>OZ023270.1:69727081-70327081 GCA_964006375.1 Tillus elongatus
TCCATTTTGTTGCTGAATTTCTGACCTTAGAAAAGATTAACTCTAAAATATCGTCATTAATTACATTTATATCATTATTAAAAGTTACACCTAAAATATTAATGCTGTCTGAAGTCCATGAGATACCCAACGGTATTTCAGTTGTGCCTTTGAAACGTCCGAGCCAAAAACCTTTACACTTATTTCTATTTAAAATTGCTCCAGAATTTACAGAATATATTTCGAAAACCTCTACTAGACTGACAAAGTCACACTTTTCAGTTATTAAAACACTTACATCGTCTGCGTATGCTGACACTTTTAGATAATTAATTTCTCCAATGGGACCAGGAAGTCTTAGACCGGTAAGTTTTTGTCTCAAGAGATTCAGCAAGGGTTCCAAACAGAGTGAAAAAAGAACGCCTGAGAGTGGACATCCCTGGCGTATACCCTTCTTAATAATAATTGGCGATGTCAAAAATTTTGCTGTTCTTATCATACATATGCCACTGGTGTACAAAAGATTTATTAATTTGATAAGATACGGACCAAAGTTATAGAGTCTTAAAAGTGTGAAAAGGTAGCTGTGTGTTATGTTGTCAAAAGCATTTTGTTGATCCAGAGAGACAATTGCTGCACCCTCATTTTGCTTGTTTACATAGGTAATAATGTCACGAAATAGATGTAAGGAGTCATAAATTGATCTGCCTGGAACACAGTAACTTTGATCCTCATGAACTAAAGTATTTATTACTTTGGAAATTCTAACAGAAATTGACTTCGAAATGATCTTATAATCCGTCGTCATGACAGATACAGGTCGCCAGTTTTTTAAAAGTAATGGGTCACCCTTCTTGAACAATAAAGAGATAACAGATGATCTTGCAGTACGTGGTAAGAGATTTTTACTAATTGCGTCAGTAACCATTTCGAGAAACCTATACTTTATTTTATCCCAAAAATGGAGATAAAATTCTGGTGTCAAGCCATCAATTCCAGGAGCCTTATTTTTATTAAGAGACCTCAAAGCAGCGGTAAGCTCTTCAATGCTTAGCGGCTCATCTAATGACTGTCTATTGACATCAGTTAGTGTATTTAAACCGCCAAATAGAGAACTCGCCAAGTTAACATTACCACCCTGGTCACTAAAGAGAGTCTCAAAATGTGCTTTTACAAAAGAACACACTCCTATGGCATCTGTGATTGTAGAGTTTCCATTTCGTAGTCCCTCGAAACGTTTGTGAGAGCTTAATATTGGACTTATCATCTCAGCCGTTGGCCTGTCTACATGGTAAAGGTGAGAGAGACCAATTGAGTGAAGTTTTTTCTCACTGTTTGCAAAGTATATTTGTTTGACTTGTTGATTGATTCTCAAGATATCAGCAATGTTATCATCAGTTATCTCATTCATAAATTCAGACAGAGCCCTTTCAGTGGCAACAAAAAACATCCTGTCATGACTACGTCTAAGGACCAAGTATTGTTCAGTCAATTCTTTGATACCAAGCTTAAAATTTTCCCACCAGGCTAAAGGATCTCTTTTAGAATCAGCAAGGAGTGATATTATATAATTGTTGATGCAGTCTGTATACTTTGGATCATTTAAAAGGTTGTTGTCAAATTTCCACAGCTTTAGCTTGTTTTCCTTTTGAAAATTCAGCAAAACAGACAATGCAAGGTGGTCTGAAAAGGACGGCAGTAGTTTTGAAGAAATGACATGTGTGAGAACATTATTGGAGCAATATATTCGATCTATTCTGGATGCAGACCTCCCGACATAGAACGTAAAACCACTCTTTCGAGCATTTGTAAGTGGCCACGCATCATGCAGCAAACAATTACTAACTAGGCTACTGAGTCTCCCGGACACCGCAAGATTTCTCTCCACAGAGTTCAACCTATCCCTCGCTGGAAGCAAGGTGCAATTGAAATCCCCGCACACTATAGCATGCTCCGTGGCACAGATGTTCAACCGGCTTACGTAATCCTCTAACTTACTAAGAACAGAAAGAGCTATATCTGAGTCGTGTGAAACATAGACAGACAATACATGCAATATCATATTTTTGACGACGAAAGTAGCTCTTTGTAAGTACCCGCGTATGAGCACCTCATGACTTCTCAGCATTAATCCTGAAGATACTTTATAACCGATTATTGTACCAGAGTAATTCTCTTGACAAGGGTTAATTAGAAAATTATAAGGGGAAAAAAGGAAAGGCAATGGCGATACCTCTAAATTAGTCTCCTGTAGACAAGCTATATCGGGTTTTACCTCATCTAGAAAGGACAACAAGGTACACCACTTGGCCTCACTTCTAAGACTTTTTGTATTAAGAGTTATTATTTTCATATTTGATGCGAATATTATTGTATAATTATTTTAATACGTTGAAGCTTCCGAACAAGAGGCCTCTGATGTGTAATCAGTAGAAACATCCCTTTGTTGTGGCCCCTTGGCAAGTGCAACACTTAATCGTTTCATTCTCTCTCTTAACGATCTTACTTCTATTAATGGATAGGCTTGACTAATCAGGGAAATTAGCTGCTTAATTTCTGGCGTGAATTCTTGTGCAATAGAAAACGGATTTCCCTGACCTTTAACCGATACCATAAAATCTTTAAATTCTTCATAATTAAGAATAAACTGCTTTTTGGCAAAGAGGGGTTTCAAAGGTTCAAAGGATTCGGGAGGTTCAGCTTTTTTCTTTTTGTGCCGCTTATGCCTTTCCTTTCCTTGTGAATTTTCCGAAACTGGCTCTTTAAACGAGAGGCTACGTTCTGGTAAAGTTTCCTCAATTTCCGGTGAGTTTAAAGCTAAGCGTTTAAGTCCCTTAGGAGGTGTTGGGTTTACTTGAACTTCTAAGCTCGGCGCACCTTGAGCGAGGCCCAATGGTGCATTCGTCGCCTCTTCAACCACCACCGTGTTAGGTACATTATCAGAACCATTTTCTGGGCAATTTTTGGAAATATGACCAGGCTGCTTACATTTAAAGCAACGTAGTTCATCTGTAGCAAGAAAAACGCGATAGGCGTCACCTTCAAAGTTTATAACCAAAGATGATGGAAGGGTAAAATCATCATCGGGGACTATAAAAACCTGCCTACGGAAGCTTTACATGTGGGTGAGTTCACTAAGGCCAAGCCCCATGCCCACATAACTTACCGGAGATACCAATCTAAACTTATTATCTCGAAGGACGTCTTCTATCAATTCATGGGGGATGCAAGGCGATACGCCCGACAAGATAATTCTTCTAGCGGGTGTAATAAGTCTCCTACTAGATACAAATATATCTCCAATGGAAATACCTGCATGGTCAGACATAAACTTATCGACAATGTCCTTGCTTGACAGATAAACACAAACCCTGTTATTTGATATGCGAGACAAATAGTAAATTTTTAGGCTGCACTACTTTTCCCAAGTTTACAATGTAGTCCTTAATCGGAATCCCCTCAATAGAATTTAATATAATCGCCTGATCTTTCCGTGGATAAACAACTTTTCTAAGAACTTGCGAAAATGATCTTGCTGAATTACCAGAATTCGAGTTTTGGTTTAAATTATCATTATCATTTACAGTTTGTATAACATTCACATTTGATGAAACCTTATCATTTGCTTGTAAACATCCTCCGTTTCCGGAGGCAACATCGTTGTTAAGTTCACTCATTTTTCTCTAAACCTATATTAAATTATGAATAAATAAATCTCTAGGAACACCCGACAGAACGGGGCCCCGAGAAAACTGTTATTCTTCCTATCAGCTGACGGTGATAAGAATTTGTATAAAATATATATTAAGAAAATAAATAACTTACCAGGTAAAAATTCTTTCAACTGTAGAAAAATAGAAAAAATCACTATTTTCATGTACTTACGCCATTGTAAATCTACATATTTCTACGTAAGGAAATGTAACGTAATTTTTTATCCGAAAATTACAAAGTTATTTTAATAAAATTTAGTGGATATCTTGCCTTAGGAAAGACCTTACTACGTATTAAAATTAAACTCTCTAAGTTTATAGAAAATTGAGTTATTTAAATTTGAAGCATTAAATAAAAATTCACTACCATAACGCACTTGCTGCGTCCCGAGTTTTTTAAATTTTAATTAACCTCCTTCTATTAAAGCGACCTATCTCAAATGTAAGATTTACAATATAACTTCAAATTGTTGTAGTATTTACCACTTGTTTGACAACTTTCTGCCTTCTATATCGTAGTAGTAGGATGACACAGAAGACATCATCAGTGAAGACAGAAAGCAAGCAGAAGGAAGACGGCGCGATGTAAATTGCTTGGAACGTCAGTGATTAGGAGGAGGATTGGTGTGAACAATGGTCCCGGATTCACGAATCATACACATGGAATAGACATGTATTATACACTATTCAATACGGCATAGCGCTAAATCTAAACTCGCATCAAGTATAGCTTTGAAGTTGACAATTCAATTGTTCCAAGATTTCCTTATCGTTTCTGCGATATTCGTTCAGCGGTGGATGGTACAGGAAGGATCTTCAGTATATACGTATTAGTGTAGCTTTCTCTCTTCTGTCTGTGTATGGATGTGTGCGTAAGTTAGGAAACGTTGTCGATTCCTTGTCGATCCTTCTTGTATATATATAAGCAGGATGTTTAACTTTGCTATACACTGGGAAATTACTCATAATCTACACCATTACAATCCGTTGTCTCCCTAAAGATTTTAGTCTCTCAAACTGTGATTGTGTTATCTTATAGTTTATAAGCTATTATATGTGTTGGGGAATTGTTTCCGTCATATTTTTAATGAAATTTTGTAAGTTTGGACGCAGCAAGTGCCTTATGGTTTTCAACGGCGTATAACTATGTCTTTTTTTGAAAGAAAGGCATAAAATTTGATTAGCAGTATAACTTTTATAGTAGAAAGAATGCAGCATATTTGATTAAAATAACGCAGCTATTTGAAAAAGTATAAAGATCTTCCGAAAATAAACTTAAAATGTTCAAAAAACGCTTTTTACAAAAAATTGAAACAAAATTTTACATGACAATGTGCTTACAGTTTATTTACAAACATTTGAATTTCGTTAAAAAAATTGGCGCAAGTAATGTTACACGAAAATAATATATCTTACTATTTGCACACTTTTTTTTACTCAAAATTTCTCTTAATAACTTATTAAACACTTATTTAACAAAAAACTGTTTTTGAAGATACTAAAATTTCCGGAACAAAACTAAAACCTCTTCCGGAAAAACTAGTTCGATTTTCCTGACTAACAAGCTTATTCAAACCAATTACAAAAGGAAGTTACCCAGGTGCTTCCCAAATTTCATCCGTCCGAATATTTTTTGCCTTATTGTTGCGTCATATATATATATATATATATATATATATATATATATATATATATATATATATATATATATATATATATATATATATATATATATATATATATATATATATATATATATATTGGTGCCGGCGCTTACCCTCATTATGAGGGCCAGCCTGGCTCTGTGGTACATTCCGAGGGCAAGGAGACTGGCCAGGGTTGTATTCATTCCTAAACCTGGGCGTCCAACAGACCAGACAAGGTCCCTGAGGCCAATAAATCTATTTTTGTAGATACTAAAATTTCCGGAGGAAAACTAAAACTTCTTCCGGAAAAGCTAGTCCGATTTTCCTGGCTAACAAACTTATTCAAACCAATTACAAAAGGAAGTTACCTAGGTACTTCCTAAGTTTCATCCGGCCCAATATTTTTTGCGTTATTGTTGCGTAATATATATATATATATATATATATATATATATATATATATATATATATATATATATATATATATATATATATATATATATATATATATATATATACATATAGGGCGGCGCATTGAAAACGAAACAGACCGATTATCGTCCAGATATTTTTTTAAAGAAACGCTGAAACACGTCGATTTTAATATTAAGGGGGACATGTTTTGACATAAAACTCAACTTTGTCACAACCCCTAAAGGCGATAGCAACCCTTATATTTTAAATAAGGAACATGGGTCGAGTGTTACGTCATTTGAAAGCTCTTCCTTTTCTGGATTAAGCACACTAATTTTCTTGGAAGTTTTATCACCTCGTTTAAAAATTATTCACAGTTGAAGATGCAAAAACGCATTTCACTCATTCCGATAAGAAATGTGCTGATAGTCAATGTTTTGTTGGTTTGTAAACAAAAAATTGAACATTTCTTATCGGAATGAGTTTATCGGTCGGTTTGATACTTAATAGTACAACCGAAAATTAATTTCACAATGGTGTATTCTGTAGAAGAAGTTGAAATAATTACTTTTTTTTTCAAAAACGATGACTGTGCCAACCGTACCGCAAATTTGTTTAATGAACGACATCCGAACAGACATGTTAACAGAAAATACATTTTGGAGTTAGTTGCAAAGTTTCGACAAAGTGGTTCAGTAGCCAACAAAAAAACGGGATCCTGAACGTGAATTTCCAGTTAGAAATGAGACTACTGAGATTTAAGTTTTAGGACAAATTGCTGCAGACCAAACTTTGAGCAAGAGAAAATTGGCCACTGTTTCAAACATGAAAAGAAGAGCTATTCAGCGAATATTGGAGTATCATAAATTTCACGCGTATAAAATTCATCTTGTACAACTGAATGAAGATGATTTTGATCGGCGGCTGGAGTGAAATTATGACTGCACGAATAGCTGATAACGGGAACTTTCTGTTCAATATCTGTTTTTCAGACGAGTGTACGTTTTTATTAAACCCTACAGTCAATCGTCATAATTGTCCTTATTGGGCAGATAATAATCCAAGAAATTTTCACGAAGTCCACACTCAAACTCTACAGAAATTGAATGTCTGGACTGGCATTTTTGGAGACAGTTTAATCGGACAATTTTTTCTTGATGGCAACTTGAGTGGCGAAACGTATTTGGAGTTACTAGAAGATATCGTTTACCTTCTACTAATTGACGTTGTTGAAATGATGATCGCTATCAAGAAAATCAATTAGTGTTTCAACAAGATGGAGCTCCTCCGCATTTTTAACAGTGTTTTATGGAGTTTTTGAACAGATAGTTTCCAGATCAATGGAACTGGCGTAGAGGTGCTATGGAGTGGCCCCCTAGATCACCGCATTTAACTCCTTTAGACTTATTTCTATGGGGACATTTAAAAAGTAGAATTTTCGCAACCGAACCGGAGTCTCTGGAAGAATTACGACGACGCATTGTTGGAGAATGCCGTCTAATCACTCTACAAATGCTCCAGAATGTCAGAGCTCGTTTTGAACAAAATTTGTACTTTTGTATGGAAGCTGGTGGTCAACAAATTGAACATTTACTTAACTGAATAAACATTATTGAACGTTTGGTTTTGTTTTTTAGTTTTTCTTAACAAAAATTGACTAATTAGTGCATTTCTTATCACAATGAATGAAATATGTTCTTGCAAACTGTGAATAATTTTTAAACGAGTTGATGAAACTGCTAAGAAAATTTGTGTGCTGAATTCAGAAAAGAAACAGCTTTAAAATGATGTAACACTCGACCTATGTTCCCTATTTGAAATATAAGGATTGTTATCACCACCCTTAAGGGGTTGATGTGACAAAGTTGAGTTTTACGTCAAAACATGTCCCCCTCAATATTAAAATTGATGTGTTTTAGCGTTTCTTAAAAAAAATTCTCTGGTTGCAAATCGGCCTGTTTCGTTTTCAATGCGCCACCCTGTATATATATATATATATATATATATATATATATATATATATATATATATATATATATATATATATATATATATAGAACGCGTATTCCGGGGTGAGTTTCAGTTTATATATATATATATATATATATATATATATATATATATATATATATATATATATATATATATATATATATATATATATATATATATATATAAACTGAAACTCACCCCGGAATACGCGTTCTGGGGGGCCTAGGTCGCGTTCCTTTGAGGACTTTTTTAAAAATTTAAAAGGTGTGATCTCCTTATTAGCGAATTTTAGTAGAAAAAATTATAGAATAATAAACTACGGACTCTATAACTTAAACTACTTCCAAAGCATCAGATAAAAGGTCTAATTGAAATGAATTGTCTGCAAGTATTTTAGTAAAATGAATGATAAGAGAACCTCGGTGGTCCAGTGGTGACAACGTGTACCTCTGAGCCGAAGGATACTAGGTTGGCGTACCAGGGTTCCCCTTCCATGTTTTCAGTCCATAGTGTAATAAATTAACATCAACCGAGGCTGTGGCATTGTATTTGAAAGAGTTGAATGTGTTTTGTGGGCACGCTAGGAAACAAAGACGCTACATCAAATGATATCAGAATCTTTCCTTCAACCAATTTAACATCTTTAACTTTATTAATAAATGCAATGAGTTTGACACTTAGCAACTTTTTTGTTTAACAGGCAAGCTCTTAAACTCATTTGACAGCCACTTAGCTAAATTATATGTCTGAGAATCTATAGCCGAAATAATAAGTCTCATTGATGTTCTCGGTTTATGAGTTTTTGGAGGACAATGTTTTTTTGAACTTTTGTATTTGTAAGTTGTAACCTTCTTCATAAGTCTTTTGTGTGTGAAATTGTGTGTGAAGTGGCTGTCAAATGAGTTTAAAAGCTTGTCTGTTAAACAAAAATTCTCAGGGTCAGAAGTGAATGTTCTGATTTTCGGCTTTTAACTGTCCTCTATTTCGATTGGGAAATTTTTATTTGCACTGCCGTTTGTCTATTGCTGTGATTTGAGGTCTTGATGCTTCTAATTCTGCCTTCACCCATATAGTGCAAGGAAACAAAGACGATAGTCTATGACACCAACAACTATGATAGATTTCTTATAAAGTTCAGTTCCTGTTATAAAAACAGAACGAAGCCCCTGAAGACGGCTTAGGTTATATGAGCCGAAACGCGTAGGGCTTTTGTCAATAAATACAGTCTGGAAGTGTAGCCGTGTCTGTTTTACCTTAGAAGTATGTCTACTCCAGTCGTCGTGACGTTCAGAAGTTATAAAGATAAAGCCACTGAAATGTTGGGTACCTGTGAGATAAATTGTAAAGGTTGTAATCTTAGATAGGTTGGGCAGGCTAAAATAACTATTAAAACCAGACGCAAGGAACATGTGGCACAGCCGAGATACGGTAGTGTAGACAAGTCATGCGTGGCACAACATATTTGGGATAATAATCACAAAATAGATAAAAAAATCTGTAGCTTAACAGAAATGTTAGACAACCATCAAAGTTAGATGCTTGCGAAAGTATTTATATTTCTAGGCAAGAACCTCGGTGGTTCAGGGGTAAGAACGTGTGCCTCTGAACCGAAGGGTACTGGGTTCGATCCCAGTGTACTCCTTTCACTTTTTCAGTACAGACTGTAACATTAACATCAACTGAGGTTCTGGCATTGTATTTGAGCAAGTTGAATGTGTACACGTTCCGCTCTTCGGAGGGGGCGTAAAGCCGTCGGTCCCGTGTCCATGCGATGTTGGGCACGTTAAAGATCCCTACCCTCCTTACAGAAAGGCGGGGGTTCGGCAAAATTCCCAGGAGAGTGAGGTGAAACTTCTCCCTGGCGTCGGTGATTGGCCATAGTCGCGGAAATAGGCCGACGTTAAAGAAACAAAAACACACAAAACAACACAACACATATTTCTAGGCAATAAAAAAATAAAAGTTTTCTAAACCGAGCTCCACCATTGACTTATAGCCCTTTGTTTACACTCCCTCTGAGATAGAAGAGATTGCGAAACTCGGCAGGTAAAGTTATAACGGAAGTTCCAAAACTTCCTCAGGCAATTAAAATACAATATTCAGAAAAGTTGGCTGGGATTTCGTCCCCCTCTTTATCGGTCTTTACCTAAGACGTAGTATAAAAGGTAATATATAGTTGTAAGTAGTTACTTTTTCTTCCTATAATGACGCTAACTTTGTTAGTGAAACCATCGTCAGGACTTAAAAAGATATGTTGTGGTGATTTGGGTTCTCCAAGTGTACTAATCGGTGCTCGTCACAGGTTCCAATCTTCACTTATTGACAATAAGATAAATATTTGGCGATTTAATTTATTTAGAAGAACAAGCAAGCATGCTTTTCTTTAAGACACAAAATTAAATATAGACGTTATAATATATATATATATATATATATATATATATATATATATATATATATATATATATATATATATATATATATATATTGTTTAATTACGTTTTGTACTGATGTACCACATTTCATATGTTTTTGTTTCTTGATAGCTCGAAGGACCTGATTATGTTGTGTTAAATTAAACGCTGATGTTGTAACACTTAACATTTAATAACAAACTGTTAAACTTATACAAAGTTACTAATATTATGGTATGCTTTAGAGTTCATGAGAACTCTACGAAATGATTAGTGATTATGCTATGACAAGCGTGGTCCTTGTCTCGAGTCTCTAGAAGAACTACTAAAATCAATATGCTAAAGGATGTTGATTGTGTCGAGTTTACAGAAGAACTCTACGAAATGATTATGATTATGCTGACAGGCGTGATGCTTGTTCGGAGTCTATATAAGAACTGCTTTGAATGAATATTGAATATTTCTACTCTATCTACCTGATATAGGGTAGCAGACGTACTGCCAATTGTAGATAAGAAATGACCCTTGTTGGGTTATTCCTAATCATGTTTAAAATTACATTGTCTTTCTTATAAATATTTTATACTTCATTTCCCTTGCACAAAACAAACACCTACACCGGCAATAACAATCAACTCATCTAGGAGCTGCGTAAAGTACCCCGAGATGGCGTTAGCTTTCTTTTATATGATAACTCGAATGGACCAATTCTGGAGACGGTCCAAATTAGGCTCCTTTCCTATACTTAATATTTACATTGATATAATTTACAAGGAGCCAATGCAAAATGACAATACAAATGGTATGAGACACATCACCATAAAAGCATTGCCTAATTCTCTATAAAAAATTTAGGCAGATGTAAAAGCAGAAGCATCGTCCATGACTTTTCTCTGAGCAGCGTAGCACATTACATATATACACATATCCTGTATCGTTATCCATAATAGAATATGCCCTCTTTCGATATATGTCTACTTGTACTGCATCTCTTACACTAAATATTCCGACATTTCCCTATATACGTGACTCCATATCCTTAAGAAGTATTGAATAATTCCGTGGCATATGCCGCCTCTGACGGTTAAAATCGTTTTGTTTTATTCATACGCAGTCGATTTTTCTTGTAGCTGCCATAAACTGGAAGATAAATTCAGTTTAACCGCCGTCCGCATTTGAATTCTTCTATATACTCGCTCCTATACACGTTGCAGAAACCGGAGACAAGGTAACTTCTTTCCAGTTTTTATTGTAAAGGCTTTCACATATTCCATCTTCATGGGTTCTCGTCTACTCTATGGCCGAATAGACTAGGACTTATTGTTATCTCCCTGTTGTAAAATATATACTTTATACGTGTAATTACGATCTCTCTGTGTTCTCTTCTACAGTGACATCTCTTGCAGGAAGCTGGACATTACAAAACTAAAATTGAGGTCTTACAACAGTCCTCGTGTAAGTGTGTGTAAATGCGTAAAATATTTTTTAATACATAAGGATTTAGATTACTATTTCTGGTTTCGATTTTTGTAGCACTTTAACGTCGGTCTATTTTTACGACTATGGCTAATCACCGACGCCAGAGTGTACTTTCAACTCACTATCCTCAAATTTTTGCCGAAACCCTGCCTTTCTGAAAGGGGGGTGGGGATATTTAACGTGCCCAACATCGCACGGACATGATACCGGCAGCTTTACTCCCCGTCTGAAAGGCGGAACGTGTAGACGTTCAACTTGCTTAAATACAATGACACAACCTTAGTTGATTTTACAGTTGATTGCACAGTCTGTACTGAAAAAGTGGAAGGGGAATCGAACCCAATAATCTTCGGTTCAGAGGCATACTTTCTTACCACTGAACCACCGAGGTTATCCGGTTCTGATTTAAGTATTTACATTAAGTGATAGATTAATATGACAAAGATTGATATGATATGCTCTTCATTATGCAAGATTTCAAAAGAAATTGCTGCACAATTAAAGACAGCTATAACTTTATTAAATACGGATGATAACTTTCTCTCTGGCTTTACATATGCTTATTTTCTTCTCTGCAACCGATTTTTTCTTTTGAGGCATCGTCAGGCAGCAAAAACTTTAATCTATTTATATGGCTTCCCGACAGCTGTAAATACAAATCCGTCCATCGCTACTTAATAGTAATGCTTTAAGACATAAAATGAAAATGACAGACGACGTCATTAAAACGTCAATGTGATGTAGCTTAGTCAAAATTTAGCGTGAAAACGCAATCAGCTATTAGCAGTTATAATCGTAGCAATAACTATAACAAGGCGCCGCCGTGGCCGTGTTGGAAAGTCGAGTAAAACTTTCCAACTAGGACTTGGGGGACGACGGTTGGAGACTCACCGGCAGCGGATGATTTTTCAAATCGCCTCTGTCGTTGAGATCGAGCTTAAGGGTGGAGGGTAATGTACAATAGGCCAAGCGCTGTAGTGCTCCCTGAGAAAAAAACCGTAACAATATAATAATAATAATAATAATAATAATTACCTAGGGTCACTGGTCTGTCTGGCCGGTGGGTGTACTGCTTCCAGCAGTGTGCTCACCGCTACTCGTAACGACGTAAACACGGTCCTATTTACCCTCTTTCTCCTTAACAATATTACCTTACTCCTTTCTTAACCCCTACCTGTGACACCAGGGTTAATTGGTGGCAAACCCATGGAAGTGAAGCAAAACCAAAGCCTCTGAAAAATGGTGCTGCCTGGGGTTCGCCAGGGAGTGCCTGGAGCTGGCGCTGGACATGACAGCATGCGAGACGACGGCGGCGGGGTGCTGATGAGGCGGGCCCCTAGTAAGCCTAGTAAGAACAAGAGCGTCACCCACTGAGGATGCTGTGCGGGAAAATCAGCCAGTGCTCACCCAGATGGGATTACCAAAGCGGGGCATGAAATGGACTATGGATATGAATGAAACAATTATGCGCATTTACTACAGAGTAAAACAACTCGGACAACAGACCACCGCATATAGACAACAGCTTCACACCGCATCTCTTAGAATTTACCCATACATACAGGTGACTCAACAGAGAGTAGCGGATCATTATCGTGTCATATTTAGCAATAACCTTATTCCACAAACTAGACTGCGCCTTGGAGAGCATTTTTATAAGGTTATGCAGAAGGCGGCAATACTTGCAACTGCTCACGTCGTGCGGATACTCCTGGGAAATCAGGATGTGGCGCGTTGTCGTTCAGGGCCGATAACTTGAAAAGAGCTCCATCTCAGATCACTCACTTTGAGACAGAGTTTGATGGTTACAGGAGAAAATTAATGGAGATGTGGAGAAGGTCTAGACTGACCGAGCAACAATTGTGCAGTCAACTGCGATCTATTCATCAAACAAGTCAACGACTGTCGAATCCGGAGTTGCACACCATCAAACAGCAAGCACAA
The DNA here is from genome assembly GCA_964006375.1 of Tillus elongatus. Taxonomy (NCBI): domain Eukaryota; kingdom Metazoa; phylum Arthropoda; class Insecta; order Coleoptera; family Cleridae; genus Tillus; species Tillus elongatus. Next base: position 69,740,663 of record OZ023270.1, read on the forward strand.
GAACTATGCCAGGTTGAGGAGGTGTCCTCACCCCACCAGCAGTTGCGAGGACCACACGTACGAGCATCTACTCCAAACCGTTCGTTGTGGAGCGTATGCGGTTTTCTAAGCCACGGGGTTTAGAATTAAGCCGAGAAAGCGACACTGCCGTAAGGGTACCACACCTCTACCCCACTGGATGAAGCGCATTGAGAACCGTATCAACATCATCCGGAAAGATATTTCCCACCTGCAGCAAAAGGGTCCACCACAGCGTCCAAATTATTATTCGACCGATAGGCGCTACTTGAATTAAAGGCGCAGGGTCGGGGTTGCGAGAGCATAAGGAGTACCTCAGGGGCCGCATTACGGCTCTCGGGGCTCGTATAAGACGATACCGTGAAGCAGCCGAGCGCTGGAAGTAGGAATACTTATCCGCAGTCGATCAGCGAGCGATGTACCGAAAAATAGAGCAAGGCTACCAACGTCATACAACACAACAGCCACCAGACACAGAATCCATTAATAAATATTGGTAATCAATCTGGTCTGTTCTTGTAAGTCGCGACGAGGCCGCGAGCTGGCTTGGGAGACTGCGAAATAAATGTAATTAGGTGTCGCCCATGGCGAGGTTTACCATCGACCTTTTCGACGTTCGGTCATCGATCAGGAAAACGAAAAATTTGCGTTCGCCTGGACCGAACGTCATTTGCAAATTTTGGTGGAAGTGTTTTCCGACCACACACAAGGCGCTCCTACAGCATTTCAGATAGTTCATTAGCACCCCAAAGTCTACAACACCATCCTTGACAGGGGGCCTCACGTACTTGCTGTACAAATCCGGGGATCATTCCGACCTAAAAAAATACCCCACATTCACTTCTATTCTGACAGGAAAAACTAACGATCACATCATTCAGAATCAGATTCTCGCGACAGAATAATATGAATGCTGAAAGAACGCACAGGTATGCAAGGAGCTTCTCGTCTCTGACAAAATTATCACATCTCAAGTAAAGAAAATAAGCGTAACATTTCCATAGGTTTGATTGACTACCACACGGCATTTGATTCCATTCTGCCCACTTGGCTACTTGAAGTGTTGCAACTATACCAGGTCGACGAATCTCTCAGAGGAGCCCTGGAAGCCTGGATGGCAAATTGGCGTAAGCATCTGATGATGCAAAGCCCGGATGCTACAACCACTCCAGTCGAACTCGACAGCAACAGAGTGATCTTTCAGGGGGACAGTTTAAGTCCCCCTGGTTCTGTCTATCTATTAGCCATATGTATAAGCCATATGTTAAACAAGACTTCCTACGGATACAGCATCGAACGCAGTAATGTAAGACGGGTTACTCACCAGTTCTGCATGGACGACTTGAACCTCTACTCCAAGAATGCTGACGAGTCAAGAAACATTATGGAGATTGTGAAGGACTTAAGCGACACGATCCGTATGGAATTCGGGCTGTACAAGTGTGCGGTTCTCTACATTAAACGCGGCTGACCAGTACCAGTAACATATCAGGATATGACGCTAATGTCAGGCGAATGAATTCAGGGCGTCGCCTCTGATGGCGCTTACAAGTACTTGGACATACAACAACTCATCTCTGTGAAGACAACAGAGGCGCAGGGGGCTGTGAAGGACAAAGTATTGGCTAGGGTGAGAAAGGTGTGCAGAACTTACCTGTCCGGCAGAAATAAAATCAGAGCAATAAACACTTGGAGAGTCCCTGTTGCTACGTACACTCGTGGCATCCTCGACTGGTCAACAACTGCTCTTCAGGAGTTTGACAGAATGATTCGCTCTGTTATGAAAAAACATCAAATGCTGCATCCTAGGAAGTCCTTGTACCGCTTGTACTTGCCTCGAGACAAGGGGGACGTGGACTCATCTCGGTGGAAGTGATGTGTGACAGAGAATGCAGGCTGCTGCTCAGATAATACTTCTGGGAGAAAGGACAACCGCTGGTGCAGTGTGTGCACGGCCCTACTGTTGTTTCGAGTATGGATGAGCGCCGGCACGCTTGGGGGTAGATGGAGCTGCATGGACGCTTCGCCGTATGTCTAACTACTTAGACAAAGTCAATAGACAGGAACTGGATTTGCCCTCAATACGGCCCTTGCGTACTATATTTACTTGCTAGACTTGGCAATGAACCCGCAGTAATAATACTAATAACAATTCGAAATACATCGAAAATCTACAAGCATCACCCGCACAGTGCCATCGCATGAGTACCCCTACATATGCATCAAAGTGGAAGTGGAGTGTTGGATATTGGTAAACAGTTGGACCAGCAGATGTTGGACCTGCGTACATATTTCTATCAGCAGGCGCTTACTTCCGACCTACACCGTGTTATATGCGAAGCAGATGATTCAACACCGCTACCATTAAGAGAAAGCGAAATACAGAGTCACCATCAGATCAGGACAAGATGTAATTTTGGATGCAGAAGCATCTCAATGGGCGACATCCGAATGAGATGCCCGAAGTACATGTTGACAAATCGTCGTCGAACTATTGGTTGGTGTCCGGACAGATGTTTCCAGAGACGGAGGAGTTTTTGCCGGCCATACAAGCTTAGTTCATTGCTACAAGAAACTACTTGAAGGATATAGACTGTTTGCTGCCACAGTGTACAAAAACAGATAAGACGCAGTTGCTAGAATACTTAATCAAGAACAGGCTCTGAAAATGAAACTTTTAAATCTTAGTAAGGTGCCCTACTATAAATACGCTCTTGAGCCTGTACTAAAAAACTGATAATACGGGTTGTACCGCGATCGGACCATGCTACTAGACCAACGAGTTTCACACAACAGGCCAGATATAATCATAGTGGATAGGTCCTACAAAGAAGCGTCGCTGATTCATGCGGCCATTCTGAATACGAATACTCTAGAGATAAAGTACAACGAGAAAATCATTAAGTACAGAGGCCTTAAGATGCAAGTAAAGAGACAGTGGAGGGCAGATAGTGTTCGAGTGGTCCCGATAGTCATGTCGTCAACTGGGGTGGTTCTTATGAATCTGCGACAGAACATTAACAGACTGGACCTTGGAGAACACCTTTATAAGGTTATGCAGAAAGCGGTAATACTTGCAACTGCCCACACCGTGCAGAGGTTTCTGAGGAATGAGGATGTGTTGCGTCGTCATTCAGGTCCGATAACTTGGAAAGGGCTCCATCTGAGCTCAAACCCTTCGTATCTGAGATACCCGGGATTAGTAAACGTTCCCCTTTGAGAGGGTGTGAAAACTCTTCAGGCTAAAGTCATAATAATAATAGTAATAATAATAATAATAATAATAATAATAATAATAATAATAATAATAATAATAATAATAATAATAATAATAATAATAATAATAATAATAATAATAATAATAATAATAATAATAATAATAATAATAATAATAATAATAATAATCCGAGAAAATTTTCCGAACCCCTCCCTTCCTGTAAAAAGGGTAGGGACCGACGGCCTCGCGGCTCCTCCGAATGGCGGAACGTGCAGACATTCAACTTGCTCAAATAAAATGCCACAACATCGGTCCCTTCGTCTCAGAGGCACACGTTCTTACCACTGAACTACCTAGGTATTATGTAATAAGTTGATATATGTCGATATTCTTATCATATAGAACCTGCTTCTCTTTACGTTGTTGCTAATTAGTTATTTTATGGTTATTATTTTAATAACTTTATTTTTATTCTGTGTTAAATATTGTCATATATTACGTACACGACTTAATGACGTTATTTGTAATTTTCATTTCTTTTTAATACTTTTCGATTAAAATTATTTAATGTACTACAACCGATTTTAATTAAGTTGTCATGAATGCATATAAATAAAATAACTTTTCGCCCGTCTGACGATACCGTAAAACGAGAAACTGGTTCCGGAGGCGAAAACAAACCCATAGAGCCAGAGGAGTCTCTACATTTGTATATAGCGTCTAAGAGTTCTGTAAGAAACCCTCAATAATTATAACCTTTTTGACATGTCCTATCACTACACAGGTGATGTATTTTTCATGACAAAATTCTTTTTTTTTAATTTCTTATGTTTTCTAAATTGCAGGTTTGGTTATTACATGGTTGATGTTTCCTTATAACAGCATACAAAATATAAAAATTGGCTCCAACAAAAAAAATCGTCTTTTCATATTTGACATCAGCGTGGTACGCTATCGCTTACGAGCAGTTTAAAAAAATTGATCGATCACATAGATTAGCATATACTAGATGTTATGCTGTAAGAAATCTATGAACTTCTAACAATTACAAATTACAAAAGAGGGACTGAACGTTTACCGTAAACATAGTCTACGTCTATCAACACCTTGAGAATGGATCGTATATAACAAGCTACGCATGTTACTCCACATGTGGTCTTTGTAACTGAAACTCTGAATTTCAATCACAAACTTGTGTTTCGTTAAAAATTGACTACATTTACATATTTAATTTGAGCTGATAAATTAAATTTTACTTTAAATTTTCTGAACTTGGATTTGTTGGTCTAATGTTTACATATATATATATATATATATATATATATATATATATATATATATATATATATATATATATATATATATATATATACATATATATATATATATATATATATATATATATATATATATATATATATATATATATATATATATATATATATATATATTGTAATGTACCTACCCTATTTAGGTTCACGAGCAAATTGATTTACACTATTTTATAGAATGTATATGTATAACTGTTGTAGTTTCGGTGAAGTGCTCAGCTTTGTCAAATACAGGATTCTGTATTTGATAAAGCTGAGCACTTCAGCGAAACTGCAGTAGCTATACATATACATTCTATAAAATAGTGCAACTCAATTTGTTCATTACAATGGATTTATATCAAGTATCGGCCTCCACCCTATATTCAAAATTCGTCGGCGATTATCTTGCTCTCAGTGATATTTCTTTTGTGACTTGACACACCTCTCCAAAGTTGTTAATGGCTTTAGGTTGTTAGAGGAACTGGAAAAGGCCCGTATATCGTTTCCTTTTATTACGCCAGTTACTCTATTGACCCTCTAAGTTGACCTAATTGATCACAAACTAATATTCTGGGCCTTGGGGGTCAGTTTCGGTAAGACTGCAGATTTTTTATTTATTTCAACAACACACCACGAGGGCTCAAAGCCTAAATACTATCGTACTGTGGGTATCGACAAGGAGGAAAGAGGCAACTTGTTAATTCTGGACTTGAAGGTTTGGAGGTTCAGAGGAGAAAGAAAAACCTGTTCCGGCAAGGAATTCCACAACTCAGAGGTCATCAGGACAAAAGAGCGGGCATAACTTGATGTTCTATGTTTGGTGACCTGGACAGTAAAAGGGTGCATTTGCTTAGTTCCCCTGGTAGATCTGTTGAGGGCAGCAGGTGGAGGAACTATGAAAGAAAGCTCATCTGAGCAGTGCCCGTGCAGATATCTGTAAAATAGAGAGAGGTCACCAACGGGTGGACAAGTGATGGCAGCCTTAGGGTGAGGGAAGGGTCACCGATAAGACGTATAGCTCTCTTCTGAATGAAGTCCAGGATAGCGAATGTAGAAGCGGCAGCGGTACCCCAGATGTGGGAGCAGTAGTCGAGGTTTGGCCTTATTTTCGAAGTATATAAGGTATAGAGATTAGCTGGTGAAAAGTATTTGCGTGCCTGGAAGAGGAAACATAACTTCTTAGCAGCCGCTTCTGCAATTGATGTGACATGTTGGTGCCAATTGAGATTTCGGTCCACAGAAACGCCAACAAGTGAAAAGAACTCATTACTTTGAATAACTTTGTTGTTCATTGTGATGGGTCTAGGGCTGGTGTATCTCTTATGACATAGAAGGCAAGACTGAGATTTGTTGGAGTTGAATTGTACAAGATTTCTACTTCCCCAGTCCAATAGTGTTTGGAGATCCACAGAGACAGAACCCCTCATGTGTCTGCAATCCTCATCTAATTGGGTTAAAGAGACAGGCTTAGAATATTGTATATTTGGGTGGAGGGTGCTGTCGTCCGCGTAACTGTGAATTGGATTGGATGTGCCAGAGAGGAGGTCATTGATGTGGAGAAGAAACAAAGTAGGGGCTAAAGCTGAACGTTGAGGAACTCCTGCATTAATTGGATGCAGTTTAGAGGACAGACAACAGAAATGCTCCGGTTGGAGAGAATATTTGCTGTCCAGGTACAGATTTTTAGTGGTAGGCCATAGGCCGAAATTTTATTAGGCAGCGCTGCGTGCCAGACCTGGTCGACTGCTTTGGATATGTCTAGAGCAACAATCTGGGATTCACCGTGTAGTTCCATAGACTTGTTCCAAGAATGGGTGACAAAGGAAAGGAGGTCGACAGTTGATCTGCGCTGACGAAATCCATGCTGCCTGTCGTGGATTAGCTGTATTTTTCAAGAAATTTTAGTACTTCGGTACTTATATATTTTTCCATTACTTTAGAGACGACTGAAAGGAGAGAAATAGGCCTGTAGTTGATAGGAAGTGCTTTGGATCCTTTCTTGGGGACGGGTTGTACTCAAGCAGTTTTCCAGTTACTAGGGAATATGCCTCTATTGTAAGATGTCTGAAACAGACGAGTCAGGACAGGAGCAAGTTCTGGTGCGCATTTTTTGAGAACAATTGCTGAGATCTCGTCAAGTGCAGTGGCTTTTCTGGTATTAAGAGAAGATAGCATCTTTCGTACCTTTTTAGTTTTGAAAATGATATCCGTCATTTTATGCGCGACACTGGGGACTGTTGGTGGTTGAACATTTGGAGGTGGGTTGAGAGTAGAATTGCTGACGAACATCGAGGCAAAAAGTTCAGCCTTGTCCAGGGCGGTAGAATCAATTTCATTCCCTGAAACAATAGGTGGGAACGTGCTCTTGCAGAAATTATTCCTAATAGATTTAGCAAGAGTCCAGAAGGGTTTGCTGCCGTTGGAGCTTGAGAGGGCATTGTTTTTGATGTTAAACGAGTTTTTGGCCTCAGAAATAATGCGGACATAGCGGTTTCTTGCGTCGTAAAATGTTTGACGGTTTTCTTGACTGGGATTGTGTAGACGGGTTTTGTGAGCTTCGACCTTTTCAGGTCTGGCCTTGTCAGATGATTTAGAGAACCGGGGCTTTTGAGTGGCTGAAGAGGTTTTCTGTGTACGTGGAATAAATAATTCCATGCCAGCTTGGATAATTTCGGTGACGTTTTGTGAGATAACAGAGGGGTCAGGATGAGAGACAGACGCCCATGGAAATGAGGAAAAGTAATTCCGCATTTCCTCCCAGTTCGGATCTTCAGTGTGTTCAACACAGATCTCCCGTAGGTCTAGGGTTGAACAGACTTTAGAGACTATCTTCAGCAAGGTTTGGGGAGTATTGAGGTCGCGTAGTCGAACTACAACAGCCCAACCCATCCCTATTCACTGCTCTAAGGAGTAGGCAGATTGACGTTTAAGAGTTGATTTACTTTTATATCTCATTAAGCTTGCGAAAATGCCTCCAATACGGGAGCCGAAATATCGAGTTTTAATAAATTCTAGACGCAGTTCAACCCCATAAACAAGTATATATATATATATATATATATATATATATATATATATATATATATATATATATATATATATATATATATATATATATAAATAGTTTGCGCTAAATAACAATTTTATTATGTGTTTTTAAACAATACCTACCTGTCCATAGTTCAAAAGTTTTTACCGCCATAATATATTCAAATCAAAAACCCGTTAATAGAAGAATTAATTCGCCACAACAACTGGAGCAATCAAAATCCAATAAGTCGTTAAACGTCAATCTCGCCGCGGCGAGAAATTTGCTTTCAATTAATTTCGAATTTATACTCCGAGTCTGAACTAATTTTCGCAATGAGAATTGAGAAAGTTTCTTTTTCGATCCAATTTGCATTTATATATGGAAAATTTAAAATTTTATCATCGATTCAACGTCACAATACTAAACTAATCACCTTTCAAATGCTAATTTAGATTTTCTAAATGAATATTCTTATTTTAAATGCAAGAGAAAATACATCGTTTAGTGTAAATATTTCATCACACGCAGCCCAGTGGTAAGATCGTCTGGCTTTAAAGTCAAAGATCTTGGGTTTCGTTTTCAGTTTTTTTTCGGTGCCTACATACCAAAAAATTAACATTAACTGAGGTTGCGGCATTATTTGAGAACATTTCTAGCCTGCATGTTCCTCCCTTCAAATGTGGCGTAAATATATCGGTCTTGTGTACAATTCGAGGTTTGACACTTTAAAGATCCTTTACCCCCTTTATATCAGAGAAGTTCAGAAAAATTGACATGATGTTGATGTGGGCTTGCTTTTTGGCATCGGTAATCGGCGATAGTCGTGGAGATAGACCGACATTAAAGAAAGAAATAATACCTACACACACAATGTAAATTATTATTATTTATTATTATTATTATACATACAAATATGGACAGAGGATAAATCCTATAGAGTCCGTATATAGCTAGGTACGCACAACCAGAACAGCACAAATCAGAAAAATTACTAGACTTGCAAGAACGAACAAAACTTAGAGCACACTAAAATAAAATTAGCTCGTATTGTCTTTTAAAGGTATTCGCGCTCACTACTGGAGAAGGCAGACTGTTCCAACTACCGAACGCTCGATTCGGAAGAAAGATCTGCCGACAACGAACACTGAACGCTTCCCTGGAAAGTTAGTATTTGTGCCCACTGAGACGATTATCAGAATTCCGAGGAAATAGGGTGTCCAACGGTATTCCTGTAAAATCATGTAAGGTACCATACGTGAAAATCAGGTCACTTCGTTCACGTGTCCCAGAAAATGATGTCATGCCGCAGATTTGTAACCTAACCTCGTAGTCGGGCCTGAGAATGCCATAAGGTATTCCAGTAGGTCGCGGTCTCTTGATGTGGTCCGGGGACCAGGCTGGCCCGCAATACTCCATTAGAGGTATAATGTATGTGGCGTATACAAGTTTAGTACACCGACGATTAATATGGTGGAAAGACTTACGCATCATGTACAGGATACGATTTGCTTTCGAACAGATACTGAACGTTTTCGCAGACCAGGCCAAGTCTTCCGTCACGACGACTCCCAGATCGGTCTGCTGTTTTACCGTTGCAAGCTGGGTTCCATTAATGTAGTATGGGATTTTGGGGTTTTAATAAGATTGCGATATATTTTGTTATTTCTTGCTCTTGGCTGATATAAATTCGTCAATGTTGTTCTCTGCAATGAAGGAATGAAAAAATGAATGTTAGGGATACAATTAGATTATGGATAGAAAACTTCTAAAATAATTAAACCATTGTCAAACTAACCTAGAGCAACTGAACTAACTATAAAGGTACAAATTTAAAAAATGTTTAACCCGTTACCAAAAAAAATCTAATCTATCCAGCAATAATTTTGCCAAATCCATCTCATCTATTCTTTGTTTTGCACATATCTCTTCCAAATTCATAAATGGAAACATGACTTGTTTGCTCGATAGATGTGGACACGCATTTGCGCTACTATTCAGTGAGCTACCTTTACTCACGAGGGTGTATTTAATTTCAGAAACAAACATATGTGGAAGAATGAAAAACCTTATTTGGCAGTAGAATGTAATTTTCAACATGGCTTAAACATTAAGAGTTGGTGTGGAATAATTTTAAAGCATAACGTGGTCTCTAAAGACTGCTTTTTTCACATTGAAGCCATACCTCATTTCAACGCTGTCTATCCCGCATTTGTACCAGGTCCTCTAGCTTTCCTCAGCGTTTTCCCAAGAAATATTTTATGTGGTCTATGCATTGAGGGTGTTTGTAGGCATGCAGGGGGGGAAAAGTACCCCCACAACGATTTAGCGGAGCACACCTCCTACACAGTCCTACTCCCCTACCTTATTTCACTGAATACAGTAACTTTTCATAGTTTTTACGTTGCGGTTTTGAAAAATGTTATCACTAACTTGTGCTTCTTGCTATAATATCAGAATTCAAAACATATGACATAAAGTTGGTTTTATATGTCAACATACATTTAGGAGATCACTAAAACAGTATCATATATGTCATTTGTTGGTGTATTTATGTTGATGGTTCTGCTTATGTAGAGTAAACAATTACCGTCGATTTATCTAAAACTGTCCAGGAGGTGAAGTGCAAATTGACATTTATCTTGTATATCAGTATGCAGTCTAACCTATAAATCTACATTATATATACAAGATTCATTTAAGCCATATTTACTTACCATGTTTATATAACAAATTAGCAAAATAAGATGATATTTTACAGTATTAAAGCAGGTAATCAAGAATATAACATTTAAATAACAATTTCCTTCAAATTATAATTCATAAGCCGTTGACATTTGCTGATTTGCGGCTGATTGACAGATATTGACACCCATACTAGAAACGCAAACGACAGCGGCACAGAGTTGACAGATGGTATACACTGGAATTTAATATATTATTTTAAAGTATCGTTAGAAATTGGTAATTTAAAATGTATGGGTATTAACCTCAGTTTTTGGATTGATTTAATTTTTGAACGATCTTTCATTTGTCATCAATATTTATGAATATGTGCTATGCCCGATGTTATACGTTCTAAGATTCAAATGATATTTTATTACATCTAACAGCCCGGCTCATTTGCATTTATTTTCACTAACTGTTGTGTTCTTGGTCGATTTTGAAAATTTCTCTGCTTCAAAGTAAACGACGTTCATACTCTACCCATCCTTGTCAACGTTGAATGTGCAAGATGTCTAATGGAATTTGAACTAATGTCATAGCCTGTTTATTGTTTTAATTTTTTTTATTTTTGAGTAACACTTTTTCCTGTGGACCGGCCATTTAATTTAAAATTTGGTTATCAGCTATATTGCGGCGTCTTCTTTGCATGTGCAAATTTCTATTCAAATCACTTTGTTACTTCAAAAAAATATTGCGTTTTAAAAATTTTCTTTACATTTCTTTGTAAGAACAATCAGAGCTACAGTGCTTTTTATCTAAGTAGTTAATTAGGAATTAGCATGCTTAAACTTGCTGGATGCAGCATGTGCGTTATGGTAGTGAATTTTCATAGAAATGATCTGACACAAAATATTTTAATAGAACTTTTTTTTCTTGTAACATAGAAATCTAAATTTTGGTGTATAGTTTGCATTTTATATCGTAAACCTACCTATCAAATTTAGTTATCATAGCTTTTTTATTTTTTGAGATAAATTTTTTTCGAATGAAAACTTAAAAATTTTCCGGAAAACCTCGTCCAATCTTCCTGACTAACGAACTTGTCCAAGCCATTTACAAAAGAAAGGTACATGCCAAAATTTAACAAAATCGGCCCATTATTTTTGAGTTATCGGTGTGATACATGGATATATATATATATATATATATATATATATATATATATATATATATATATATATATATATATATATATATATATATATATAAACATATAAAAATTTAACTGACCCCGGATATGGGTTCTAGGGGTCCTAGTTCGCACTCATTTGCAGAAATTTTTTCAAAATTCAAAAGTCGGGATCTCCCCATTAGTAAATTTTTTCTGCGAAAATTCACTAAAAACAGAGGAAGACAATAAGTTTGGGGGATACAATCTTGATGCATTTATACTTCGTATAGTGCTGAAATAATACCGCTTACCACAAAAAAATAATAAAAGTCTTATGCTTACAGTCAACTTATGGACTGAGGCAAGTTTTGCCAAATTGTAATATTTTGATGCCAAAGATCTACTGCTACTATGTGCACCATTACTTTTGGACCAGCTTCTATAACATATGCGTACATTTTAGTGTCTTTTGGTGCTAAAAATCACGAGACACTGTACTTAATTGTTATTTCAGGTATTGATTTTTAACCAAAAATAGTTAGAGGGAAATAAAAATAAATAATAAACAGGTGTTTAGTTTCGGATAGTGCACCTTTAACATTTGCAATATGTTTCTAGTTGGCTAAGAGACTTTAGTTCTTAAGGGCCTTGATTTTCCAAATACACACAATAGATGGCGGTGTTAAATGGAGTGTGAGAACCTTATTGTAAGAGTAGTTAGTATAACTTTGTCTTCGTTTCGACACTCATCTGTTATTCATTGTATCGGTTCTTTAGTCTACTGAATCTTTAGCACTACACTAGACTGTGAACGATTTGATTCCATTGTTGCCAAAATAAGGTGGTAGCGCATATTTGTGTGTTTCTAATATACCATACATTCAATTATAACTTATTCTTTGACTATTGCACTGCCAACCTCTTAAAAGACTCACAGCTGATTATAGGTTGGCTTCTGAAAATTATTTGATGCACTAGAAAACAACTTGATTAATCTCTTATCTCTTATCTCTTAATATCATAGATACAATAGATTCAGTCACTATTGAGGAAATGAAAAGGCACACAAAATCTCTCAAAACTAAGAAAGCTCCTGGATCGGACTTAATAACGAACACCATCCTAAAAACTTGTCTAGAAAATATATTGCCGTTCTTACATCAATATTCCACGCATGCCTATGATTAAAATCCCTCCCACGACATTGTCAACTAGCACATGTAATTATGATACACAAATCAGGTAAAGATAAAAACGATGACTCCAACTGTATACCCATGAGTTTGTTATATACTATGTCCAAGGTATTTGAGATAGCAATCCAACAACTAAATTTATTTATATAAAAGATCTCACCCGTTACGCAGTTTGGATGTAAAAAATATCACTGAACAAGTCAGTAGTTTTTAAGACTGACACAAGTAATTGAAAGAGTTTTTGACAAACAATTTCACAAGACCTTGTTTATTGACTTGCGGCTTTTGAGAAAGTATGGATAGACGGATTTGAATACAAAATACTCAAGGTGAAACTCCCATCATATTTTTCAGGAATCCTGCGTTTATTTTTAGACGACATGTCTTGTCAAAATCTTATGTATTCCTGATACTCTTGGAAGAAAAAAAAATGCAGGAGCCCCACAATGTAGTATTTTAGGCCCAACATTATCCAAACTTTCCACCTTTGACATAAATTCATCCGAAAATACAACATTGGCGCCCAACGTGGAGTCGTTGTCGCAGCAATAATAACAGGAGATAGTCAAATGAAAAATTCAGTCGAAAACCTGCTAACGGCTACGAATATAATTTCTGTACGGTGCAGAAGAGGGGTATCACCATAAACATCGCTAAATGCCAGGCAAAGTATTTACACTTAGGAAATTATGTGCATCAGCAGAGTCTAACATCAGCATCGATAATGAGAAAATAGTTGGGAAAACAACCAAGAGCCAATAAAATATCTGGGTCTACTTCTACACACAAGACCCACATGAAGCTTTAATATTAACAAACAACAAAAATTCGGGACGCAGCAAATGCGTTATGGTGGTGAATTTTCATTAAATGTTTCGAATTTGAATCTCAATTTTCTATAAACCTAGAAAGTTGAATTTTAGTATATAGTAAGCTCTTTTCCAAGGAAACATCTCCACTCAATTTCATTAAAATAGCTTTGTAATTTTCGGAGAAAAAAATTTTTTTCGAAAGAAAACTCAAAATTTTCCCGGAAAACCTTGTCTGATTTTTCTGGCTAACGAAAAGTCTCACCATCGATACCTCTCTATTAGTGAATTGTTTTTTAAATTCACTAAAAAGATAATGAGGGTTATGCACGATTTGACCAGCTTTATCTACTATTAAACAGAAAGTTCTATCTTATCACAGTGCATTACACAAGTTTGATAAGATCTGTAATTACTGACACGTGTAGTTTGTGGTGTGATACTTCTAGAACCAACATTTAAAAAAAGGTTAAAAAACATAATTCTCTGAATGGCGGTTTCCGCACCGTGGTTTGTAAGAAACGAGCAGTTATATAGTGAACAATATAAATGTCTGGACGCTGCAAGTGCTTTGTGTTAGCGAATTTTCATAGAACCTATCTGGCACCAAGAATTTTTTCCAATAACCTGCTTATAACCTTTTTTCTTGTAAGAGAGACATCTAAACTTTGGTATACAGTTTACTATTATTAAAGTAAACCTACGTACCAAATTTAATTACCATAGCGTTGTTATTTTTGGAAAGAACATTTTTTCCAAAGGAAAACCCAAAATTTTCCCTGATAACGAACTTGTTCAAGCCACTTACAAAATAAAGTCAGCTGCCAAAATCGGCTCATTATTTTTTGAGTTATCGGCGTGATACATATGTCCCACCACAAGTCATTATCCCTCAGGAGAAACGCAAATCCACGCAAGACTAAAAGCAAGCTTCCGCATAATACACTCCTCACAAGCCGCATTGCGTGTGCCATTTATATATATATATATATATATATATATATATATATATATATATATATATATATATATATATATATATATATATATATATATATATATACGTTCCTTGTAATATTTGGTTCCTGATACTTATAAATAGCTGTATTGTCTTACTTTAACACTATCTTGTAAAACAAACTTTGTTGTGTTAAACAGATCTGAATAAATTTAAAAAACACTTTTTATCTAGTATATTTATTTTTAAAACATATCAGAATAAAACAGAATAAGATTATTAAGCGAGAATGTAATTATCATGTTTGTTTATTGTTTATTATTGTTTAGAGCAGATGCGAAGTGCAATTGCAGAGTGATCATACATTGTGTCAATACAAAGAAGTATATGAACCCTCGCGTAATGTTCAAAAGTTAAGGCAAATGTTGTGTTTGGACCTAAACACTTTTTTTTACATAGAATCATCAACCATTCATCTATTTTCCATAATGAGGATTCCAGGCTGCATTCACTTCTAAATAGGCATCAAGAGATATATAGGGATTCTGAGTCTATATTGAATAGAAATAGTTTCTAAGTTATTAGTTTGTTGATATTAATTGCATTATCTAAGAAAGGAGTTTCTAGCCTGTACTTGCCCAAGGTACAATTTTATATTGGATTGAATACAAATAGTACCCGCAAAACTTTCAGCAGTACATTGATAAATAAATTTAGGCATAAGAAAGTTAATTATTTTCTACTCATCTTAACTTCAATTCTAACCACTCCCATCACTTACAAAGAAACACACGCCCTTAAGAAGCATGATTTGGTTAAAATATTTGCCGCGAACGCCTAGGCAGCATCTAGTAATTAAACATGTCCTAACGTTAGTCAACATCTAAAGTCGTCCCAATTGCAGTCGTTATTCCTCTTCTTAAGCCAGTGATATCGCGTGGTTGAGTTTTGTATACCATACCGTTCACATATATCCATAAGAAAAAGTCTAATAGCGCAAGATCGGGTGATGGTGCTAACGATCCTCCCCTTCCTATCGACCGATTTGGAAATATTAAGTATATGTAAAACTGATTTGGTAATGTGCTGGTGCTCCACCCTGCTGAAACTACATCACAGTCGCTGGAACTGATGGGTTTGCTCGATCATGATATAATTTTGCCAAAGTGGGCACGACATTATTTTTGAACAGTGCTAAATAATTACCTGTATTCAAATTGCCACCAATGAAAAAGGGACCACTGTTATGGCTGCTTGTCGACTCAAAATATGTGTGTTTTCCTCAAACTCAAGCACTACAGCCAATTTGGTATTATTACTCAGTGTATTAGGATGTTCTTTTGTACCTGCGTTGCATGTCTAAGGTCGCGAAATTGGTTTTCAGTTTTACTAATTGTCCCTTGGGATATATATATATATATATATATATATATATATATATATATATATATATATATATATATATAAATATATATATATATATATATATATATATATATATATATATATATATATATATATATATATATATATATATATATATATATATATATATATATATATATCGCAAATCGGGAAGTTTTCATTGAAATTGGAACTTCGATCAGCGATCGTGTTTTGTCTTCGTAACGAATTATCTTTAGCACTGTTATATTATGCATTTCTGTTAAATAACCATGTTTGTAAATTGCAGTCAACAACTGACAACTACTGTCATGCGGTTACAAGTCTACAGCAAGTTGCCAAGGCTACAACTAAGGTTTCCAACTATGAATAATGTTGATAACATTTTAATTGATGCCGTCCAAAAAGACACTGAATTTGTTGTTGCCTGCTTTCTCTTCATCAAGAATAAAACACCATTAGCCATCAATTTTTTAGTGTGTTGTAGTGAAGTTCGCCAATTAGATGCATTTCCTTTGTTTCACTCTTAATTTTTGCACAAAGTTTTAAAACCATGTGATTTTTGAATAGAGGATAAATGAGTTATCACAATCCGCTTCTTCCCATTTAAAAATTTAGGGATTTCAACTAGGGCTGGGAATCGAATGCGAATAGTTCGAATATTCGAGTATTCGAATACGAATTATTTCAACAAGAGTGTATTCGAATATTCGAATATATTCGAATATTCGAATATTTGAATATTCGAATATATATATTATGGCTGGAAATGATCCTCAGAAGATTCTTAGAAGCACTCACCGCAGGGAGCACTACGAGAAAATAGTAGATCCTTCAAATAAGTGATTATGAATAATTTGTTAGCTTTGCACTGTATAGGCTCTCTTTGCTTGGTTTCAACTAAATATTAATAAGAACCATATAATTTTGTCGAGTATTTCTATGAATCTTTCCATTTATTCACGCCTTCATGAGCCAATAAAAATCTGCAAAGAAACAGAATATGTCGGATTACTAAGCGGAAGGTGTCGCAACACATTTTGAAACTTTGAATTGTAGGGCGCTTTTATCGAGTTGAAAGCGATAAGTTATTGGGTTTCCAGATTGAGGTATAGTTTGTTTAAAGTTAGTTGAAAACACTTGAGTAAGTCGAAAGCTGTATTTGTCCTTTAACTCATAGGCGGCGCATAGAAGTTTATAAACACCAAAATGTAATCAAAATATGATGATAAAGTTATTGTATTGTATGTTGTAACAAATCGACTGGTGGTTATCCATATCGCATTCGAATTATGCAATGAAAACAAACATAAATTTACCCTTTAACACATAGAGGATCATAAATACGAAAATAGAAATGCAAGAGATTCTTAGATATACTAACAGCACGACAAGTTCGTCTTGCAACCTACATTATAATATAATATACCAACATTATAATCGTTAGTAATTTTTCTAAAATAAACAATGAAAAATTTCCGGAATTATTTGAAAGTTAAGAATTAAATCGCTAATTTTCTAGGAAACAGAGACAGATTCAAAAAATGATAACGAGACACATTCGTGGGCTTAAAGGAGTGTTTTTTACTGTGCGAATATTCGAATACTCTGCGAATATTCGAATACTCTTCGAATATTCGAATACTCCACGAATATTCAAATGATCGAATACTCCACGAATATTCGAATACTCTAATAATTCTAATAATCGTGAAGCTTTCGGAATGAATATTCGAATACACAAACAGATAAATTCCCAGCACTAGTTTCAATTGTCACTCGAATGGGGTTGAATGTATGGGTGAAATTTTCACATTGCAGGATCTCATTTTTTAATCTACAATCAACGTGTTTTAAAACTTTTTTGCAAATATGCACAATAATTGGGATACTGAATTTATTCCATGTAGCTTTTCCACACTGTATATTAAAAATAAGACATTTAGCAGAACATTAACTGCGTTAACCAGTGTATTTGGAATATATGTAAATATTGGATCCTGCAAACAAAAAGAAATTAAAATCCAGAGAGACCTAGCAGTGGACAATGTAGCTATTTTTAACGATTTCATTTCCTTATCGATTAGACCGATTAACGTTAAAGTGAAGCCGTGATTTTTTATTGGTCTTTCGCCAGATCACGTGTGATACCGCCATCCATAACCCATGAGGGGTAAGTAAACGTCTCAAGCTCACTTCGTATATAGTTTTTAATGTGAAAATCAATTCGTTTATGTTGGGTATCGGGATCAGCGGGTGAGGGGAGCCGGTACTGAAAACCGATGGCTACTCCAGATAATTGTCAGAAATATCGTCAAACATTAAACGAAGCCTTTGACGGATAGCTTTATTGCATGACTTCGGTAAAAGAAAAGTCTTTAAGGAACTATTTCCTATATTTAACACGAAGACTCGGGCTAAACTCAACCTAATCTTCGAACACGCACCAGACTAATTAAGAAAAATCATTAATTTGGCTATAAATATACAATAATTACCTTTTGTACAGATTTCAGTCGACTCTACCCTCCTCCTTGTGCAGAGATATTTATTTCTCTTCATATTTCGCGGTTTTATAGATTTCAAGATTTATTGTTAAGCATACTTCTGGAGTTCATGACAGGATACTATTATTTCGTTCATTAGTTTTTATTTTGGCGCCATTTGTCAGCAGAAGTAGTCATTCTTGTCACGACTCCCGTTCATTACCACGTGATCATGCAACATTTTTCGACTATTTTGAAACGTTTTGCCTAAGCAGTTACAATTTAAAAATGCATTTTGAAGACTGTTAGGCCTAAGGATCTTGTTCATTTTTTTTTTCAAAATTTATATTTATTTTATTAAACTAAAAACATACATTTTAGCGAATTTTTATTTTTAAGAAAATCGCTATCAAAGAGGTATCGATGGTGAGACATTGCAAAAATTTTCTCAAATGAACGCCAATTTGGGCCTCCAAGCTCCGTTTGAATTTATATATATATATATATATATATATATATATATATATATATATATATATATATATATATATATATATATATATATCAAATGGTTATTAACCGATCTTCATGAAACTCGGCAATAATCTTTCTTTTATTAATAGCTTGGATGCGTTCGTTGCTAGACCAATCGGACTAGTTTTTCTAAAAAAAATTAGACTTTTCCGAAAGAAAAACTTGTATCTCCAAAAATAACAAAGTCATTTTAACGAAATTTGGTTGATATATTGTACCCGTAAATACCCTACTACGTGTCAAAACTTAAATTTCTAGGTTTATAGAAAATTGAGTTATACAAATTTGAAGCGTTTAATTAAAATCGCAACCATAACGCACTTGCTGCGTCTCGAATTTTTTTATTAGAGTGCAAGGCACAAGGTAAAGCAACTACGTAAAAATAAATTATGAAAAGCGTAAAATGAGCTATCTGCATAGGCTGTGCCAAAATAGACGCTTTCTTATGGAAACTCATGTTTCTGTCAGAGATAGAAAAAAATTGTCTCTTGGGCTCAAATATTATGAGAAACTCACTGGTGAAAACAAAATTTTGCTATCTCATATCGTTTTGCCGCTAGAGGGCGTTTTTCGAATTTAAACGATTTTTTTTATTTCCTATCATTTTTTTTGTTTTTAAAGCTAATTGATTTCTCAAAAAACTTTCATACAGCAGTTTTTGATGTCGAATAAGCTGGTGTAGTTTGTTTTAATACAGAGTGGTTGAAACATTTGCTACCGGAAAAAAATTTTGGCTTATGGGACACCCAGTGTATTCTTAAGTTTTCTTGTAGTTCTTAAAATTCACTTTTCAAAAATATATAATATTATATAGCTATATCTAACGTTTTACGATATATAAGGCTTTAAAGTAAATTAACTGTAAAATCAAGTAACGGTTACAGCTCATAGCCCTAATTGACAATTCGTTTAAAGGAAACACAGTTGACGGCTGTCAAACTGGTCTGAGAGATTTTGAATTTGGGCAGAATCTGTTTTAATATCCGTGTTCCAACATTGGAAGTGTATAAAAAATATGAAAAATACAATATGTTAAAATGTTTTCTCAAGTGTAATCAGAATGTGGAAGCTGCCAGACAACTTTATGGACATCAATATCCAAAACGAGCACAGCCATTTGGTAAAATTGTTTTAAAGACTTAAAAGAAACCTACAAAATTTTGGTGCGTTTTCTAAACGGCGACAGACAACAACAATAAGATTAATCACCAAGATTTAATGGACACTATAATTTTGGGCTCCATTGAAGATAACCCCAAATTGTCTACGTGAAACTCGCATACCGAAGCTGTTATACCAAGGACAACGCCAGACGAATTAAAGAAAAAGGTCGGGGCGCAGCAAGTGCGTTATGGTAGTGAATTTTTATTAAATGCTTCAAACTTGAATAACTCAATTTTGTATAAACTTGGAAAATGTAATTTTCGTACGTAGTAAGGTCTTTCCTAAGGCAAGATATCCAACAATTTCATTAAAATAACTTAGTAATATTCAGAGAAAAAAATTTTTTTTAAAAGAAAATTCAAAATTTGAATAACTCAATTTTCTATATACTTAGAAAATTGAATTTTGGTAAGTAGTAAGGCCTCTCCAAAGGCAATATTAAAAGTAGATTTCATTAACACCGCTTTATAATTTTCGGAGAAAAAAAAATTTCGAAAGAAAACTCAATATTTTTCCGGAAAACCCTAAAAACATAAGTTTAGTGCTTACCGAACTAGAAACATACACCATCTATTCCCTGCGGATCACGATTGAAGACAGCAATTCTGTAAGTAGTAATTTGAGAAGTGTGCTAAAGATGGAAACTGCCTTGAACTGTATTTGGACGAATGCGGCAAATATCAGCCGCCCGGGGATATTTTGTAGGTATAATAGTTTTATACATAGGACCGTGCTAATCCTTATGAACAGAATTCATAAGAAAGCGAGGTCGTTTCAGTTTTAATGTATGGGCAGGCATTTTTATTAAAATAATTATTGGTCCTTATATTTATGATGGCATACTGAATTTGGAGCGATATTTACGTACGCATGTTGAACCCTTTGTGGTAGACTTACCATTAGTTCAACGACAGGGGCCTATATTTTTTCAACAAGATGGTACGCCGACCCGTAATTCAGGATTTATAAGTCTGTACCTAAATGAGCTGTTTGGTCAAGAATTGATAGGAAACCAAGGGCCAATAACTTGCCCAGCCAGATCACCAGACTTGATACCAACTGATTATTATCTTTGTGAAAGAACTAAGGATTTGCTATATGAACAACGTATTACCAAAAGAGAAATGCTAGAGGAAGCAGTACAAAATGGATTTTTCACAATAACCATATTGACTCAAGAAATTCGGCAAATGCTATCAAGGAACGTTGCCGCTTTTGTATTAATGACAACGGTGTTAATTTTGTTAATTGTTGTAAATGTTAATGTTAATATTTTCTAAATGTTTAATATTGTTTTCATAATTTATAAGTAACTATATTTAGTTTTATTTACTTCTACTTATTTTTGCGGCTGTAGAGAGGGTTAATTACTGTTACAATAAAGTATTGTTAAGTCAAATTCAAGCAAATGGGTAAATTATTGTCAAATCCACTATAAAACAATTGTTATGCGGCACTATACTATAGTGGCTACTTGATTTTTCTCGTTAATTTATTTTAAAGCCTTATATATCGTAAAGTGCTAAGTTTAGATATACAGCATTATATATTTAAAAAAAAGAGTATTTTAAGGACTATAAGAAAATGCTAAAATATACTGGGTGTACAGTAAACCAAAAGCTTTTTTGCTATAACAAATGTTTCAATCACTTTGTATCAAAACAAACTACACCAGCTTATTTTACATCAAAAGAGAGTAAGAAAGTTTTTTTAGAAATCAATTATCTTTAAAACAAAAATGTTATAGGACATCAAACAAATCGACTAAATTTGAGAAACTCCCTCTAGCGGCAAAACTACATAAGATACCAAGAGTTTGTTAACGCTAGTGAGTTTGTCATGAAATTTGAGCCCAGGAAACCAGGGCCAATGTTTTTATATCTCTGACAGAGACGTGAGTTTCCATAAGAAAGCGTCTACTTTGGCAAGCCCTGTACCTTGTTTGATACGTATTGATGCTTATGAAAACTCTTTTGATTCCTGTTTAAAATTTATACAGTATTAATACAGTTGCCAATTTGCTAAGCAGTAAATAACTAGTTTGCTATATTTTTCTTTTCCCTCTCCTGGTTATTTGCTTGACTTTTGCATCGCAAGCCCTTAACTTCTCTGTCACCAACCATTAGTGGTGCTGGAAATATTATGTTGTTGCTAATTACACCTTGTTAGGTTTATCATATGTTCCTCACAAAATACATCATAAAATTTTGAACGGAGGCACCACTTAAATTTGCTGAGATCTATTCAGTAAGGATGTTGGTCTAGAACATCTTCAGAAGCATACAAATAATTTAGTTACATTGAGCAGAAGGGAACAACACCCTTGCAACACCCACACGGCGAAGCGTAGAACGACTCCTACCAAGAAGCCAGACTGTCTTGTTTCTATCAGGACTCTTTACGAAGTTCTTCGGTTGTCTTCAGCCACTGCTGCCATCAGTGCTTCTCCATGCCTCCTCAGTTCATATGTCTAGGGCGTCGGATACCACCTTCCTACTTATGCCTATAGCAGGCTCCGGGCCACAGAGCGACCGCCGGGAACTAAGCCTTGAGATATAATTTGCCACCTTATTCTACGCTACGCCGCAGTGTCCCCAAGCTCACATAAGCTGTACTTTGTTTATCCTGGCCAACTCTGTGAAAGCGCCAGCGCCCTCCGAAACCAGCATTTGTGTAATCCTGGAAGCGCAGACCACACGGAGGGCCGCCTGACTATCCGAGTAACATCCGTCGCGGCTCGGAAGGATACTTAATAAGACGGCCCCAACTTTTGCAGTGAAAGTCTTTTAGATCTTCATGAATAATACAAGGACGCAGCTAAGTCCTTTTTAGGCATCCAACTCTACCCAGCCACAACTAAAAGGCTTTTGAAAGTGCGTGATGCTATAATTACAGCTAAAAAACTCAAATTTTAAAGTGAACTATGAAATGAAGACCGAGCAAAAAGGGGCTCTTTATGACCACTTAATGTTTATAGGTTTATATGTAGGCCGTTGCGATTGACGTAGAAAGGTAAATTGATCTCAAAGCAGCATGCATTTGTATATATTAATAAAAAAGGCATGTCTGTTATCAAAGGCATAATTTGTGACCACAAAAAATATGTACCAAATGGTATGTATCATCGCTGTGCCTCAAGACTATTTCAAGTACACAGATTCAAACCAGGAGACTTAGCTGGCCACTTAAAGATCCTGGAAATTATTTCATTTGAGTCACTTGACAAACCAACATATCAAATTCCAGATTGGATTGGATTTTATAGTTCCATTGTACGTGATCGTAGATGACAGCCAAGCATGGGAGAGGGGCAGTAAAAGGCTAACAAATAACGCACCTGTATGGTACACAGACAGGTCTAAACAAATGGGGGAGCAAGACTGCGAATAAGAGGACCTAACTCGCTTTGTCCCTAGAAAAAACGTCCACCTTCTTCCAAGCAGAAATGCATGCTATAATCTGTGTGCACAGGAGTGCCTACAAAGAAGACTTAGAAATAGAGAGATTTACAGATAGTCGGGCAGTACAAAAACTCGGAGATCTATCAAAACCAAGTCTAAACTGATAGGCGATGCAAAAAATTCTTGAAGCAACTGGCTGCGAGTAATGAAGTAACTTTGATGTGGGTACCAGGGTGTCAAGGCATTGCAGGAAATGAGGAGCAGATATCCTTACAGAAAGGGCAGCAGCAACACCAATTTACGGTCGGGAGCTCTATTGTGGCCAGCAAAAAGTCGTGTAAGAAATGAACCAAATGCTGTCATATTGGAGGAAAACGCCAGGCTTAACCAAAACGGTTTATCACCATATCAACAGAGATGTCGGAATTGTTTTTTGAATTAAACAGAAACGATTGGCGAATAATCACTGGACATTTCACAGGACACTACCCAGTAAGGTATCAGCGTATGAAGATGGGCAAGGCGAACAGTGAAAACTACAGATACTGCCCTGAAGCAGCAGAAACAACAGAACACTTTCTATGCGACTGCACGAGCCAGTTCTCCAAAAGGCTCAAATACCTTGGAGGAGTGACTCTAACACCCCAGGAAATAGGTAAATTATTATAATTGATAAAGATATATATTCAGATAGCCAAGCTGTTATAAAGGCTCTTGGTTCCCTACCATTGCAATTCAAAAACGGTATGGAGTTGTAAATCTGCCCTCAACGAACTGGGCAGTTGCAGTGAGGTGTCGCTGGGCTAGATACCGGGTCACTCGGACCATGATGGCAATGTTGCGTCCGACGCGCTTGCTAGGAGTGAAGCCCAAGGGGACTTCATCGGAGCAGAACCTGTGCTGGGGATATCATCATGCACAGCAAAATGCACCTTAAAGACCTGGACAGAAAGAATTACAATCTAGCAATGGCAAAATCTGCCTAGATTAGCTCAGTCTAAGGCCTTCATAAATGGCCTGTCAGAGTCAAGGGCTAAAAAACTGTTAGAGCTAAACAGACAACAACTGAGTACTCTAGTCGGCCTGTATATAGGACACTACCGCTTGCGCTACCACATGCACCGAATTGGAGTCAGTCAGGAAACTGAGTGCTGGCTGTGTATGGAGAGTGACGAAACAGCAGAGCACGTACTGTGTTCCTGTCAGGCGGCAGACACGACTATAAACCTGCTATTTGCCAAGGCAAAGCTTGCACCGGAAGATCTGGATCAACTTTCGCCGACAAAGATTATCGACCTCTGCAGGAGGCTGGCTTTGTTGGGCGAAATATAGACTGTTAGGCGTGAGCCACAATAGACCTTATGGTCGCAGTGGAGGAATAGTTATGGCCCACTCACAATCAAACCTAACCTAACCTAACCTAGGTAAATTAACCCCCAAAAAGACAATAGACTATATAAAAAGGCTAAACATCTTGGAAAACTATTAGAAAATAGAGACATGAACAAAGGTTGCATAAGGGCCATAGCGCTGAGAGGCCAAAGAGCTTATAAGATTAGTTAAATAATCTACAACCTACAAGTATTATCCATATAGTCTAGTTATGCTGAGTGCTATATTATTTTAAACTTTATTAGCGAATTTTTTTTTTAAAAATTCGCTTATGGGGAGATCTGTGTTTATATATATATATATATATATATATATATATATATATATATATATATATATATATATATATATATATATATATATATATATATATATATATATGTGTGTGTGTGTGTGTGTGTGTGTTCCCTTAAGTTTGACCTTGGAAGATTTCCATTAGTCACAAGACATTTATATATATATATATATATATATATATATATATATATATATATATATATATATCCGACCGATAACTCAAAAAATATTGGACCGATCTTATTAAAATTTGCAGAGTACCTTTCTTTTGCAAGTGGCTTGGATAAGTTCGTTAGCCAGGAAAATCTGACCAGGTTTTCCCGGAAAATTTTGTGTTTTCTTTATAAAAAAATTCATATCTCCGGAAATAACAAAGTAAGGGCAACCAAATTTGGTAAGCGTGTTTGTATTATAAAGAGTGAACTCTGTACCAAAATTTAAGTCCATAGCTTCAAAGACAAAGAAGTTATGGGCAGTTAAAGCAATAAATGTAGGAGTTTTCCTCAAAACGTCAAACTCGCAATATTAAACGTCAAAATTGGCAATGTTTAGGCAAAGAATGTAAAACAAATACCATTTGTGAAAAGAAAATGTTGCAAGAAGAGTGTTCTGCAAACCCTTAAGTTTCAGATTCAACCGTCATTGCCCTTCATTTTACTAAAACGTTTACAGGAAATCCATTTCAAATAGACCCTTTCTCTGGTGCTTTGGCTGTCAGTTTAGTTAAGTTTGGTAGCTGTTTGGATATTTATTTGCAGGTTTAGTGAAATTTATGGTTTAACGGCCTATAATTTTTTTAAGCTAATTATCGTGGAACAAATTTGTTAATGCATTTTTGCATTTTTTATCGAAATATGATGCGTTTATCTTAAAAAAAATCTGGACGCAGTAAGTGCGTTTTGGTTGCGAATTTTCGGTAAATTTGCAGTTAAGCTCCCGAACGCTTTTCAAAACACTGTTTTCAGAAACCTGCCTAGAGCCCCCCCTGGATCCACAAATCCCAAGAAAAATTTGTTGTTCACACTCCCCAAGGAAGTTACGGGACCAGGAGTGAGTAGGGGTGCATAATTTTTTTAGCTAATTTTTGTAGAACAAATTCGTGAATGCATTTTTCCATTTTTTGTCGAAATATGATGCGTTTGCAAGAAAAAAATCTGGACGCAGTAAGTGCGTTTTGGTAGCGAATTTTCGATAAATTTGCAGTTTAGCTCCCGAACGCTTTTCAAAAAACTGTTTTCAGAAACCTGCCTAGGCCCCCACCCCTCTGGATCCACAAACCCCAAAAAAAAATTCTTGTTCACACTCCCCAAGGAAGTTACGGGACCAGGAGTGAGTAGGGGTGTATAATTTTTTTTAAACTAATTTTCGTAGAACAAATTCGTTAATGCATTTTTGCATTTTTTATCGAAATATGATGCGTTTGTAAGAAAAAAATCTGGACGCAGTAAGTGCGTTTTGGTAGCAAATTTTCGGTAAATTTGCAGTTTAGCTCCCGAACGTTTTTCAAAAAACTGTTCAGAAACCTGCAGGTGAGGTCCTAGTAATGTCTCTGAAAACAATTTGTTGAAAAGCGTTCGGGCGCTAATCTGCAAATTTACCAAAGTTTCATTAAATCCTTCAAATTTCAATAACTCAATTTGCTATTAACGTAAGCTTTGTTGGATAGAAAACCAACATTTAAGTTTATTTTCGGAAAATTTTTGTATATTTTCAAACCATAAGTAATTTTGATAAAATATAGTACATTGTTTCTACCACATAGGCTATACCGGTAATCAGATTGATGCCTACTCGCATTTGCTATTAAAAACATTTTTATGGAAAATCACTTCCATAACACATTTGCTGCATCTAGACTTTTGAAAAATGTTTATATATTTTCAAACAATAAATTTGTTTCAATGAAATATGATACATTGTTTCTACTATATAGGCAACCAAGTTTGATGCCTGCTTTCATCAAAGAAAGACATTTGCTATTAAAAATATTTTAAAGAAAATTCGCTACCATAACGCACTTGCTGCGTCCCGAGTTTTTATAATATCTAATTAGTTTTGTGTTAGTTAATATTACTACAATAATAAAATATCCAACATTATAAAACTAAAGAAGGTATAAATGAGCTGAATGACCTCGCTTGGTTATGAGGCCCGATCTGAAGTAGTTGTGGAAATGTTCGAAGCCGTGCACTGAACATGGAGTATCAGCAGGGGGTGAAAGGAAATGAAGCAACAAACTTACAAATGGCTCGGAACGACATTAAACAGCAGCCGATCCAGAATGGCCTCAATGTTCACCGCGATCTGTTTTTGGTTTACCGACCGAATCAGCGCGTCAGAAGCGAAGAAGCTATGTTTTCCAATTGTTCCGTTGATACATAAAGAACGGATAGCAAGCGACATTAGTGTAAGAGGAGAGAACAGGCTGGATGATTACAATGTTTGATTTGAAATTCTAGTGTTACAGTAGAAGGCATAATAAATTGTTTAACGGGTCATTAGATATATTTTATAAGTTTCGACGCAGCAAGTGCGTTATGTTAGCAAATTCTTTGAGAAAAATTTGTGAATTTTCTATTGACGTGGAAATCGTATTTAGGATATTATATGGCTTTCTTATTTACTACTATGTACAAAATTGTATCAAAGCATGTATATTATTTCAGGATATAAACAATTTTATTTAAAAAAATGGTTTAAGAAACTGATGTCTTTAGTCCATTCATTAATTGTTGTTGCCCTTACTTGGTGAAACCGTTTCATACTAAATACAGACGTTTTCTCAGACCATTTCATGGAGTCCTAGAGATATGTGGGGCCTTCTACTGAGAGAACATGCTACTGAGAAGGATGTTGTATCTCATGTCTTTGGAGATAAATGTAGTGGAAATAGAGGGATGGAGAGAGAGGGAGAGAAAGAGAGAGTATTATTGCATTCTACAGGGAGATATAGGTCCTCC
Organism: Tillus elongatus; assembly: GCA_964006375.1. NCBI lineage: Eukaryota > Metazoa > Arthropoda > Insecta > Coleoptera > Cleridae > Tillus > Tillus elongatus. The sequence continues at coordinate 69,768,678 of OZ023270.1, forward strand.
TGATGGGAGTGGGTGTTCGGCAAATTACCAGGAGGCTTTATTGAAATTATACAGAGTTTGTAAGACTAGATGCATCTAGTCTTACATACTTTGTCCCTATATTGGGGGTAGAAATGGGCCAGGGCTGACAATTTTCTAAATTGTTAGTTAGTCGTATACAGCCTCTATTTTTTTAACACTTTGTGTTATTTGGAGCTGGCGTGACAACATACTACTTGGTTCCGCAACTAGGTGGCGGCACGTCCACCACTCAGTATTTTACAGAGTTATTGAAGCAAGGAAAATCCTAGCTTATTTGAGTTTCTAATAAATTACCACGAGACTAAAAAACGAGTCCAAAAATATGAGTAATAAGAACGTGCCCCAAAAATTTTACTTTGGCTATATTCAAAATCAAACATGCAACCACTATCAGCAAGTAATGGAAAACAATAGCATATAGCAACAATTCTGGCTATAAAAACAGAAACAGCTAGATGCGTACAAAAGTATTTATAATGTTCTTTAAACCGAGCTCCGCCACTGGTTTGTAGTCCTCTTTTTGCGCTCTGTCTTCGATACAGATAAACATTCCGAAACATGTAAAGTTATAAAGAAAGTTGAAAAACTTCATCCGGCAATTAAAATACAGTACAGAGAAAATTTAGTCTTCCTCTCGGTATCGTTCTTAACCTAAGACTCAGTATAAAATGTGATAATTAGTAGTAAGTAGTTAGAATTTTCCATCCTCTGATGACGCTAACTTTGTTAGTGAAACGATCATCAGGTCTTTAAAAAGATGTGTTGTGGGGATTGCGGTTCTCCAAGTGTACTTATCAATGCTCATCACAGGTTCCAATCTTTAGTTAGCATATCTTGCCTTAAAAAAAAAAGATAAAATTGATATGCCAACGAAGATGTTTACGCTACAAAAAAATGTTTTTTAAGAACGAATATCTCAGGAAACATAAGTGCCTTTCCATACTTTTTACTAACCCTATATATATATTATATATATATATATATATATATATATATATATATATATATATATATATATATATATATATATATATATATGTATGTATTTTGTCTGCGATTTAGTCTCCCTCTCGGTATCGTTCTTGACCTAATTCTCAGTATAAAAGGTGATGTTTAGCAGTAAGCAGTTAGCATTTTCCATCCTCGGATGACTCTAACTTTTTTAGCGTAACGATCGTCAGGTCTTTAAAAGGATATGTTGTGGGGATTGGGGTTTTTCAAGTGTACTCACTAATGCTCATCACAGGTCCCAGACATCACTTAGCATATCTTGCCATTAAAAAAAAGATAAAATTTCCATACCAACGAAGATGTTTATGCTACCAAAAAATGTTTTTTAAGAACGAATATCTCAGGGAGTACAAGTGCCTTTCCATGCTTTTTACGAACTATATATATATATATATATATATATATATATATATATATATATATATATATATATATATATATATATATATATATATATATATATATATGTATGTCGATAATCATTTAAGTTGATATTTTAACAATGATTTCTCAATAGGAAGCTTTAAGAATATTAATTTTTCCATTTTTGAACTTTTAATCACTTTTATTCTAAACCCAATTTTTTGGATTCAACTGTGAGGTACGGATATATAATACATATCAATAAATAATTTTTCGTAGTCCGTTAAATTGTGTATGCATTAGATTATTAAAGAATGTAATGAAACACATTTCAAAATTAACTAGAGCATCAGATGTAATCAGTGAAAGACGATACTGGATGTTTTCCGTTTCCTTAAAGCTGAATCCAATTCAAAACGGCATAATCGCGTGGCTGGTCGTTTATCGATTGAATTTGGCATTTTATGTGATCGTCTGATAGCATGTTTGAAAGAAACAATGAAAGAGAGGGGTGGGTGTTATTGAGATGGTATTTGCGGGGTAGTTGTAGCGATTTAAAAGAACATTGTGGGGTGGTCTTTAATCGATTCCCTTTTCCTTTTGTAGCTGATCTGTTACAGATGTCGATTTTATAGCGCGCCGGAAAACGCTCTTAGACGATTCCCTTAATGCCTTCGGTAATACTCTCCACTGATGTTGGGAACGTTCTGTCGATGCGAACCGTCTGTGTTTTTTATCATCTTTAGGCGATATTATGTTACTGGAACATTTGTTATGTTCACTTGTGCCATCAGAAGACTATTGGAAAGGTGATTTATAATACTTATCTCAAGTACTAGATATTAAGGAAGTAATTTAGCATACACCTGTAAGAAAATTATTTAATTAAACAGTACACTTTCGAAAAAGTTTAGGCTTTACGGTTTACTTAATGTAGTTGCAGATATGTATTTGTGAATTACTAGGCTAAATATCTAAAATATTTACCTATTTTTTGGTCTGGCCTTTGAATCAATGTTTGTTGAACTCAAAATATATTCCACCGCTGATAGGTTTGCCAAAAAGTATCTAAACAATGATATATATATATATATATATATATATATATATATATATATATATATATATATATATATATATATATAAATGAGACATACTTGGTTCTCGGGTTGAACCGCATCCAGAATTTATGAAAACTCGACGTTTCGGCTCCTGTTTTGGAGCCATTTTCAAGAGGTGAAGGAAATATGTAACGACACTCTAAGGCCTCAATCTGTCTACTCCTTAGAGCGGTGGACAAAGGTGGGTTGGGTTGTTGTAGGTCGATTACGGGGCCTTAATCTGCCTGCTCCGCAAATCACGCCGGAGATCGTCTGTGAGGTCTCAGTGTGTTCAACGATAGGCCTCAGAGAGATCTGGCAGTTCGTTGCAAGTCTTGTCTTTTATATGTCGTTCCGTCTACATGCTTCGTTATCAGTGAAAGTAGTAGGGTTACCGTCAATTAAGTGGAGGGCTTTGGTCACGGTACTTAGAGGATGAGGAGGAAGATTAAGATGGTCACCGGCATTTGCTGAGACAGATAATGGTGAAATAAAATTGTCTGTAGAATTTATTTTCTTTTTGTGTGTTTGTAATGAAGATAAAATAGTTTTCCAAGTAGTCGGAAGGCGAAGACCATCATCTCTCTTATTTAAACAATCGGGACGTTTTTCAATCTCGATTGCTTCGCGGATAATTCTCGTTTTGAAGTTGTAAACCGGTGCTATTTTTCTGGCATTATCGAAGTCTATTTTGTGTCCTGTATGAATATGATGCATGTCCAGCTCAGATGAGGGGTCAGATTTTCTAACTGAGAGGGTGTGTTCATATATTCTATTGTCAATGCGTCAGTTTGTTGAAAATGGCTCTAAAACAGGAGCCGAAACGTCGAGTTTTCATAAATTATATATATATATATATATATATATATATATATATATATATATATATATATATATATATATATATATATATATATATATATATTAGAAGTATCTAAAGGTAGCAATTTAGAATTAAGTTGTGTTCCTGTAAAGCCATGATCCTCATTCTAAAAATATTTTTAACAATGCGGTGTTGCCAGATCCCCTCTTACCAAACACCAACTCTGATTTTTCTAATAGGACATCGTATATGTTATGACACCTATAACTTAAAAAATAATGGACCGATTTTGATAAAATTTGGTGAGTACCTTCCCCTCGCACGTCGCTTGGTTAAGTTCGTTATCCAGGAAAATCCGCCCAGGGTTTCCCGAAAAATTTTGTGTTTTCTTTCGAAAAAAAATTACATCTCCGGAATTAACAAAGTAAGGGCAACCAAATTGCATACGCGGGTTTATATCATTATAGGTAAGTTACCTACCAAAATTTAGCTCTGTAGGTTAAAGGACAAAAAAGTTACAGGCATTTAAAGAAAAATAAATTTTGGTTTTCCTCAAAACGTCAAAAGTCCAATTTTGACGTTTAAAATTGGACTTTTGACGTTTTTAGGCAATGAACCTGAAACTAATATGAGCTGTGGAAGGAAAATGTCTCAAGAATAATGTTTTACAAAGCCTGAAGTCTTAGTTTCAATGGCCACTGTCCTTCATTTTACTGAAATATTCCCAGAAAATTCATTTCAAATAGACCCTGATGCTTTGGCTGTCGGTTTAGTTAAGTTTATGGTTTAACGGTCTATAATTTTTAGCTAATTTTCGTAGAACAAATTCGTTACTGCATTTTAGCATTTTTTTATCGAAATATGATGCATGTTTGTGAGAAAAAATCTGGACACAGTAAGTGCGTTTTGGTAGCAAATTCTCATTAAATCCTCCAAATTTCAATAACTCATTTGCTATTAACGTAAGTTTTGCTGGTTAGGAAACCAACATTTGACTGTATTTTCGGAAAATTTTTGTATGAACGCAGCAAGGGCGTATTGGTTGCGAATTTTCATTAAATGTTCAAATTTCAATAACTCAATTTGCTATTAACCTAAGGTTCATTGGCTAGGAGACCCGTTTTCTCAGAAACATTTAAAGTTTATTTTCCGAAAATTTTTGTACATTTTCAAATAATTATTTTGATAAAATATGATACATTGTTCCTACTATATAGGTTAGACCGCTAAACAAATTGATGCCTGCTCGCATTAGAGCGATATATTTGTAATTAAAAACATTTTAATGAAAATTCACTTCCATAACGCACTTGCTGCGTCCAGAGTTTTTTTAAAGGAGTTTGACATTAATTATTTTCAAAAATAATGCTATCAAATAACTGTCCGGTGAAATAATTTGGGGATACAGAAATGTACCGTATACATTTTCAAACGTAAACATCTCAGTATATGCAATAAAGATATGCAGATACTACGAGCACGAAATTTTAATATTTTCTTTAGGAAACGATGCCCAATTCTAATAAAGATAAAATATAAATGCAGCGAATTCGGGAAGTATGTTAATACAGTGAAAAGGAAATGTAAGATATTCGTATTTTCATGAAACTGGACGTTCTGTCAATGTGGTATTCCAATATATCTAAACGAATAAAAGGAATTCAGTAGACAGCGGTCACTGCAATATCATTCGGACAACAGTAAATATTTTTGTATTATTTACATTCTCTAAGGATATTTTCTACCCGACCCTTTGGTTTTTATACTGTCTTATCACCGTCTGAATTGAATAGTACTTCAAACTAAGGTTTTTTCCGTGGTAAAATTTTTCAAAGATATGTATTGTTTGCTAAAATTTTGCTTATCTTAAGCGGGCGTTTTAATTCTTTAACCAATTTGGTTAGAATTAAGATGTGACCGAATTATCCAATAAAAATATATTTTTTAATTTTAAGTTTTTCTAATGCCTAACAAAGTTACATGTCAAACTACATCATACAGTGCTGTTAGAATGACAAAAATATCAATTGCAAAGATACAATAAAAATATATATATTTCATATCATGGCCTTATGGTTTTCTGACATTATTTTCTGTGAAAATTTTACAATATATTTTGTTAGGCATGGTAGAAGGAGCTTTCTTATAAAAGTATACTTGATATGTGTCTCCAGTGGCGTTTTATTTTTGTAAAAAAAAAGTTTATATTCACCCTTTGCTTTGCAACTCCCTTAAAATAGAAGAAACGATATTGAGTTATCTAGAAGACAGTCTTTTATCAAATATCAAAACAATCTGCCACTGTGATATTAGTCCAGTAAATATCCGTCAGAAAAAAAAAACAGGTTTGCTCTGCTAATGTCGCGCAGTTTGGATTTTTGGTTATATTTTTAGCGCTAGGATTGTATCGAAAAGTTCATATTGCCGACATTCTCGTGTTGCTCTGCGCCATTTCGTATTTAGTGAATTTTTATTTAAAAAAATTCACTATTAGAGAGGTATCGATGGTGAGACTTTGCAAAAATTTTTTCAAATGAGCGCGAACTAGGACCGCTAGAACCCATATCCGGGTTCAGTTTCAATTTTTATATGTTATATATATATATATATATATATATATATATATATATATATATATATATATATATATATATATATATATATATATATATATATATATATATATATATATATCTGTGTGTGTGTCCCCAACCGATAACTCAAAAAATAATTAACCGATTTCAATGAAATTCGGCAAGTACTTTTCTTTTATTAATGGATTGGATTAGTTCGTTAGCCAGAAAAATCCGACAAGGTGGTCCTAGAAAACTTTGAGTTTTCTTTTAAAAAAAATTTTTTTCTCCGAAAATTACAAAGTTATTTTAATGAAATTTGACGGATATGTTACCTTGTGAAAGATCTTTCTATGATGCAAAATTCAATTTTTTAAGTTTATAAAAAAACTGAGTTATTCAAATTTTAAGTTTTATTTTGAAAAAAAAAAGGTTCTCCGAAAATTATAAAGTTATTTTAATGAAATTTAGTGAATACGTTGCCTTAAGAAATACCTTACTACATACCAAAATTCAATTTTCTAAGTTTATAGAAAATTGAGTTATTCAAATTTGAAGCATTTAAAAAAATTCACTACCATAACACACTTGCTGCGTCCCGATGTTTTTGACCTTCGTAAAGCGAAAAATTCCCTAATAGGGAGATCTGTGTTTATATATATATATATATATATATATATATATATATATATATATATATATATATATATATATATATATATATATATATATAACACCGATAACTTCAAAAAATAATACGCCGATTTTGATGAAATTTGGTATGTACCTTTCTTTTGCAAATGGCTTGGACAAGTTCGTTAGCTAGGAAAATCGGACCAGTTTTTCCGGGAAAATTTTAGGTTTTCTTTCGGAAATGTTTCGTATCTCCGAAAATAACAGAGATATTACAACCAAATTTGAAGCATATGTTCCTACTATCAAACTTACCCTACACACCAAAATTGAGATCTCTACGTTAAAACAAAACGAAAATTTATAGGCATTTAAGGAATAACATTTTAGGTGCCACTGGCGAGCAGAGCAAAGCACAAGAACAAAATATATTTTGTGATTAACAAAACCAATTGAATATTACTTACAACGGTTAAGTGTCAAGAAGTAACAGAAAAAATATTTTCTTCTTGTAACGTCAAAGTCGCGATTTGAAACGTCAAAGTTTGCAATTTTCAGACATCGAATTTGAAGCAAATACGGATTATGTCGAAAAAATTTGTTAATAAGTGTGTTTTACAAAGCCTGAAGTTTCAGCTACAACCATCTTTGTCCTTCATTTTATTAAAATGTTTTCGGAAAATCCATTTTAATAGACCCTCTTTCTGATGCTTCGGCAGTAGTTGAGTTTATGGTTTACTAGTCTATATTTTAGCAAATTTTCGTAGAAAAAATTCGTTATTAAGAAGACCGCGACCGCAAATGAGCGCGAACTAGAACCCCTAAACCCCATATACGGGGTCAGTTTCAGTTTTGCCTGTTTACACATATACAGGGTGACGCATTTATAGAAGATATGAGGAAAAAGTATATACGTTAATTATAGAAGATATGAGGAAAAAGTATATACGTTAATTATAGGGTGTCTTGAGCTCTATCTTATCAACCTATTTTGACAATTACAGGCTGACCCATAAGTCGTTGGTGATACACTATTTAATAGAACACCACTTATATTGTTGCATTTTTGTGTTTTCCATCAAATTATAATGCATGCTTGTAAGGAAAAAAATGATATCATTCATCGTTTTTGAGTTATTTCAATTGTTTTGCAACTTTTTACGTTTTTTGGCACATATTTCAAACACATATCACAAATTGTGATTTGGCGTTTTAGTGAATTTTCTTAAAAAAAAATCACTAATGAGGAGATCCCGACTTTTGAATTTTGAAAAAATTTCTTCAAATGAGCGCTAATTAGGCCCCCCAGAACACATATCCGGGGTCAGTTTCAATTTTTATATGTTTATATATATATATATATATATATATATATATATATTTATATATATATATATATATATATATATATATATATATATATATATATATATATATATATATATATATATATATATATATATATATATATATATATATATATATATATATATATATATATATATATATATATATATATATATATATATATATATATATATATATATATATATATATATATATATATATATATATATATATATATATATATATATATATGTATCACACCGATAACTCAAAAAATAATAGGCCGATTTTGATTAAATTTGGTAAATACCTTCCTTTTGCAAATAGATTGGATAAGTTCGTTAGTCAGGAAAATCGGCCCAGGTTTTCCCGGAAAATTTCGAGTTTTCCTTCAAAAAAAAAGTATATCTCCGAAATTAACAAAGTAAGGGCAACCAAATTTGGTGCGCTGGTTTATGTCATTATAGGTGAGGTGCCTACCAAAATTTAGCTCTGTAGGTCAAAAGACAAAAAAGTTATGGGCATTTAAAGAAAAATAAATTGGGGTTTTCCTCAAAACGTCAAAGTGACAATTTAAAACGTCAAAATTCGCCACATTTAGGCAAAGAACTTGAATCTAATACGGGCTCTGGAAAGAAAATGTCTTAAGAATAATGTTTTACAAACCCTGAAGTCTTAGTTTAAACCGTCATCGTCCTTCATTTTACTAAAATATTTCCAGAAAATTCATTTCAAATAGACCCTTTCTCTGATGCTTGGCAGTAGCCTTAGCTATAGAGTTTATCGTTTAATGGTATATAAGTTTTGTAGAATTTTCGTAAAAAATCAATAAAGCTCCATATATCCGTTATTATACAAGATATGAAAAAATATTTTATACATTAATTATACGGTGTCTTGAGCTACACCTTAAAAAAATATTGCTACCATCACAGGGTGGTCCATAAGTCGTTGGTGATACAAATAATAATTTTTTTTAGTGGAAAACGCCTTATGTTTTTGCATTTTCCATCGAAATATAATGCATGTTTGTAAGTTAAGAAATTCTGGACGCAGCAAGTGCGTTATGGTAGTGAATTTTGATTAAATGAATGAATATTTGAAAAGCTCAATTTGCTATTAACCTATAAGGTTGACCAAGAAACGGATTTTTTCGGTTACATTTTAAGTTTACTTTCGGAAATTTCTGTACGTTTTCAAACAATAAAGTTATTTTGATGAAACATGGCACATTGTTTTTACTATATAGGTCATACTAGTAACCAAATTTAATGCCTGCTTTCTGAAAAAAAAACACACATATTTGCTATTAAAAACATTTTTATGAAAATTCACTACCATAACGCACTTGCTGCGTCCAGAATTTTTATCAATAGAGAGTCCCATGGAAATTACGCATTCAGAGAGCTTTTTCTTTGTCTTAATCGTCGAAAAAATCGAGCTGTCGTATACAGATACTCTCAAGTAGTGGCTGAATTTGAAAAGTTTTCGCTGAAATGTTTTTAGTGTTTCCGTAGAAATCATTTTTTGTAAGATTTGTGTGATATGCTGGTAATCAATAATAAATGTGTAGTAAGTTGTTGTAAAAAAAGTTGTCGAATTTTTGTGAAAAATATAATTTAGTATAACGTTACCCATGAAGGCATTTTATGTAAAAGAAATTATCTTTTTTATTTTCAATTTTGGTCCCAAAGCTGTGTGTGAATAATTATATCTTGTCAGGTGTGTAAATAGCTTAAAGAGGTTCGTTGGCCAGAAATATCGGAACAGTTTTTCTGGAACTTTTAAAGTTTATTTTCGGAAAATGTTTGTACTTTTTGAAACAACAAAGCTATTTTAATGAAATATGGTACATTGTTAGTGCTATATAGGTTATACTATCAACCAAATGTCCTTCTTGTAAAAACAAGAAATATTTTACATTAAAAACATTTTTACGAAAATTCGCTACCATAACGCATTTGCTGCGTCCCGGACTTTTATTTATTGTATTTATTGTCCTGCTTTAATTGAACATTATAAGCGTCAACTTTATATTATGACGGTCGGAGCCTAGCAAGGTTAACAAAATTTAAGTGGGTGGTTTTGTATGCTACACAAAGAAGAAACGGCAAATTAAAGGTAACACGAAAGAAATAATGGGTCCTATTATAGGCGTCCAAAAGCGGCAATGAAATTTAAAGGGAACTGCTTGAGACAGAAGATTAGCCTTAGGATGACAAGGCGACATCGCCTTGAGACTGTGGTAATGGTACCGCTATGTTATATAAAATTTCGAAGCAGAATATGTGATTGCGCAACTGATTGATATTTCGTACACGTTTTGCCAGTGTCGGGATATACAGCCAATTTGTAAAACCAATAACCCGATAGTCTACTAATAGAGAGATGATATTATGTTATAGAAGGGATGCCATGTTACCTTACACACGATGCGGAGATATGAGTCACTAATATATTGGGCCTGATTAACAATAATAACCTGAGGGGTTAATCCATAGAACACCTGTCAGTAATTATCCGGTGATAATTAACCTGGCCAGACCTTACTTGTTGATTTTGGCGATGCACCTACATCACCAACTTCGCGTATTTAGTTATCTATAACCGCTCCTCCCTAAGATAATATCATCGGCCATAATTACACTGCCAATTAGGCACCAACTAGCACTTACTCTGTTATAATTGACCTTTATATAAGGTAGATGTGGATTTTAGAATGCAATAGTCAGCGAATTGTAACTTATGGTTAACATTTTGATATATCTTATGTGGAAAAGTTTATCGAAGGTCACTAAAAGTATTCCTCATTAAGTTAAAAGTGAGCCTAAGCTTTCTACAGGGTGAACCAACGATTTAATAAAGTATGCCGTTAATAGATAATTTTTTTAAATAAAATGGATACAGGGTACGTAAATGGGATTATGCACAACGGTTTGATTAGATTTGACGTTCCGCGATGTTAAGTGATTAATAAAAAAGTTCGGGACGCAGCAAGTGCGTTATGGTAGTGAATTTTTATTAAATGCTTCAAACTTGGATAACTCAATTTTCAATAAACTTAGAAAGTTGATTTTTGGTATGTAGTAAGGTCTTTTCTAAGGCAACATATCCACTAAGTGTCATTAAAATAACTTTGTAATTTTCTGAGAAAAAAATGTATTCTAAAGAAAATTAAAAATATGAAAAACTCAATTTTCTATAAACTTAGAAAGCTTAATGTTAGTATGTAGTAAGGTTTTTATTAAAGGAACATATCCACCAAATTTAAGTAAAATAGCTTTGTACTTTTTGTAGAAATTTTTTTTTTCTAAAGAAACCTCAAAATTTTCTCGGAAAACCTTGTCAGATTTTCCTGGCTAACGAACTCATCCAAGCCAATAATAAAAGAAAGGCACTTGACGAGTTTCATAGAAATCGGTTAATTATATATATATATATATATATATATATATATATATATATATATATATATATATATATATATATATATATATAAAACATATAAAAATTAAAACTGAGCCTGGATATGGGTTCTAGGGGTCCTAAATCTGGCCCTTTTAAACAAATTTTTGCAAAGCCTCATCAACGATACCTCTCTATTAGTGAATTTTTTTAAATAAAAATTCACTAATACGCATATTTTGGTATGAAATTTATTTGTTTTGTGAGGCTGGTGTTTATAAGAGGCCCGCACCTTGCATTTTTTTAAATGGCAACCTAGGTTTTATTTGATATCATTTGGCGCAGGTATTTGATACCAAAATACAATACGGTAAACCTTAAGAGTTTTTATCCTATTACACCAGAAATTATAAAATTAAACCAATACTTTACATACCTGGAACCAATTTTAAAAATTCAGTTGGGTTAGGTTAGGTTAGGGTAGGTTAGGTTAGGTTAGGTTAGGTTTGAATGTGAGTGGGCCATACCGGTCCCTCTACCGCGACCATAAGGTCTATTGTGGCTCACGCCTAATGGTCTATATTTCGCCCAACAAAGCAAGCCTCCTGCAGAGGTCGATAATCTTTGTGGGCAAAAGTTGATCCAGATGTTCCGGATCCAGCTTTGTCTTGCCAAAGAGCAGGTATCTAGTCCTGTCCGCTGCCGTACAGGAACACAGTACGTGCTCTGCTGTCTCGTCACTCTCCATACACAGCCGGCACTCAGTTTCCTGACCGACTCCAATTCGGTACATGTAATGACGCAAGCGGCAGTGTCCTGTATACAGGCCGACTAGAGTACGCAGTTGTCTGTTTAGCTATAGAAGTTTTTTAGCCCCTGACTGAGACAGGTCATTTATGAAGGCCTTAGAGTGGGCTAATCCTGGCAGATTCTGCCATTGCTGGATTGTCATTATATCTGTCCAGGTCTTTAAGGTGCGTTTTGCTGTGCATGATGTTATTCCCAGCACCGGTTCTGGTCAGATAAAGTCCCTCTGCGCACCACTCCTGGCAAGCGCGTCGGCCGCAAAATTGCCATCGTGGTCCGAGGGAGCCGGTATCCAGACCAGACACACCTCATTACATCTGGCCAGTTCGTAGAGGACAGATTTACAACTCCATACCGTTTTTGAATTGCAACGGTAAGAACCAAGAGCCTTTATTGCAGCTTGGCTATCTGTATATATCTTTATCGATTTGTGTGTGCGCTGGTTTTCTAGATTTTCCCTTGCACACATCTCGATGGCATACACTTCTGCCTGGTGTATGGTTGCGTACTTGCCGAGGCTAGTTGATAGTCTAGCATCGGTGTTGCCTCCATATGCGCCGCCGGCTCCTACTCCCATATTGGTTTTGGAGCCATCAGCATACCAGTAGAGATCGGCTCTAAATAGGGTCGTTTGATTCCGTTCCCTGCCCTCCCTTTCCGGCAGGACGGTCTTGAAAGACAGATCTCTACTGATCTTTGTAGGCATCAAGTCTGAGACTATTCCCGGAATCCCATGACCCTCAATGTCATCGAGGAGTCCGAACCCTCCCAGACTGTTTTCCTTCGGCGTGCTGTCGACCGTTTGTTTTAATATATACGTTGTCCACCTCGACACCCTCTCCAGTCATACGTGAAGAGGTAGAATATTAAGCAACTAACTAACAATTAGGTAAATTGTTAGCCCTGACCCATTTCTACCCTAATATAGGGCAAAGTATGTACGGCTAGATGCATCCTCATACTGCTTGGTTCCGCAACTAGGTGGCGGCATGTCCACCGCTCACTTAGTGTTGAAAGGCTGGCTACTATAGCCGTATTGCTTTATAGGTGTATTTTCGCTGCAATTAGTATGCCGTACTGAAGAGCTCTAATGAGAGCGAAACCGGTCAGTAGACCGGTTTCGCTCTCATTAGAACCGTAGACCGGTTTCGCTCTCATTATAGGTGTATTTTCGCTGCAATTAGTATGCCGTACTGAAGAGCTCTAATGAGAGCGAAACCGGTCTACTGACCGGTTTCGCTCTCATTAGAACCGTAGACCGGTTTCGCTCTCATTAGAGCTCTTCAGTACGGCATACTAATTGCAGCGAAAATACACCTACAAAGCAATACGGCTATAGTAGCCAGAACTATTGTTCTAATTGTTGCGAGAATGCATCTAGCCTTACATACTTTGTCCCTATATTAGGGTAGAAATGGGCCAGGGCTAACAATTTACCTAATTGTTAGTTAGTTGTATACAGTCTACGGTTCTAATTGTTGCGAGAATACATCTAGCCTTACATACTTTGTCCCTATATTAGGGTAGAAATGGGCCAGGGCTAACAATTTTCCTAAATGTTAGTTGGTTGTATACAGTCCCTATTTTTTAACACTTTGTGTTATTTGGAGCTGGCGTGACAACATACTACTTGGTTCCACAACTAGGTGGCGACACGTCCACCACTCACTGAGTGTTGAAAGGCTGGCTACTATAGCGGTATTACTTTATAGGTGGATTTTCGCTGCAATTAGTATGCCGTACTGAAGAGCTCTAATGAGAGCGAAACCGGTCTACGGTTCTAATTGTTGCGAGAATGCATCTAGCCTTATATGTCCTACATGATATAAAGTTGTGTTCCGGGGCCACCTCCATTTTTTTATATTTGGGCTTTTTAGTTTTCACTTATTGTCATTTGTTCAGCCTTTTTTAGTTAATAATTCCAGAATAATAATGTGTTTTTGGTTCCACGCCCGATAATAAGTTAAATTAGAAATAATAAGGCATAATGTTTTCTTTCAGCTCAAATTTAAAAAAATATTACCAGGTATGGAGTCATTCTCTGATATTATGTCTTTTTTGGACTCACGATAACCCATAATTTAAATCGTAATTATCTTTAAAACGGTGAACTGTAAAAAAAAACTGAACAATGATATTATTTTCTACTGAGGCCGTAGATTTTAAAATTGGATGGTATTTTAAAAAAATCAGTGCTGTAACATTTTTTACAAACAAAATATTTGGTTTAATTTACTATTTTTTTTAGAACTTCAACACCAATGTATATATAATGGAAAATCAGCTTGAATTTGGGTTTTAGGTGCCCAAGTTTGCTTTTATTGTAAGAAAATTTTCAAAAATCTTAGTCGTGAACCTGTCAATAGAAAATGTTATTTCAGAAAACTAGCTAATACAAAGGAGTTGTTTACAGCCATCAGTAAAAATTGTTGAACATATTAGTACAAAGCGCAATTTCATTGCATGATATTTTGGTATGTTCTCTCACTTTAACAACACTTTGCAAATTATATCAATCAGCAGAACAATTTTATCCATAAATTTATCACCATAGTTGCACACACACACATTTTGCCCCATTCCAGGTAACAAGTTTCACTTTGCCATAATATGTGATGGGATATAGAAATGGCAAAACTTCGGTCATAAACACGCAAACGACAACCGTAGATAGCACAGAATTAGTTTTAATAATTTCGTTCGTCACTTTGATCTATTTTGATAGGGCGGTATATAGGCTGTGGAATAGTTCTTGTAGGGATGAGTTATGTTTCACTAATTATCTGAGAATTGTATCGTGGCAATATTACCAAAGTTCATCCCCCAATTATGGCTAATTTACGACTGCGGACTGACACCCAACTATTTTATTCAGTCAATTTATAACTAGTAAATATCGGCGGGCACGAATATCTATGAATGTTGAATTGGCGAAGGCAAATCGTGGGTACCATGACCATTTTGCAAGCCTGTAATAAATAATTTATTTGTTACACATTTTTCTTATTTGCTTGGTTAGCTTTTTTTTTGTTTCACATTTCAAATTCAGAAGGCAACCTGATACTACATTAAGCCTCGTGCAATTTTGTATTAAACTATAGGTAAAATAATTGAATTGTTTATGTATTTTTGTGAATTTTTATTTTAAAAAATCAGTAATAGGGAGGTATCGATGGTGAGACTTTGCAGTTTTTTTTAAATAGAACCCATATCCGGGGTCAGTTTCGATTTTTATATGTTTATATATATATATATATATATATATATATATATATATATATATATATATATATATATATATATATATATATATATCCAACCGATAACACAAAAAATAATTAACCGATTCGGATGAAACTCGGCAGGTGACTTTCTTTTATTAATAGCTTGGATGACTTCGTTAGCCCTGAAAATCGAACAAGGTTTTCTGGGTAAATTTTGAGTTTTCGTTCAAAAAAAAAATTTTTTTCCGAAAATTACAAAGATATTTCGATGAAATTTGCTGTACATATTTCTTTGGTAAAGACCTAACTATGTGCCAAAATTCAGCTTTCTAGGTTTACAGAAAATTGAGGTATTTAAATTTGAAACATTTATTTTTAATATCACCGCGTTTCATTGACGATGGCAAACCTGGCTTATATGAGATCTAGTATGTTGTTGCCCGGTAACGGAACATTTGATATTATTGCGCTGGTCTGTTACACGCTGTAAGCTGTAACTGACATTTATCGTATGGTATTATATTGTTTATATGTTTATCTGTTGGAGTTGACAAATTAAGTGCAAATTGTTCGTTTATTAATGTTAGTGGGTGGACTAAACAGTGTTTGTTATGTTTTATCAACACATATAAAGGATGGAAGTTATACAAAAAGGCTGATATGCAACAGGTTAGTTATATTCTCTTTGATGCTTTGGCGGTAGTTTTAGTTAGGTTTATGGTTTAACGATCCATAATTTTTAGCTAATTTTAGTACAAACAATTCGTTAATTTAGAATTTTAAAAAAGTTACTTCAAATGAGCGCAAACTAGGCCGCCTGAAATCCATATCCGGGTTTACATTCAGTTTTTATCTGTTTACATATATACAAGGTGACGCATTTCTACGGTAAAGCTCAATATAATAATTATTATACAAGAGACGAGAAAAAATTGTATAAGTTAATTATAAGGTGTCTTGAGCTGCATCTTATAACATTATTTTGGCAATCACCGGCTGGCCCATAAGTCGTTGGTGATCCCTGCAATTTTTTTTCGAACTGCCTTATTTTATTGCATTTTTTATCAAAATATGTTTGTAAGAAAACAAATTAAGACGCAGTAAGTGCGTTTTGGTAGCAAATTTTCATTAAATGCTTCAAATTTCAATAACTCAATTTGCTATTAGCCTAAGGTTTGTTGGCTAGGAAACGAACATTTAAAGTTGATTGTCGGAAAATTTTTGTACATTTTCAAACAATAAGATATTTTGATAAAATATGGCACATTGTTTCTACTACATAGGTTATATAAGTAACCAAATTGATGACGGCTTGCATTAAAAAGACATATTTGATATTCAAAGCATTTTTATAAAAATTTACTGCCATAACGCACTTGCTGCGTCCAGACTTTTTTTAAGTTCCTGATGTTAACTTGATAATGGAAATGAAGAAAAGTCAGCATCCGCATCGTTACACAGTGCAATATTATACTTAATTTAAAAAACTTCGCCAAGGAAATATGCTGTATGGGAAATTTTTATTTGGGGCCCTCTAGATAGCGCAATTTGTACCAATTTGTTGTTTGCCTGTTATTAATTTTTTTAAGAAAAACTTATATGGTTTAGTGACCGTTCTACGTTTACACAGCATCTTCCACGTACAGACAGTAAGGCAAGCAGGGAGCTGTTTATGAAAAATGTACAAGTATGAATAAAGTTTGAATTTGAACAGTTCAATTATTATAATAAGCCTGAGGGTAATAGGGGCTAATGATATCTTATTCTCTTTTCGAAAATGCCGAGGCCTTAGGATTTATTGCAAAAATTAACAATAAAAAATGAAATTTAACCACGCCAAAAAAAACTAATCACGTTTCATTCTTGATAATAAAACCAAAACAAAAAACATATTAATCTTAATGTAGGATATGTTCAAAATTCATGCGTTGAATGTCTTGTCAGCATCGTAGTCGTAAATAAAAATGTCTTCTAACGTTAATCAACATCTGACCGACCTAATCGCAACCGTTATTCTTCTTCTTAAGTCTGCTAATCTTGGGGCTTAGTTCTGTATACCATACTTTTCACACATCTCCATAAAAATAAGTCTAATAGCGGAAGATCAGGTGATCGTGCAGGCCATTCCAACGATCCTCGCTTCCTATTCAATGTTTTCGAATTATTAGGCGAGGTACCGACATTGATTTGGTACTGTGCTGATGCTCCATTCTGCTGAAACGATATCACGTTCTCTGGAATTTTGGGTTTCCTCGATCAGGATATAGGCTTTCCAAAGGTGGCACGACATTATTTTGAAGCAGTGCTTAATAATTATCTCTATTAAATTTGCCGTTCATGTAAAAGGGACCAGTGACATGGTTTAAAACTATCTATATTGCGTATGTTCTTTTCTCATCCAGTGTGGATTTTTTTAGACAACTGGCGAGAACTTTAATGATTATAGCATGACATAAAGTCTAAAACGGCACTCGTCAGAAAACAAAACAGATTTCAGTTTGATAATATTGTTATCTAACATTTCTATCATTTGTTTACAAAACACGTTTTTATATAAAAATTGCCATTAAGAACTCCTGAGTTTGTACTAGTTGCAAAGGATGCATTTTCTTTTCTTTTAATGTTCGAATAATCGATGAACGCCTAACATCCAATGTTTTGGATGCTTGTTGACTCCAGGTATGTGGGTTTTCTTCGAACTCGAGCATTATATCCAATTTAGTATCATTACTCAGTGAGCTAGACACATTTTTGTATCTGCGTGACATGTCCAAGCTTGTCAAATTGCTTTTCTATTTCACTAATCGTGGGATATAGACGGCGAATTGGAAAGTCTTTCTTAAAATGGGCTAGCAACTTCGGTCTGTGATCGTGTTAGATCTCCGTAACCAATCATCTGCAGAATTGTTGTTTCATGCATTGTGGTTAAATAAACCATGTTTGTAAACTGTATTTAACAACTGGCAATCACTGTCCCGCAGCTAAAGTCGAACAGCAAGTTGTTAAGTTACCAACTATGATGAATGTGGACACACTTTTTATACCTTCCTGCTAATTGATACCGTCCAAGAAAGTCATTGAAATTGTTGTTGCTCGCTCGTATTATAAAGAATGAGACGCGATTAGTTATTAATTTTTTATTGTGTCGCAGAGAAGTTTGTCAAATAGATTAATACATTTTTTTTACTGTTAATTTATGCAATAATTTTTTAAACCATATGATTTTTGAATAGATAATAAAGAAATGTTTTAAGCCCTTACCTGCTTTTTAGAAATTTAGAGGTTGCAAATGTCACTCGAAAAGGGTTCAATGTATAGCTGAAGTTTTCACTTTTAATGTAAACTTGATGTTTTGCGGCATTTTCTTATAAATATTCGCAATAATTAAGATACTGAATTTATTCCACACTATATATTAAATATTGAAATGGAAATATCAAGTCCGTATCCTGTTATTTAATCAATTGGTACATGCTTTTCTCGTTCTCGTTTTTCTGTGTATACATACCATAAGTGACGGTCTTTGATCTATACCGCCGACCGATGCAGTGCGGTTTATTAACACACGCTGAAAATAATCAAAAACATTTAAAAATCCTTAATTGGAGTTCA
This sequence comes from Tillus elongatus, assembly GCA_964006375.1. Taxonomy (NCBI): domain Eukaryota; kingdom Metazoa; phylum Arthropoda; class Insecta; order Coleoptera; family Cleridae; genus Tillus; species Tillus elongatus. Next base: position 69,787,597 of record OZ023270.1, read on the forward strand.
CAGAAATTGCAAAGAGACTGCAGAACTGTGTGGCTGCCGTTTGCTGTATTAAGAGTATTCAATTGGGTTATTTGTCATAACGATGCCGATTTTCGATAAAAGTGCATTACCCCTACACAGAAACACACATGGAATAACAAGCTACATGTGGTATTCTGGTTCAACATTTATTATTTGATGATCGCGTGTAAAGGAGTTTGTCTCTTTGACATGCAGGAATTGAGAGTTCAATTATACGAAATTAATAAACAAGTATTGCTGATGTCTGATATAAATATCATATGTTTTTTGATGGAATTTGAAATATTACACTAACGAACTAACAGACGTAGAGAATATTTATCTGGCTTCACAAATGTTTGCTTTTTTTCTGTTTGGCGACACCAGACAAGAAAACTCTGGGCGCAGCAAGTGCGTTATGGAAGTGAATTTTCATAAAAAAAAATTTAATTACAAATATATCGCTCTAATGCGAGCAGGCATCAATTTGGTTACCGTTATAACCTATATAGTAGGAACAAAGGACCATATTTTATCAAAATAATTATTTGAAAATGTACAAAAATTTTCCGAAAATAAACTTTAAATGTTTCTGAGAAAACTGTTCTCCTAGCCAATGAACCTTATTTTAATAGCAAATTGAGTTATTGATATTTGAAACATTTAATGAAAATTCGCAACCAAAATACCCTTGCTGCGTTCATACAAAAATTTTCCGAAAATAAAGTTAAATGTTGGTTTTCTAACCAACAAAACTTACGTTAATAGCAAATTGAATTATTGAAATTTGAAGGATTTAATGAAAATTTCCTACCAAAACGCACTTACTGCGTCCAGATTTTTTTCTTACAAACATGCATCATATTTCGATAAAAAATGCTAAAATGCAGTAACGAATTTGTTCTACGAAAATTAGCTAAAAATTATAGAGCGTTAAACCATAAACTTCACTAAACCTACAGCGAAAGCATCAACTTTACTAAACCGACAGCCAAAGCATCAGAGAAAGGGTCTATTTCAAATGAATTTTCTGCAAACATTTTAGTAAAATGAAGGGCAATCACGGTTCAATTTGAAACTTAAGGGTTCGCAGAACACTCTTCTTGCAAAATGTTCTTTTCACAATCCGTATTTCGTTCATGTTCTTTGCCTAAACATTGCCAATTTTGACGTTTTAAATTGCGAGTTTGACGTTTCGAGGAAAATTCCAAAATTTATTTCTTTAGCTGCCTGTAACTTTTTTGTCCTTAAACTTAGAGACCTAAATTAATGGTTCACTCTTTATAATACAAATACGCGTACCAAATTTGGTTGTCCTCACTTTGTTATTTTCGGAAATATGAATATTTTTAGAAAGTAAACACAACATTTTCCGAGAAAACCTGGTCTGATTTTCCTGGCTAACCAACTTATTCAAGCCATTTGCAAAAGGAAGGTACTCGCCAAATTTGATCAAGATCGGTCTATTATTTTTTGAGTTTTCGGTACGATATATATATATATATATATATATATATATATATATATATATATATATATATATATATATATATATAAACACGGATCTCCCCATTAGTGAATGTTTTTAAGAAAATTCACTAAAAAATAAAATTTTAATCACCAACGACTTATGGACCACCTCTATTTGTAAAGATATTTTTTTAAGATGTAGCTCAAGACACCCTATAATTCATGTAAACATTTTTTTTCGTATCTTGCATAATGACGGATATACTGAGTTTTAAAGATTTTTTATGAAAATTCGACAAAAATGATATACCATTAACCGATAAACTCTACAGCTAACACTACTGCCAAAGCATCAGAGAAAGGATCTATTTGAAATGATTTTTTGCGAATATTTTAGTAAAATGAAGGACAATGACGATTGAAACTAAGTTCAGGCTTTGTAAAATATTTTTCTTGAGACATTTTCCTTCCATAGCTCATATTAGTTTCAGGTTTATTGCCTAAATATTACCAATTTTGACGTTTTAAATCGCGACTTTGACGTTTTGAGGAAAACCCAAATTTATTTTTCTTTAAATGCCTGTAACTTTTTTGTGCTTTAATCTACAGAGCTAAATTTTGGTAGATAACTTATCTAAAATGATATAAACCCGCGAACCAAATTTGGTTGCCGTTACTTTGTTAATTCCGGAGATATACAAAATTTTCCAGGAAAACCTCGGCGGAATTTCCTGCCTAACGAACTTGTCCAAGACACTTGGACAAATGAAATGAAGGTACTCATCAAGTTTTATCAAAATTGGTCCATTATTTTTTTAGTTATAAGTGTGACACACACACACACACAAATATATATATATATATATATATATATATATATATATATATATATATATATATATATATATATATATATATATATATATATTTGTGTGTGTGTGTGTGTCACACTTATAATAAATTTCTTCAAATTAGCGCTATTTAGAAGCCCTGGAATCCAAATCGGATGTCGGTTTCAAACTTTATATATATATATATATATATATATATATATATATATATATATATATATATATATATATATATATAAAGTTTGAAACCGACATCCGATTTGGATTCCAGGGCTTCTAAATAGCGCTAATTTGAAGAAATTTATTCAAAAATCGCAATCTCCTCAATAGTGATTTTTTTTTAAAGAAAATTCACTAAACGGGAATTATTTGATGCGTATTCATGACAACTACAAATAAGAATCCGTTACTACCTAATGATGTTTTCATCAAAAACTCTTTAAAAATAAAAGTAACATGAAAATGACAGATGACATTTACAAAGTGTCACGTGATGCGTGTCAATATTTAACATGAAAATAGAATCAAACTAGAACAATAATAATAACTATAACAACGAAAATATCGACGCCCATCAATCTAGTTATCTTATTATAACTTTTTAATATAGATGGACGTATTTTGTTTCAAGTATTTACCTAGAAAGAAAAACTTCCAAGAAAGGGATATAAATCAAATGAGTTTGCTCATTTAAAACAATGTCGCTATTATTGTCGTGTATATGCTTTTTAGTGAATTTTCTTTTAAAAAAATCACTAATGAGGAGATCCCGACTTTTGAATTTTGAAAAAAAAATTCAAATGAGCGCTATTTAGGACCCCTGGAACCCAAATCCGCGGTCGGTTTCAGACTTTATATGTTTATATATATATATATGTTTATATATTTATATGTCACACCTATGACTAAAAAAATAATAGACCGATTTTGATAAAACTTGGTGAGTACCTTCCTTTTGCAAGTGGCTTGGACAAGTTCATTATCCAGGAAAATCCGCCGAGGTTTTCCCGGAGAATTTTCTGTTTTCTTTAATATATATATATATATATATATATATATATATATATATATATATATATATATATATATATATATATATATATATATATATATATATATATATATATATCCATCCTGAATTAACAAAGTAAGGGCAACCAAATTTGGTACGCGAGTTTATATCATTATAGGTAAGTTACCTACCAAAACTTAGCTCTATAGGTTAAAGGACAACTTTTTAAAAGAGATTTGCAGTATATATGTACCAAATTAAAAATTTATATCTCCTTACAAAATAAAAATGTCCACAAATAATTGCTTACTGGGGCCTCTAAAACCGGTCTCCAAGGTTCATTTAAATTTAAAGAATTCGTTTTCATAATATACGTTATAAATAGTGTACAATTCTTCTAAAAAATCACTACTATAATGCACTTGCTGCGTCCCGAACTTTTTAGTGAATTTTCTTAGAAAAAATTCTATTCCGAATTTTGAAAAAATTTCTTCAAATGAGCGCGATCTAGGACTCCTAGAACCCATATCCGTGGTCACTTTCAATTTTTTATGTTTATATATATATATATATATATATATATATATATATATATATATATATATATATATATATATATATATATATATATATATGACGCAACAATAAGGCAAAAAATATTCGGCCGGGTGCAATACACCGATAACTAAAAAAAGAATAGACCGATTTTGATAAAATTTAGCACGTACCTTCCTTTTATAAGTGGCTTGGATAAGTTCGTTAGCCAGGAAAATCTAACCAGTTTTTCGGGGAAATTTTTGGGTTTTCTTTCGGAAAAATTTTTTATCTTAAAAAGTAGAAAAGCAACCAAATTTGGTACATAAGTTTATGATATTAAAGGAAAACTATATACCAAAATTTATATTTCTATGTTAAAAGAAAAAAAGTAAAAAAAAATTGGTGCCAGATAATTTCTATGAAAATTCACTACCATAACGCACTTGCTGCGTCCAGATTTTTTTACATTTGTTGTCATATTTTATTACAAACTCACTTCTTTATTTCATCATATTGAATAAGTGATTTTAAATCTGCACCACTTGAGTGTTTGTTTTCTCTGGAGACTTCCTGTTAGTGGACGATACATACCAAATCAATAGTAACAATTACAATTGAGACCTTGAGGTATTAAAGTGTCGGTGTTTCCTTTATCAAGAGGAGAGGATTATGTTAAAGCAGTAAGGGATTGCCAGGAACAGTGACCCAGCAGGATCCAATAAGACAGTAATCCACCAGGTCCTATAGATGTGTAGGTATTACATTGTTAGATCAAGCCGGCAGCAGGACACTACTAGTACGGTATGAAGAGAACATACGAAAGGACATCTATATACGAGGGAGACTTCTTCTTAAGCTATTTAACAGACCTACGTAGAGGTAGTGTTTGAGCGTTTATGATTTTACCGCAGTCTGTGTTGACTAAAATTTTAGATAGCGTTCGTGTTATTTCCAATGAGGCTTGAAAGAAGTCAATAGGTATGTACAAAACGTTAAAGCTATCCTGTAGATAGCTTTGACTATAGCGTAACACAGTAGCGGCTCGTGCCTTAATGCGTTGGGGGTGCGCAAGAAAAAAAAACTCTGGACGCAGCAAGTGCGTTATGGTAGTGAATTTTTATTAAATGCTTCAAATTTGAATAACAAATTTTTCTATAAACTTAGAAAATTTAATTTTGGTATGTAGTAAGGTCTTTCTTAGGACAAGATATCCACCAAATTTCATTAAAATAACTGTAAATTTTGGAGAAAAAAAATTTTTTGAAAGAAAATATAAAATTTTAATAACTCAATTTTTGATAAATTGAGAAAGTTAAATTTTGTTACTTAGTAAGGTCTATCCCAAGGCAATACATGTAAATTTCATTAAAACAGCTTTGTTATTTTCGGAGAAAAAATTTTTTTTTTGAAATAAAACTCAAAATTTTCCCGGAAAACCCCGTCTGATTTTCCTGGCTAACGAACTCATCCAAGCCCTTATTAAAAGAAAGGCACTTGCCGAGTTTTATTGAAATCGGTTAATTATTTTTCGAGTTATCAGACGGATATATATATATATATATATATATATATATATATATATATATATATATATATATATATATATATATATATATATATATAAACATAAAAATTGAAACTGACCTCGGATATGGGTTCTAGGAGTCCTAGTTCGCGCTCATTTGAAAATTTTTTTGCAAAGTCTCACCGTCGATACCTCTCTATTAGTGATTTTTTTAAAAATAAAAATTCACTAAAATCAAATAACAGAGATAGCTTGCTCTACTCGCAATTGTCTTTAGAAAATCAAATTAAAGATCTCAATTTACCAAGAAAAACTTCAACTACCATAATTAGAATGAGATTTAACCACGGTAGATATAAATCTCATCTGCATCGAACTGGCATGGAGGATCTTACTGCAACTGCGATGGAACCTCTATCTGCGACTTGGACCGCCTAGTATTTTCACGTTACCGATTAACACGCTACGAATTGACTTATGCATTTATTAATAATAACAATGTTTACAGTGAGCGACATCTGCTGGTCAAACGTGAAAATATAAAACCATTGAGACCAAGAATTGAAATGTTAGTCAATAAAAGTGAGAATGAGAACTACAAAGTCATTGAATAATACGAGATTTTGAAGCTGCGGTCAATAGAAATATAAATAACCAACAGCAACCACACACTTATGATTTAAACATGTTTCAAATTTGAATAGCTCAATTTTCTGTAACCCTAGAAAGCTGAATTTTGGCACATAGTTAGGTATTTCCCAAAGCAATATGTAGACCAAATTTTATCGAAATTTTCGGAAAAAAAAATTTTTTTGAAAGAAAACTCAAAATTTTCCCGGAAAACCCCGTCCGATTTTCCTGGCCAACGAACTCATCCAAGCCATTAATAAAAGAAAGGCACTTGCCGAGTTTCATCTAAATCGGTTAATTATTTTTTGAGTTATCAGACGGATACACACATATATATATATATATATATATATATATATATATATATATATATATATATATATATATATATATATATATATATATATATATATATAATATATATATATATATATATATATATATATATATATATATATATATATATATATATATAAGCATATAAAAATTCAAACTGACCCCGGATATGGGTTCTAGGGGTCCTAATTCGCGCTCATTTGAAAGAATTTTTGCAAAGTCTCACCATCGATACCTCTCTATTAGTGAATTTTTTTAATAAAAATTCACTAAAAAGGTCGGGATGCAGCAAGTGCGTTATAGTAGTGAATTTTTATTAAATGCTTCAAATTTGAATAACTCAAGTTCCTCCGAACTTAGAGAGTTGAATTTTGGTGTATGGTAGAGTCTTACCTAGGGCAATATATCCACCGAATTTCATCAAAATAACTTTGTAATTTTCGAAGAAAAAAATTTTTTTTTCAAAGGAAAACTCAAAATTTTTATAACTAAATTTTCTAAAAATGTATAAAATTGAATATAAGTGTGTAGTAAGGTCTTTTACAAGGCAACATATCCACCAAATTTCATTAAAATATCCTTGTAATTTTCGGAGAAAAAGATTTTTTTTTGAAACAAAACTCAAAATTTTCCCGGAAAACCTTATCCGCTTTTCCTGACTAACGAACTCATCCAAGCCATTAACAAAAGAAAGGCACTTGCCAAGTTTCATCGAAATCAGTTGCTTATTTTTTGAGTTATCGGTTATATATATATATATATATATATATATATATATATATATATATATATATATATATATATATATATATATATATATATATATATATATATATAATATATAATATATATATATATATATATATATATATATATATATATATATATATATATATATATATATATATATATATATATATATATATATATATATATATATATATATATATAAACATATAAAAATTGAAACTGACTTCGGATATGGGTTCTAGGGCTCCATCGATACCTTCTATTAGTGAATTTTTTTAAATAAAAATTCACTAAAAATGAAGGGCTCGCCTATTTTTTCCCGAAAATGTATTATAAAAAAACCTTCTTACTAAACTAACTAAACTTAATGATTATTAACTATACTTACGAAGTTTTCCTCTAGTAAGTTATACGTTATAGTAGTTAAAAAGTCCCTTAAAAAGTTAACCTTCAATTTTAAAATATTATCCACTGAATTAATCACAGTATCACTATTATTTTGTCCACTTATTAAGCAACCCGAACTAGTAGCCATAATAATAATAATAATTGTCTTGTTATAACATGTAAACAACAACGAAATGATCTAATTAAAATCAATCCGACGCGCAGCACTACATGAAAATTACTAAACACATGCTAGACACAGACACGCTCTGACAAAATTCCACTGCAAACTGCAAGTGTGGAATTTCAGAGCGCACACCAGATTGCTTATTCGGTCGTTTTCGACGATGATACTCGATCATTTCGCATTGAAGTATCGGATTTCTTCAAGAGCGCCGAAAAATACACACCGCCGGCGACTGATGTTTATATGGATATTTGGATATGGATGTATATAACGATAACGTCTGCAACCAACCCTTAACACTATACTTATTCTGAGGCTGTATTAATGGCTGCCGACTCTGCGATCCTCGATATACTAATTTTGTTTGTTGAATGCAGGAGGTAAGAAAGCAAATAAAAATTTATTGAAATATAGCATAGCAAAACAAATTTTTCCACTGCAGGCGGCAGTGCGCACGCACGGACGCACTTATTGAGGAGCGGCCCCTGGTGTAACAGTATAAAATATATTAGTGGGCCGAAATTTAATTAACAGCATTTAGTTTCGTTTACGGAAATTTTTGAGTTTCAGATTCAGCTTCCCTAACTTAATTTACTCACATCTATTCTTACTAGTAGCACGTACTTTAGCTAAAAATATTTTTGATATACCATGCTGCGTGTTTCTTCAGTAAAACAATTTTTTTTTCTAAAAATTAATATTGGTTATACAAAGAAATGTTCAACCAGGCAATATTTTTAATGCCGATTACTCAGTAGCGGCCATATCATTGTTTATGTTTCTGGAAACCGAGTTGCAAAGATTATATATACATACAGGATGGCCTATTGAAAACGAGCTGGCAGCCACAACTGCCAGGAAAAATTGTTGTCAAAAAAAACCTGGAACACGTCAAGTTTGCTTGTGAGCAGGGAAACTTTTGACGCAAAAACTATAGCCCAAACTTTACCCTCTTAAACAGGGGTGTCATCCCCCAAATTTTTTCAAATGGGAATAGGGGTACCCGATACCTTGTTAAAAATGGCTTTTGATTGCCTATACACTGCTTTTTTTTGAAACTACAATCCAAAAAATAAGTTACCGAATTTAATAAAATTTGGCAAGTGTTTTGATTTGTTGATAGCTTCTGTTGTGTTTGTTGATTAACCCAAATGTACAAGTTCATGTAAAAAAGAGTAATTTGTTTCAAGATAAATAATTTGTGGGTTATTTTTGTAATATAAACAATATTTTATTTTATTTTATAAACAAAAAGAAGCTATATAATTTCCACAACGTCACAATGTGTGGAAGTATCGCATCGGAAAAAAAATTCAAAAGTTTTTTTTCGGTTAAATCTCGTAAAAAGTATCAAAACATAATATATAAAAATTGATTTGGGAATGAATTTTTTGTCTGTCTGTTTGTAGCCACGCTAACTTCAGTACGACTTGAGATATCGTCTTCAAATTTGGTATACACTTAGCACCCGGCAAACGAACGGTTCGGATTCTTTTTGGATAAAATCGCTTCAGTGGGTAGGGGATGAATTGGGGGTGATTTGGTGAAAATTGCCAAAAATATGTCAAGAGAGCGACCGGGATTCGATGCTAGGTCCAAGTCTGGTTTATAGACTTCTAGAATTTTTATTGTAAAACTAAGAGCAGTTTTACTTTTACTTTGCTCTGTTAACAAGTTTTAATCAAATATAAGCATTTTCCTTACTAAGATTCTTGAAAAAATGTCAAGGGGGTCGATGGGATTCGAGGGCCAATACCGTTTTCTTATTTTCTAGAATTTTTAGAGGAAAACTGCGAGCTGTTTTACCTTTACTTTGCTGTAATAAGAGGTGTTGATAAAAAATCAAAATTTTCCTTACTGAGATTTATAAAAAAATATATGTCAAGTTAGTCAATGGAATTCGATGCTAAGTCCGAGGCTATTATCTTGCCTTCTAGAATTTTTAGAAGAAAACTGCGAGCCGTTTTACTTTTAACTTGCTGTACTAAGAAGTTCTAAGAATAAATAAAACATTCTTTAATGAGATTTATAAAAAAAAGTGACAAGGGAGAAACTGGGATTCGATGGTAGAACTACAACAGTTTGATACCCTTTCAGAATTTTTGGAATAAAACTGCGAGCGGCTTTGCCTTTATTTTGCTGTAACTAGAAGTTTTAAGAAGAAATCAAAATTTTCCATATTGTGATTAAAAAAAGATGATGTCAAGGAATGTCTGGGTTTCGATGCTAGGCCCAAGTAGAATTTTTAGAGTAAATTTGCGAGTGGTTTTAAATTTATTTTGCTGTATTAAGAAGTTTTAATAAGAAATTGACATTTTTTCGTGAAAACTCGAGTACTAAAACGTTTTATGGTTTATTTTTTTCCCTTCAGGGCTCGTCCGCGTCTTTGCCGCCCCGACAGCACCGTAGTCTTTTCTACTCGACACATTCCAAAATTACTGTGATTTGAAGTAGTATTTAGATCAATTGGTAGGGTAAGATTTTATATTGCTCTGTATCCCACCTAGGCTGCCCCTCGATCAGTTGTTTTTAACGGTCCAGAGCCTTACACTTGATTTATTAGAAAACTTTTAATTTCATCAAACATCTGGTACTATATCCTAAAATTAAATTAGGTGTTGTGTTGTGGTGGAATATTGGTGACAAAAATTTCGAATTTTTTTGTTGCTAAAACGGCGTAAAAATGCTAAAAAATATAATAGAAAACTTGATTCTGGAACGAACTTTTTTTTTGGTCTGTCGGCATGCACGTCTGTCTGTTAATAGGCGCAATAACTTTTGAACGAATTGAGATATCATCTTCAAATTTGGTATCCAGTTAGCACCCGACAAAGGAACGCTTAGAATTATTTCTGAATAAGACCGCTTCAGGGGGTAAGGGATAAATAAGAGGTGATTTGGTGAAAACTGACATTTTTTAAATAAAACTCTAGTAATATAACATCTCAATATTTCATGGGTACAGGAATACAAATATTTTCTTTGTGGTCAAGTCATTGGCCTACAACTCCGTTTGACACTACAACTCCGCGAACTGGGACGAAATGCGAGATTACTTTTCCTCATTTCCAAGGGCGTCTGTCTGCTTCTCTCATCCTGACCCCTCTGATATCTCACAAAACGTTACCGAAATTATCGAAGCTGTCATGGAATTATTTATTCCACGTACACTGAAAACCTCTGCAGCCACTCAAAAGCCCTGGTTCTCTAAATCCTGTAACAAGGCCAGACTTGAAAAGGTCAAAGCTCACAAAAAGCTTCTACACAATCCCAGTCAAGAAAACCGTCAAGCATGTAACGACGCAAGAAACCGCTATGTCCGCATTCTTTCTGAGGCAAAAAACTCGTTCAATAACCACATCAAAAACAAAGTCCTCTTAAGCTCCAGCGGCAGCAAACCCTTCTGGACTCTTGCTAAATCTATTGGGAATAATTTCTGCAAGAGCACATTCCCACCTCTTGTCTCAGGGGATGAAATTGTTTCTACCGCCCTGGGCAAGGTTAAACTTTTTGCCTCGTTGTTCGTCGGCAATTCTACTCTCAACCCACCTCCAAATGTTCAACCACCAACAGTCCCCAATGTCGCGCATAAAATGACGGATATCATTTTCAAAACTAAAAAGGTACGAAAGATGATCTCTTCTCTTAATACCAGGAAAGCCTCTGTTCTTGGCGAGATCTCAGCAATTGTTCCCAAAAAAGCGCACCAGAACTTGCTACTGTACTGACTCGTCTGTTTCAGACATCTGACAATAGAGGCATATTCCCTAGTAACTGGAAAACTGCTCGAGTACAACCCGTCCCCAAGAAAGGATCGAAAGCGCTTCCTGGCAACTACCGGCCTATTTCTCTCCTTTTAATCGTCTCTAAAGTGATGGAAAAGTATATAAACACCGAATTACTAAAATTTCTTGAAAAACACAGTCTAATCCACGACAGGCAGTATGGATTCCGTCAGCGCAGATCAACTGCCGACCCCCTTTCCTTTGTCACCCATTCTTGGAACAAGTCTATGGAACTACACGGCGAATCCCAAATTGTCGCTCTAGACATATCCAAAGCATTCGACCAGGTCTGGCACGCAGCGCTGCTTAATAAACTACCGGCCTATGTCCTACCACCAAAACTCTGTACGTGGACAGCCAATTTCCTCTCCAACCGGAGCATTTCTTTTGTCGTGGATGGCCATTCATCTAAACTGTATCCAATTAATGCAGGAGTTCCTCAAGGTTCAGCTTTAGCCCCTACTTTGTTTCTTCTCCACATCAATGACCTCCTCTCTAGCACATCCAACCCAGTTCACAGTTACGCGGACGACAGCACCCTCCACTCAAATATACAATATTCTAAGACTGTCTCTTTAGCCCAATTAGACGAGGATCGCATACTCATGGAGGGTTCTATCTCCGTGGATCTCCAAAAAATATTAGACTGGGGAAGTAGAAATCTTGTACAATTCAACCCCACCAAATCGCAGTCTTGCTTTCTTTCTCATAAGAGATACACTAGCCCTAGACCCATCACAATGAACAACCAAGTTATTCAAAGTAATGAGTCCTTTTGGCATCTCTGTGGATCGAAATCTCAATTGGCACCAACATGTTACATCAATTACAGAACCGGCTGCTAAGAAATTAGGTTTCCTTTTCCGGGCTCACAAATACTTTTCACCAGTTAATCTCTATACTTTATACACTTCACAAATAATACCAAACCTCGAATACTGCTGCCACATCTGGGGTGCTGCTGCCGCTTCTACACTCGCTAGCCTGGACTCCATTCAGAAGAGAGCTATACGTCTAATCGGTGACCCTACCCTCACCCAAAGGCTGCCATCCTTTGCCCACCGACGTGCCGTTGGTGACCTCTCCCTCTCTTTTATAGATATCTGCACGGACACTGCTCAGAGGAGCTTTCTTCCATAGTTCCTACACCTGCTGCCACCAACTGATCTACCAGGGGAACAGAACGAATGCACCCTTTTACTGTCCAGGTCACCAGACAAAGAACATCTTGTTATGCCCGCTCTTTTGTCCCGAGCACTTCCAAGTTGTGGAATTGCTTGCCGGCACATGTTTTTCCTTCTCCCCCGAACCTCCAAACCTTCAAGTTCAGAATTAACAAGTTGCCTCTTTCCTCCTTGTCGACACCCACGGTACGATAGTATTTAGGCTGTAAGCCCTCGTAGTGTGTTGTTTAAATTAAAAAAAAAATTCATTCCATGATAATCTTTTTCTGAAGAGAATAAATTATCACAGCTATGTGGAAGTTATTATTCGATTTGCAGCACTTTTTTGGCAGGTAGTCAAAAACGTCAAACGTCAAAAATAAAATATTAATCAAAAAGCGGTAAAAAGAGATGACATTATGGTACATTGAATATGCCAAATTGAGGGGTATTTCCATTAACATTTGTCAAATTTATAATTTTTTGACCAAAGTTATTTAAAACTTATGGATTAAATAACGATTAAAACCTCTGACAACAAAATGTTACCATGTAATTTAATTATTTTTTTATTTTTTTATCATTTAATTATTTTTTGGTCAAAAATGTATTCACAAGTCTGCGAAATTTTTTTATATACCGTTTTAACTTTGAAGAATCTACATAACTACATTTCTTTAAACAAAACTAAAAAATTGTAAGCTACTATTTTAATTATACAAGATGTCGCAATAAAACAAAAATTTTGTTTCACTTGTAAATCTCTCCATTTTCTTGTGAGTATCATTATCGATATTCCCCGGTATATTGCAGGACATTATATAGCAGGACAGAGTCTCCTGCAATGATGTCCCGACTGGTTGATATATGGCGACCCGTTCACAGACACTATTACCCCTGCCCATACCTCTAAAGGGTTGATATAGGATCAGATTAACTAATTAATTGGTTATCGTACAGTTATTTCCTGAAGGATACATGGATTACTCTGCGGCCGAACACAGGATATAAGCGACACAATGGATATCGGGAAGTATCTATCGTGGGAAATGCATTCACCAGGATAATACGCTGTCCGATTGTTAAGGAGTATTTGTTTATGGATATTGATTCCTAGTATACCTGGAGATGATTCGTGGAGATTCTAACATTTAAACGTTTCAAACTGCAAAAACACTGATACAGAATAAACCCATTTACTGCATAATTTCGCTAAAAAATTTTTGACTTTTCTAACAGCCATTTATATTTTATTCTCTTTCTCAAGTGATACAAATTACCCAATCATTTTAACACTTTACTTATATTTTTATATTTTATTGGCTAAAATTACACAATACGTCTATACAGTAAGTCCATTTTGACTTGTCTTGTATAAACTGACATTTTAAACAGTTTATTCTAAAAAATAATTGACACTGCATTATCCAAATATGACATACTTCGAATTTTGACAAACCATTTTAAATAAACTTTTTATACCATTTTTTCCACCATCTTACATTTCCAATCACTGCCTTCATGTACTACTGATCTTTACACATCCATCATTACTTTCCCATCATCATTCTTCATTTACTTTCCATGTTTATACCAAATTTATAAAATTTTATTCAAAAACCGAACCGCTTCATTCTGACAATTGACAGAATATAACTGATAACAACATTCAAGAATGTTTTCGATAACACCAGGGCTCTCAACGTTATATGTCAAATAAATATCTGTGACGTTTTGGCCATGCGAATTTTGAATTTAGTTATGCATTAATTAAAGAAAATATTCCAAAAAGTACCACAAGCAGTCAGAAATATACATGGATAATATTCCTGGAATTTTTCTGTGAACGAAAATATGTGTTAAATAAGCAGAGAAGCGTAGAAGAACTGGCATTGATAAGCAGACATGGAGAACCCAAATTACAAAAAAACGTAAGAAAACATACGATCGTTTCACTAACCAAGTAAGCGTCATCAGAAGATGAACACGTCTAAATATCTTATATGCACAACTCTACTTATATTATTTTGCAGGTACTCGGTCACTAACAATTACTATATTTAGCAATATATATATATATATATATATATATATATATATATATATATATATATATATATATATATATATATATATATATATATATATATACATATATATATATATATATATATATATATATATATATATATATATATATATATATATATATATATATATATATATATATATATATATATACTTTCGAAGGCGTTTAGCTGTCCTGGTTGTCTGACGGTTTTTTTTAATGGTGATTATTATCCCAAATATGTCGGATGACTAAAGATTTATCTATAGTACCGTATCTTAGTTGTGCTAGATGTTCTTTGAATCAAATTCCAATAGATCTTTTTGCTTGCCTGACGTATTTAAGATCACAAACTTTACAGCTTATTTCATAACTTCCAGACATTTTGGCCGTACTACCCTTGTCTTCGGGTTACCTACCAAATTTTTTAAAGTATTTTTTTGTCAAAAATGTTAGTTGCAAATTGTCTTTATTTAAAATGCTATCTAGACCCCTCCTGATTCGAGGTTCAAATGATATGCAAACAAGGCTTTTTCGTCTTTCTATTTTCTATAAGTTGTTGATTCCGCTAACATTTTCTTTGTTTTCTGTTTGTTAATTAATTTCTCCACTGGGCAAGCAGTATATCCGTTATATTCGGCTACGTTCCGAATATACTTAAATTCTTTGGTATATATACTTTTACTTAAAGGAAAGTCAATTAATCTGTTTACTAAAAATTAAGATTGGTCATTTTTTGTGCTTACGCATGATGTGAGTCATTCGGAATGTAGCTTAGAGTGGTGGCTTCCTTTCTATGGACGTCGAATTCTAAAGTGTATTTATTTTTGATAATTAGTGCACGTAGAAAGGTAATTTATTATTAATTTCTAATTCGTCTGTAAATGTTATAGAAGCAAATGATTGCTTAATTTGGCAATAAAATCTTCTATTCTGCAAATGTTTGTGTTAAACACTCCGAAAATATCATCCACGTAATGAAAGCACACTCTAGGAAAATACTGACTTTCACCTTCAAGATCTGTTTCAAATCCACTCATGAAAACTCTGCTATAAATGGCGATAGCGGGTTGCCCATTGCAGTGCCTTGGGTTTGTTCAAAAAACTCATTGTTGAATTGAGAAATATTTTGTTTAATAGAAAGGTTTGTTAAGGTTATATATTCTTTGCATACCTTTTCATTGATTGAGGGCGGGGTTTTTATCTGATTTGATGTAACCTCATTGTTTCCTAGCGTTCCCACGAAGCAAACGTAAACGTACTTAAAGGAGTTGTTAAAAATGAATGACGTAAATGCAAAGGTCTGCAAACAATATTCCGTGGCCCGACATATCTGGGATAATAATCACCACGTTAATGAGGAGAATCTAAAAAATTTCGGGACGCAGCTAGTGCGTTATGATAGCGAATTTTCATTAAATGTTTAAAATTTGATAACTCAATTTGGTGTAAAGCTCTAAAGTTGAATTTTGATGCGTAGTAAGGCATTTACGGGGGCAACATATCAACCAAATTTCGTCAAAATTGTCATTTTTTGGGATACAAATTTTCTTTTTTGAACTAGTCCGATAGGGCTGGCGAACAAACTCATCCAAGTCATTAATAAAAGAAATATCGGTTGTATACACACACACCTATATATATATATATATATATATATATATATATATATATATATATATATATATATATATATATATATATATATATATATCGGATCCTAGGGGCCCAAATTCACGCTCATTTGAAAAAATTTTTGGAAAGTCTCATCATCGATACCTTTCTATTAGCGATTTTTAAAATAAAAATTCGCTATAATGTATGCTGAAAATTATAATTTCAGGCTGAAAGGTGACAAAGTTATTGAGGCGTTTGAAACAAAAAAGAGATCTTGTTCAAAACTATTGTTTCTCCAAATGTCAAAATAAAATTAAAAAAAAAACATACATTTATCGAACTGGAATAGATCACGTAACCTTCTGTTTAGGAGGCCAGCGCGATGCCCCTGTGCCATCTAAGCGCACGTAAACTAAGTTTTGTGTGCATGATACTTTAGATCGGCTTCATGCCTGGGATATTATATTTAAAGTATACGTAACAATTTATTACAGAATTAGTAAAGTTGCTATTGAAACATATTCCACACTACTCGGTCTTATATGACGTCTTATGTTTAAGTTTAAACATAAAATAATCTGTTTTAGAATAATTTTTATAGAGACTTTACTTGATTTATACTATATTATGCTACACTTTCAGTTCAAAACCACAGCATATTATGTCTATGCTGTGCTAAAACTGTATTTGGCGCCGTTCATTAAGCTACAAATATAGTGATTTTGAAAATTGATCGAATCCCTCAGTTAAATAAAAATCACTTGGGCAAATTTTAATTTCATGTCGCCTGTCATTTTCCATATTTGTGGCCGAGATTTCACGATTGTTGGTTCGGGTAGTATGTTTTTTTTACGATTGAACCGTTTTACAACATAGTATTTAAACTTGCCCGAGATGCCCGCGGTGCCACCAGGAAATAATTCAAATAATATTGTTCTAGGATGAAAATACCTCTGAAGGTCTTGTTAGTAAATTTTACCATATTGCTGTTGTAGAATTAGCTTGGAGAGAGGCGAGGCAGTTGCCTGTCTTTTGGATTCTTTTCAAATCGAGAAAAATAACAATGGCTCTCCAACAATTCGCATTGATTATAATCTGATGTTGAGTAGAACTTGTCAAGGCAGTTCAGAAAGCAGTACAAGTAGTAAATGGTTGATTTTCAATAGTGAGAATCAAAGCTGCCCTGTACGTCTTTTTCATAAACTTATATGAACACGAGGCTAACTTATTATCTCACCACGGCTGTTCTTAAAACCAAATCGACACTGGAAAACGGAAACTAAAAATGGTATGAGAATGTCTCTGTTGGAAGAAATATTATTAAGAGATGGACTAAATCGTCTGCTGGGGCTATCGGCCTGAATGTAAAGGACTATAGGATAACAAACCATTTGAACAGGTCCATTGCTGTTAGTGAATTGCCAAAAAAAGGTATGTAAGAACAACAATTGCTGAAAACTACTGGTCATAACAATTCAAATTATATAAAACCATACACAAACATCGACCAAGAACGTCACAATAAGATCATAAATACTATGCGTGATAACAGATATTCTATAGTATCAAAAATAACCAATCTATGTTACTAATATATCATGTTACATTATCTGAGAAGCAGTATGACTTCAGGACAAAAACATCTACGAAGGATGCCATAATTGAACTGACGAGCAATATCTATCAGAGGCTGGATAACACCAGACCATTATTGTGAATTTTGGTGTACCTCAAAAAGGTATTCGATACGGTTGATCACGCAAGATTGCGACATTCTAGAATCGGTTTAAAAAAGTGGATAGCTGGAGTAGATCGTGAAGTAAACCAACAGGGTGATAGAAGTTAATACGCTGGTGTAGTGGTCTTTTCTTTATATTTCATGTTTCTCCGTGCCTGGCCTCTGACCTGTGAGCCTGCGCATGTATAAAAGTGTCTGTAGGTTACCTATAGTGTGTTTCAAAACACTTGAGAATAAAAAGTTTGTCTATAGTCGAAAAAGGATAATTATACTTTTTTTTGATATTGTCCTCGAATCCCTGGATTTCGTCTGCAGTTTTGTTTTTTGTTTGAATTGCTTTAGCACTAGCTTTTTTTTAAAGATAATGATGTTACTAGTATCACCAAAAAGTCTTTGACTTGGGTGACTTTTAATGTTATTGAACAACCAGGCTCTTGATTAATCTTGTAAGTTGTTTTGTTAGAAAAAAAAATATTGTTCTTTAAACTATTAATATTATTATTAAATTTTAATAACTGTAGCTTTATCGGCTGTACTTTTAATAAATAAGTAATTCTTTTATTGTGTTGTGAATTATTTTATTTTTGTATCAAAAAATTTGGTGACCGAATATCCCTCCGACATTGACAAATGCCCTATAATTGTATGTCAATTCTCTCAAGCACGTTTGCTGGGTACCAAGTAAAACAACTATTAATTTGAAGTACGTAGCTTCGGCATCAAAGTTGAGAGAGCGAACTATATTAGCGAGTCCAATAATTAAACAGCAACACACTGCGGACAGGATCACATGAATATTTCAGACGATCTCCAATAAGGATAGACGATTGAATAATTCAGAAAATATTACGAGTATCGATTATTTAAATCAGCTTTCCGAGAAACCCTCATAAAGAGCGAGAGACAGAGGGAGAAGGAGAATATAAGTGTTACACGGCCTACTAAGTATCTCATCAATATCTCATGTAGTGAGTAGGCTTGGTAACAAAAGCTCGCCAATATATATTAATAAGGCTCGCCGTTCCTTTCTATAGGCGATCAAACTTTTCCTACTTCACCCCTTTACATCCCTCGCTGAAATTATCTTCATGCCGCCCTTGCGTCCCACTTTAACTGGGAGATAGTCAGTCCTTTCGTCGTCCATCCCCTAATTTATACTAATTGTTGTCAGTTTCCAAGGTGACGCCGCTGGTATAATTATCAATAGATCTGATTATTATTGATGAAGGCACACAACACGGTGCTGAACGCGTCTCTCCTCTCTTTGTCTGAGGTTTGTATGACAGAGGCGTTCGTCTTAGCACGTTCTTTTGCACTCTGTGTGTTCAGTAGTCCGATTGGTGACTTTTTTTTAGTTAAAAAAGAAACAAGAAAAACTCTGGACGCAGCAAGTGCTTTATGGCAGTGAATTTTTACAAAAATGCTTTGAATATCAAATATGTCTTTTTACTGCAAGCAGTCATCAATTTGGTTACCGGTATAACCTATACAGTAGGAACAATATGCCATATATTATCAAAATAACTTGTTATTTGAAAATGTACAAAAATTTTCCGACAATATACCTTAAACCTTGGTTTTCTAACCAACACATCGTAGGTTAATAGCAAATTGAGTTATTGAAATTTGAAGCATTTAATGAAAATTTGCTACCAAAACGCACTTACTGCGTCTTGATTTTTTTTCTTACAAACATATTTCGGTAAAAAATGCAATAAAATAAGGCTGTTCGAAAAAAATAATTGTAGGGATCACCAACGATCGAATTGTGGGCCAGCCGGTGATTGTCAAAATATATTTATATATATAATTTTATAAGATGCAGCTCAAGACACCTTATAATTAACTTATACAATTTTTTCTCGTCTCTTGTATAATAATAATTATATTCAGCTTTACCGTAGAAACGCTTCAACCTGTAATATCAGCCCTTTTGTAAAACTTCGAGCCTTTATATGTCTTGATAAAACATAACAAACACTGTTTAATCCACCCACTAACATTAATAAAGGAATAATTTGCACTTGTATATAAAAATTTCCCAAATAACACAAATAATTCCTCGACTCAAACAAATAAACATATAAGCAATCTCATATCATACGGTAAACGTCAGTTACAGCGTCTAACAGACCTGCGCAATAATATCAGATGTTCCGTTACCAAGGCAACAACATACTAGATCTCATATAAGCCATTGTCAATAAAAAGCGGTGATTTAAAAATAAATGTTTCAAATTTGAATAGCTCAATTTTCTGTAACCCTAGAAAGCTTAATTTTGGCACATAGTTAGGTCTTTCCCAAAGCAATATGTACACACATATTTTATCGAAATATCTTTGTAATTTTCGGAGAAAAAAATTTTTTCCGTAAGAAAACTCAAAATTTTCCCGGAAAACCGTGTTAGATTTTTCTGGCTAACGAACTCATCCAAGCTATTAATAAAAGAAAGGCACTTGCCGAGTTTTATCAAAATCGGTTAATTATTTTTTGAGTTATCGGTTGGATATATATATATATATATATATATATATATATATATATATATATATATATATATATATATATATATATATATATATATATATATATATATATATATAAACATATAAAAATCGAAACTTACCCCGAATATGGGTTCTAGTTCGCGCTCATTTGCAAAAATTTTTGCAAAGTATCACCATCGATACCTCTCTATTAGTGAATTTTTTAAAATAAAAATTTACTAAAAAGCTATAAATAAGTTAGTCCTTCTGATTGTGCAGAGCTTACGTAAATAAATACCGGTTTGGTTGTCATTATGTTGCGATATATACGTTGTCCACATACCTCCGCTTATAGCTACGTGGTACAGCAAGGTCTTCATTGGTATAATATAAGAAAGACTCACAAGCGCAAACTTCTTGCAGTGTGGCGTGACAAATTTTTATTTATTTGCAAGATGAGGAAAAAATAAATAAATTTACAACTTATACTATATGTCTTATTAAATTTCCGTGATAGCTGTTTCAGTAGCGTTTGTTACCTCAAAGTCCATTAGCCACAGATTTTTCTAATTCAGTTTCGAAAATGCTATCCCATCGTTCTTCGTTATCTGTTATAATAAAACATAGAAAACCAGAGAGAAGTGTGACTTGTACAGTGAGAACTGATATTCGATATACATGTTTGCCTACATATTTATGTTTTCTTATAAATATACACATACACACACACACACACACACACACACACACACACACACACACACACACACACACACACACAAATATATATATATATATATATATATATATATATATATATATATATATATATATATATATATATATATATATATATATATATATATAATATTATTATTATTATCATTATTAATACTTTTTTAAATTATGATCTAAGAAAATAGACTGGGATACTTGCACCTAGGAACCAGCCAAGGCTTAAATCACAGACTGAAATGGGTCACGGATAAGAAGGTTTGAACATTAGCACAGACAGAATGATATCTAAGACTAGTTACATGAAACCACTGCAGACAAAAGTCTGTACTTATCTAATGCGACCACATCTAATAAAATTATTATCTTTATTACCATTGTTCTTAGTATTTTACCCACTTATAGTAGACATGAGTGTCCAGGTAAATTGGTACTTATATTGTCTTACATTTATATGTTTAAATCTATATCTTTAAAAAATTTGCAAATTGCGATATTTATAAGGTATTTATTCATGCTCAGTAAATTTGTGACATTTGTTGAAAATTCTACATATCGGTTGAGAATTGTGACAAGGTTAGATCGTTGTAGAGATTATTTTGGGCATGAGAAAATTATGTGATTTAGGTCTCCTACCGAGTTCCCATCGCAGTCACATTAAGGTGTTTCTCTTAAGCCAATTTTGTTAAGATGGGCCGGGTATCTTCCATGGTTGGTTTTCTACCTAGTCAATGTAGTGTAGTAAAATCTGTTGTCACTATGTGACTGGTTTATTTCCAGTGGAAGTGAAGTATTAAGGTGTAAGGATGTGACGAGTTACTAACAAAATGTTTCCATTCTCTTTTCCATAGTAAAGCGATGTGCTGATTAACTTGTTTCTTTAAATCAGTGTAGTGTATTTTGTAATGGAATGAGGCTTCTTCTCCAGCTGCTGCTTGCTTAGCCAACCTATCTGATTCTTCGTTGCCATCTACTCCAATGTGCCCTCTCAACCACAGTAATATCACTTCAGAGTTTCCTGCTATTCGGTAAAGTAACTCCCAAATATTAGACAGTGTAGAGTTTGTACTGTATTTAATTTTTCCATGTTTAATGTCCACTACGTGAAAACTGGAACCTGTGATGAGCACTAATCAGTAATCAGTTTAGAATTTATCTTCCTCTGAAGATGTTGACTTTGTCAACCAAACGATCGTAAGGTCTCTGAAATAAGTGTTGTGGTGATTTGGGTTTCTCCAAGTGTACTTATTGTTTAATGGCCATTATTGCGGACTGGGAGTCACTTATGATCAAAGTTCTTGTGATTTTATTTTCTAGTGCCCATTCAAGTGCCATTCTTATTGCATATAATTCTGTACTATATATTGAACAATTTTTGTTCAAATTCCAGCGTGATTTATATCCTACTGTTGGAACGTAAAATGCCGCTCCAACCTGGAATTAATTTTTGCTGTCATCTGTAAAAATTTGTGTGAATTCATCATAACGATTTACTATATTGAAAAAAGTGCTTTATAGCTAAGTTGAAATGGGTAACAAAGTTCTGTTTTCTCTATATTGCTTTCGTACTGCAGTATGAAGTCATATGATAACGTTAATGGTGGCTTGTTATTCAGTCTCCAGAACATGTTTGTTAATGTTTCGACAAAGAGCTGATGAATTTTGTCGAGTTTGTCAGATTGTTGACTACTAAATTGTAAAATATAGTTTCCGGCAATTAGCCGCATTCTCAGATGAAATGGGACCTCGTGAGCTTTCGCGAATACTATATTGCTTGGAGTCGATTGCATTGCACCTATACATAACCTTATATATATATATATATATATATATATATATATATATATATATATATATATATATATATATATATATATATATATATATATATATATATATAGGGTTATGAACATAGTGTACAGAATTTTTTATTTGTTTTTTGATGTCCTCTATCATTGGGTGGTACTATGCATTGTACTTTTTTCAATATATATATATATATATATATATATATATATATATATATATATATATATATATATATATATATATATATATATATATATATATAATGATGTTCTAAATCCAGTATGGCGTACGCCCCAAGATGGTGGATTATCTTTTTCTTCATAACCCCCTTGGCATGGGTATCACATGAAACGATTTAACGAGGAAAATACAATAAACTATATAAAATCATTCTGAACCCAATATGTCAGGACGGCCCAAGATGACAGATTACTTTTTTCTTCGCAACCCCCTTGATATGGGTATCAAATAAAAGGATTTGACGAGTTGAATGCGTTCAGATCGTGACGTCATGTAATACAAAATCGCTGGAAGAAATAAATCGCATCAGAGATTATCTATCTCTCTTATAATATATGTAACAGATTCATTTTTTGGAGCTGGACTTTAACACACACACACATAATTATTTTTTTGAGTTCTTATAAGAAATTAAACTTGTATAGGTTATTAAAACTAAAAGCGTTGAGCGCAAAAAATGGTAAATTTGAAGAAATATTACATACAGACTTGGAGACTACTTCTCTGGCTTCACTGTTGGTTTTCGTTTTTGAAGCCAGAGAAATAGTCTCCAAGTCTGTACGTAGTATGGACCAGTTTCACCAAGTAAGGGCAACAACAATCAATGAATTGAAGAAATATTTCAATGTATTTTGATTATGATCGCTTAACAGCTCATTGATGAATTGTTTATAATTTATTATTAAACATTGTTCGATATGACACATTGTCGATTATTAAAAATGATACACTAACATTTAAATGTATTTTTCACCATTAGTTCTGTATCACTAATACATATATATATATATATATATATATATATATATATATATATATATATATATATATATATATATATATATATATATATATATATATATATACACAAAATACCAGAGATAATTAATACTCAACATATAATAAATATAACATAAGAAGAATTTTCATATTACCCAAAAATTTATGAAAAGTTTACAGTGCTCAACGCCTCTGGTTTGAATAATCTAGATAAATTTAAAAAATCTCATAAATAGATCAGAGAAAAGGCTTTATTCTTGTTTTAGAACATTTCCAAAGCGTTCTATCTAAAGTTTTTTTTTTACATATTTTACATTCTCTAAATTTGGTTTCCATAGTTATTTTTTATTCATTCGTAGGCCTTTCTGTAACGTTTATTTATTAATTTAATGTGGGTTCATAAACTGATTTAACTTTTTTGCATAAATCAAATGTCTATAAGAATGCAATAGTCTCACTCTGCCACTACACAGGGCTCTGTCTTACATGCATTACGTACCCCGTTGGGACGCCCCTGATGTATGAGTGAGAGTGTAGTCGTTGTGACGTCAGAAACCGCGCGGTTCTGAATTTTAATTGGCACAAAGTATGGATTTATCAGACGGATATGGAAGGACACGGGAAAATTTCGAATGCTGTCAATTAAGGACGTTCGGCGTGTTTGGAAGGATTAGATCAAAACAATCGTCGTGATTGGGTTGGGTTTATTTTAGGGTTGTTTGTAGGAATTCCGGTTGTGATGGTTATCGTAATCTTGCACCATGTAAAAGGATTATGACGCGATCAGATTTGCAAATGTGGCCTAGATGTTATTACTATGATTTGCCCCGTAAGGCTAATAAATTTAATTAACATAGGTATTTTAGTCTACAATAAAAATTCATGTCGTCCCGAAATAATAGTTGGATGAACTAGGGTCATATATTTAAATAAGCAGGTTGTTGCCCTTTGTCTTTCAGAATGGGTGGAAAGATGTATTTTTTAATTGGTATGAGCTTTCGAAAATCACGCATTCAGATTCGGTGATCCAGTCTTTGTACGAGCGTGTGTCTCTGAACCCAATGCCCTGGATTCGACTCCCACTAAGGTTTTATTACATTTTTTTTGGCACATATTGTGTGTGTGGGTGTGTTTATTTCTTTAACGTCGATCTATTTCCGCGACTATGGCCAATCACAGACGCCAAGGAGAAGTTTCACCTTCTATCCTGGAAATTTTTCCGAACCCCTGCCTTTCTGTAAGAAGGGTATAAATCTTTTACGTGCCCAACATCGCATGAACAAGGGACCGACGGCTTTACGCCCCATCCAAAGGGCGAAACGTGCAGACATTCAACTTGCTCCAATACAATGCCACAACCTCGGTTGATGTTAACAGTATGTACTGAAAAAGTGAAAGAAATACCCTGGGATCGAACCCAGACCCTTCGGTTCAGAGGCGCACGTTCTCACCACTGAACCACCGAGTCTCTAAGTACATATTGTAAAGTTAACATTAACCAAGGTAATTGAGTTATGTTGAGCAAGTCGAATGCCTGCACGTTTCGCCTTTGAGAGAAAATGTAATCTCGTGTATCACGCTTAAGCTAAAGATCTCTACCTTCCTTAGATAATTGCAGGGGCCAGCCAAAATTTTCAGGATGCCCTTTCACTTCTTCAGTACATACTGTAAAATTAACGTTTTTTAACCGAGATTACGGCATTGTATCTGAGCAAGTTCCGTCCATCGGAGGGGGCATAAACTCGACAGTCCCATGGCCATGTGATGTTGGGTACGTAAAATATCGCTACCCTCCTCAAAGAAATGCAGGGATTCGGAAAATTTTCCAGGATAGTGAGGTGACACTGCTCCCTGGCTGGCGCTTGTCACGAAAATACACCGACGTTAAAGAAAAAGGCAGACCTTTCACAAAAAATTGGCTTTGAGAATTTTTGTGTTAAAATTGCCATCTGCACAAAAACATTTGTGCTTAAGATTTTTTAGCGTATCTTTTGACATTTACAATCTAGTAGGTAAGGTATGAAGTTGGCATTAGACAAGGGGCTTGGTTTCAATTTTGGATATTATTTACCAATTCTTTTGAAATATAAGCGCTATCTATACGAGATGCGTTAGAACGAACGCATATAAATTCCCTTCCACCGTGAACCTTTTCCCAGAAATAAACAAGTTTTAACTACGTGATTATATCATACAAAATTTTATACACAGGCGCCTTGGATATTGTATCTCTTTTTTTTTATTACACAATTAAAATCCCTGATAAGCACAAAGAAAATGAAGATAGGGTAGCCTGAGATAAGCACTTATAAGTACACTTTGGGAATACAATTCATGGCAATAAACTTTTGACCTGTAACGGTTATTTACTTATCGCCCGATGAAGCACGTTTTGTTAGAGAAACGTTCGCCAGGTGTAAAAATGCGTTGTTGTGAATCGGGTCCTCCAAAATGTACTCAATATAATGCATGTATGCGTAAATTATCTAATTAAGTAAATATCATATAACCTGATAAAAAATTTCGTTTTTTGGATCTGGCGTTTCGCTAACGAAGTGAGCGTAATCAGAGGGATAAATAAACAAAGAAATGACCGCCCGGTCTGAAAACTGTTTTGTTGTGAATTGAGTTCTTCAAAGTGTTCTTATCAGTGCTCATCACAGGTTTCGATCCTCACCGAGTGCTTTCTCTTGTTATAAGTTTCTGCATATTTGCGTATTAAAAGCGACAAATGGTATTACGATCAGATGAACGCACCAAAAAGGTTTAACTATGCATCGCATTGCCTTTGGATTATATTCGATGGCTTCTCACAACCCCGCGATTGAATTTCATACGTCAATATTGGTATTAAAAGTGAAAACGATTTACCAAAAAGTTTTTTTATTAATAGTTTTGATTTTCCGAAATTTTATAAGCAGCTAGTTTTTAGGGAATTTTCGTAAACAAATTCGCTAAAAAGGATATCTTTGTCTATATAGATATATTATTCACTGTTCATAAATCTTGAGGTTGACACCCCTTACTGAGACTCTAAATTTTTGGTAACTAACAATAACGACCGTTATGCCCTATCAGTCTGCTTATATATATATATATATATATATATATATATATATATATATATATATATATATATATATATATATATATATATATATATATATATATATATATATATCGATAATGCAGTCCGGTTTCGCTCAAATTAGAGCTCGTCAGAGCGCTATACTAATTACAGCGACAACACACCTATAAAGTAATACGGCCTAAGGTAGCCGGCCTACTAGAACATTGTGAGAATTACGATGGAGTCGCCATCAAGAAAACTGTACGAATATGTCAGACAATTTTCCAGTGGACACACGAAGAGAAACAAATAATTGCAACATGATGGAGCTCCTCCCGATAAGCATCCCTTGATTTGCAAATTTTTAGATAACACATCTTTACACTTGATTTGGCAACCATCTCGCAACAGATTCCTGCGTAATAGAGAGAGGTTATCACTAAACAACTGTCACTGCTTGGACGGGGGTCTCCCGACCTCACACCATGGTCTTTTTTTTGGGATATGTTACTATCACGAGAGCATTCAACGGTTTAACTTTATTATTATTATTAATGGCTGTGCCATCTGTGGCCATTGACACAATTTTCCCCAATCTTGATTATTATAGTCCAATTTTTCAGACAAAGTTAAGTTCTAGTAGGCCCGCTCGGGAATTGAGCTCAGGACCTCTCGCTTTGCAGTCTCACAATTAGCAACCTGCGCCACTACGGCGTTTGGTTTAAGTTTAAAACTGATTTTGGCCAGTTCACTAAAAGTGCATAATCAAATTCCTTTTTAACCTGCATCATAATTTGACAAACACAATATTTCACCAAATACTTTTTTATATTGGTACAAAATCTTCATGAGGTTTTAAGTGATTTTTCTTTTAAAAAAACACCATGGGGAGATCGCAACTTTCGAATTTTGAAAAAATTTCTTCAAATAAGGGCAAACTAGGCCTCATAAGACACATATCCAGGGTCAGTTTCAATTTTTATATGTTTATATATATATATATATATATATATATATATATATATATATATATATATATATATATATATATATATATATATATATATTACACCGACAACCTAAAAAATGATAGACTGATTTTAATAAAATTTGGTGGGTCTCACTCAATTTTTATATCTCCGGAAATAAAGCTTTAGTATATAAATTTGGTACGCGGGTCTATATCATTAAAGCTACATTGCGTACCGAAATTTAAAGTTATAAGTTAAAAGGCAAAAAGTTATAGGCATTCAATGCAAAAAAATTCGGTTACTGTGGAAGCCAAATGAGGACACAAGACAAAATATGTTTGTATTAGAAACACAACTGATGTAATTTTACCCTCACCCAAAAGCTGGCATCCCTTGCCCGCCGACGTGCCGTTGGTGACCTCTTTCTCTTTTATCGATATCTGCACGGGCACTGCTCAGAGGAGCTTTCTTCCATAGTTCCTCCACCTGCTGCCCCCAACAGATATACCAGGGGAACAGAGCGAATGCACCCTTTTACTGTCCAGGTTACCAGACATAGAACATCTTGTTATGCCCGCTCTTTTGTCCCGATGACTTCCAAGTTGTGGATTTCCTTGCCGGCGCATGTTTTTCCTTCTCCTCCGAACCCCCAAACCTTCAAGTCCAGAATTAACAAGTTGCCTCTTTCCTCCTTGTCGACACCCACGGTACGATAGTATTTAGGCTCTAAGCCCTCGTGGTGTGTTGTTGATATAAATTATAAAATAACGGTCAATATATTTATTTATTTTGATTTTTTTGACACAAAAGCTTTCGAAGGGTCAAGAGACTTCGTTTTTTAATAGACACAACCTTCAAAGTATCAATCACAGTATCAAGGGAGCCAGCCAGAGTAATGTACCTTGGAAAACTTTTGTGTGTGTCATACTTTTAAACTCTTTGATAAAGGGAGTACCCTGCTTTATAGTTTATTCACTCATCTGGTGCCATTCGTTTTGCTTTTAAAACTAAAATATAACCTGTGTTCTAAATTTTTGTAGGGCTGCTCAATAAAAAATGCTGACATTCACCTGAAAAATGTGTTACCAGTTGATTTATTTTTAGTAACATTACTCAAAAACGTTAAAAAAGGCAACGTCAAAACCAACGTAATATCTAATTTTGTTTGTATTTAAGAAACCAGTTCAAGATCAAATTGTTTCTTTCACTTTACTAACTTACAAAAGATAAAATTAAAAACATTTCTTTGTGTCTTCTGTACTTTCTTAGCCAATTAGAATTTACATCACAAATATTTTACTTATGGATTAAGAAAGCAATAATTCAT
This sequence comes from Tillus elongatus, assembly GCA_964006375.1. NCBI lineage: Eukaryota > Metazoa > Arthropoda > Insecta > Coleoptera > Cleridae > Tillus > Tillus elongatus. The sequence goes on from OZ023270.1 coordinate 69,817,072, forward strand.
GAAAGAAAAACTGATGAGAAAGCAGTGAAGGAATTCTTCCGATTTGGTACGGCATTTTTATGACGCGGAAAAGAAGCGAAAAAGATTCATCATCTCCGCTGATTGGAAATGCTAATTGAAAAATTATGTGAGCGAAATATCGAGGGTGCTGTGTAAAAATTCCCGTATTTCACTTTCAAAGTAAAATTACGATATCTTGTATCAATTACACGGTTCTTTAGGCACTGCCGATGCCTTTCGCATAAAAATTCACCCTCTTCCTTAAAAGAAAAGTTTAGGAAGCGATTAGTGATCCACTTATTGCTCATCTCATGGTAATCGAAAATCGCCAGACGGAAATTGACAGGGTGGGATTTTTACACTGTGATACATGGGTATTTCATTTTTAATCTTTGCTGTTATGGAAGTAAAGGGGATGCAGTTTCTAATACACTTTAAAGTATTTTCGTGGGAGGAAGACACACTTACCCAGCATTATCTTTAATTTAATTTTAACCAAGATAAATTAAATTAATTATTTTCTAAGTTTATAATGGGTGAATTTAAGAAAATTAAACTATTGTTAGCTTCTTCTAAAATAGAACCTCGGTGTTTCAGGAGTAAGAACGTGTGCCTCTGAACCGAAGGGTACTGGGTTCGATCCCAGGGTACTCCTTTCACATTTTCAGTACAAACTGTAACATTAACATCAATCGAGGTTCTGGCATTGTATTTGAGCAAGTTGAATGTCTGCACGTTCCGCCCTTCGGAGGGGGCGTAATGCGGTCGGTCCCGTGTCCATGCGATGTTGGGCACGTTAAAGATCCCTACCGTCCTAACAGAAAGGCTAGGGTTCGGCAAAATTTCCAGGATAGTGAGGTAAAACTACTCCCTGGCATCGGTGATTGGCCATAGTCGCGGAAATAGGCCGACGTTAAAGAAACAAAACACACATTTCTTCTAAAATGAACTTGATGTTTGCATATAGGTAATAAAACTGAAAAATTAATTTAGTTCCGTAGGGCTCCCTTGAAAACATGCTAAAATATCTGTACCAAACGGCGATATTATGCGAAGCTTCGGATGTTAAAATTTGGTTTTTAAGTTTCCTATAAATATGTTGGCTAATAAAAGAAACAATGAACTACCCATAAGAATGCATTCATTTTGGATATAAATTTTATCAATTCTTTTAAAATAGTTTTGTATTAGACGCATACGACGTAAAAATCGATAGATTTATTACTGCCTAAAATTTGAGAGATCAGGAGCGACCAAACAAATTCTCTTCAGACAAAACTAAAAATAACCTTAAAATACCTCTCACTTTAGTAAACAAGAAATGAAAAAAATCATAAACCAAAGGTCCCAGTTAGACCAGTAGTTAGTTATGTTAACACCTTATCATAAGATAGTAAGGACACTAGTTTTACTTATAACAGAATACAATAACATTTTGAAATATTCAGTTAAATTTTTTTTTGTAAACTAGGTAACACAAAATTTAGATAACCTAATAACTCCTTCAAACAGTAAATTAGTTTCGTTTGATGTTTGTAGCAGTTTCTAAAAGGAACGCAAATTGAGGTCACCCTTTTTCACAAAAGGCTATGATTGGTTGACACATCGTGCATTTTCAATACCTATGTCCAAACCCAATTTTAAAAAAACTCTGGACGCAGCAAGTGCGTTATGGCAGTGAATTTTTATAAAAATGCTTTGAATAACAAATATGTCTTTTTAATGAAAGCAGTCATCAATTTGGTTACCGGTATAACCTATATAGTAGAAACAATGTGCCATATTTTATCAAAATAACTTATTGTTTGAAAATGTACAAACATTTTCCGACAATAAACTTTAAACGTTGGTTTCCCAGCCAACAAACCTTAGGTTAATAGCAAATCGGGTTATTGAAATTTGAAGCATTTAATGAAAATTTGTTACCAAAACGCACTTACTGCGCCTTGATTTTTTTTCTTACAAACATATTTCGATAAAAAATGCAATAAAATAAGGCTGTTCGAAAAAACAATGTAGGGATCACCAACGACTTATGAGCCAGCCGGTGATTGTCAAAATAATTTTATAAGATGCAGCTCAAGATACCTTATAATTAACTTATACAATTTTTTCTCGTTTCTTGTATAATAATAATTATATTGAGTTCTGCCGTAGAAACGTGTCACCCTGTATATATGTAAGCAGATCAAAACTGAACGTAAACCCGGATATGGATTCCAGGGGGGGGCAGTTTGCGCTCATTTGAAAAAATCTTTTTAAAATTCTAAAGTCGCGGTCTCCTCATTGAGAATTTTTTGTATGAAAATTAGCTAAAAATTATGTACCTTTAAACCATAAACTTAACTAAAACTACCCCCAAAGCATCAGAGAAAATAACTAACCTGTTTCATATCAGTCCCTTTTGTAAAACTTCCATCATTTATATGTGTTGATAAAACATAACAAACACTGTTTAGTCCACCCACCAACAATAATAAAGGAATAATTTGCACTTGTATATAAAAATGTCCCAAATAACACAAATAATTTGCAGCTGAAACTGATAACAATAAACATAACATATAAACAATATCATATTATAGGATAAACGTCAGTTACAGCGTCTAACAGACCTGCGCAATAATATCAAATGTTCTGTTACCAGGCAACGACATACTAGATCTCATATAAGCGAGGTTTACCATTGTCAATGAAACTCGGTAACATTAAAAATAAATGTGTCAAATTTGAATAGCTCAATTTTCTGTAAAGCTAGAAAGCTGAATTTTGGCACATAGTTAGGTTCCAAAGGATTCCAAAGGAATATGTACACCAAATTTCATCGAAATATCTTTGTAATTTTCTAAGAAAAAAAATTTCCCGGATAACATTGTCCGATTTTCCTGGCTAACGAACTCATCAAAGCTGAGTTTTATCAAAATCGGTTAATTATTTTTTGAGTTATCGGTTGGACACACACACACACACACACATATATATATATATATATATATATATATATATATATATATATATATATATATATATATATATATATATAAATGGAAACTGACCCCGGATATGGGTTCTAGGGGCCCAAATTCGCGCTCATTAAAAAAATTTTTGCAAAGTCTCACCATCGATACCTCTCTATTAGTGAATTTTTTTTAAATAAAAATTCACTAAAAAAAATTACGATAACTAAGCAAATAGCGTTTATTAATGATTACACTGTTTATATATAGTTGAGATAATTAACAAAAAAGAATACAAGTATACAATTTGTATAAATATTAAACTATTTCTATTGCATAAACAAGCAATGGCTTATTTTTACACATTGTACAATTACAGACAAAATATACTGTATTACCACACTACTATTGTTTCGATAACTTATTTTGGAAACATTTTACAAAATTACGTCTATATTTAGATTGAAAGTTTCTAGAGTTTATTTTCATGATTCCTTATGTGTGTTTTTTGTGTTACTGTAGACAACATATTTAAAATAACTCCAAAGAAAAAAGTTCTAGTGGATTGAAATCCAGGCTACGAGCTGGTCATGGTGTTAGATTACTACGGCCTATCTACCTTGGAGAGACTTTTCATCTAAGTCATTTTGCACTTGAACAGAGAAATATACCCTGGCACCATCTTGTATAAAACACGTATTCCACACTAAACGTAAAATTTTATCCCAATATGGAATTAAGGTTGGAAATGACGTTTTATTCCTGCATAAGGATTTTTATTCTGTTACATATGTTTGTTTCTGATGTTGAGTAGACCCCCGGCGAGTTTAGGTAGCTTAGTAAATTAGTCTGTCTGTCAGGCATTGGACTTTAACCACTAAGTCGTTTCAACGCATGTCTTTGGGATTTTATTTTTAATTTGGAAAAACTCTAAATATTGTGTACCAAGTTACTTAAAATTCACAACATAGATCTATTTCCACTATTTCTAGCCACATGTAAAGTCTCATTCCAGTTCCCCTGATATTTACAAAAATATAGCGGTTTCAAAAAGTTTTCCCCGATTTTCCACCGGAAAAACTTGAGCATAAAGGCTGATTCACGAACTCGACCTTGGTTTTCGCCCAAATGGAATGAGTTTAGTATTTTTTGAGTTATCGCTCGAATACATACATACTTATATATATATATATATATATATATATATATATATATATATATATATATATATATATATATATATATATATATATATATATATATATATATATATATATATATAAACATATAAAAATCGTTACGGACCTTGGTTTTGGGTTCTAGGGACCCAAATTCGCGCTCATCTGAAGTAATTTTTCCAAACGTTTTTCATCGTGACTTCTCTATTAGCGCTTATTTGAAAAATTCGAATGAAAATTCGCTAATAATGGAAGTTTGACATCAATTTGTAATGAAATTAAATACAAAATGAGTTCAGGAGCAAACATATTCAGAAAATCTTCAGTCATCACGTATGTAAAATTACTGATAAATGTCGACGAGCTTTTCTTTCTTTACGTCACGTAGTATTTGACCACTTATACGGAGAGACATAACTAAAACGTAGACAGTTGCCAAAGTTAAACGCATCTTTTGATAGTCTGTTTTTTTGTTACACTATTTTCAAAACGACCCTAACAAATGCCATAACAAACGGATATCTAGATATATCAGTATACAAATACGATCAAATTTACATGTAAAAGCAGATGGGTCTTATCGATAGGAAGATGTGGAATTGTCGAGAGGGTTGTAACACGGAACGATACGACAATGTGCAACAAGCCTAAATTGGAGAGCACAGAACAGCAGGCACAACCAATTTCACCTCCGGGGAATCGAATGACTATTTCTTTCAAGCTCCTACCCATCCACCAATTTCCCTTATCAGTTTAAGAGTTTTCCGCTCACTGTTCAATGTGACTGATTTACACTTTCCAAACAACTTTCGATAAATCTGACACTGAACAATTTGTAAGTGTCAAGATCTATAGTAAGAGGGAGAGTAACTTATAATAATTATTATTTTAGGAAAGCATACAATTATAAATTGATATATATTTTTTAGTGAATTTTTATTTTAAAAAAATCACTAATAGAGAGGTATCGATGGTGGGCCTTTGCAAAAAAATTTTCAAATGAACACGGACTAGGACCCCTAGAACCCATATACGGGGTCAGCTTCAATTTTTATATGTTTATATATATATATATATATATATATATATATATATATATATATATATATATATATATATATATATATATATATATATATATATAATTAACCGCTTTCGATGAGACTCGGCAAGTGCCTTTCTTTTATTAATGGCTTGAACGAGTTCGTTAGCTAGGAAAATTGGACAATGTTTTCCCGGAATTTTTTTAGTTTTCTTTCGAAAAAAATTTTTCTCCAATAATTACAGAGCTATTTTAATGAAACGTTCCGGATATATTGTGTTCAGTAGGCCCAAAATTCATTTTTCTAAGTTCACAGAAACCTGAGTTATTCAAATCTTAAGTTTTTTTTACAAAAAAATTTTTCTCCAAAAATTACAAAGTTATTATATTGAATTTTGGTGAATATATTTCCTTGGCAAAGGTCTTATTACATACCAAAATTTAACTTTCTAAGTTTATAGAAAGTTGAGTTATTCAAATTTGAAGCATTTAATAAACATTCACTACCATAACGCACTTGCTGCGCCCCGAACTTTTTTAAATATCATTTGAATATAAAGTGCTATTAGTAATATTGGTTGGCCGTACACATTGCAAAGGTAGGGTCCGTTGAAAAAGTAATGTATTTAAAAAAGTCTAGACGCCGCATATTGGAAGTGAATTTTCATAAAAAAATTTGTTGTTAGCAAATATGTCTCTCTAATCCAAGCAGGCATTAATATGGTTACCTGTATAGCCTATATAGTCGAAACGATGTACCATATTTTACCAAAATAACTTATTGTTTGAAAATGTACAAAAATTTTCCGAAAATAAACTTAAAATTTTGTGTTTAAATCTTGGTCTGGGGCATTGCATAGGCGTCACAGTAATTTAGAGAAATGCAAGGTTATGCTGATATGCTGTCGGGCGTTATCAGGCGATGACGCCATCGCAATGAGCTCTGATTTCACATTTGTAACCGAACGCAGCGTGTTGTCAGCTCGGACACTGTCAATTAATAATTTTAATTATGTTGTCTGCTAAAAAACTTGTTTTCTGTAAGTTTTCTTAGGAAAAATTCACTAATGGACAGAACTTGACTTTTGAAATTTGAATTTTTTTTCAAAAAAGTGCGAACTAGGACCCCTACCAGAGTTCAGTTTCAATATTTATATGTTTATATTATATATACATATATATATATATATATATATATATATATATATATATATATATATATATATATATATATATATATATATATATATATATATATATATATATATATATATATATATATATATATATATATATATATATATATATATATATATATATATATATATATATATATATATATATATATATATATATATATATATATATATATATATATATATATATATATATAACTATAAAATGATTTATAACACGGCATTTCTGTACTATACAAGGAGAAGGGTTAAGGGCAAAGCCGCAAAGAGACAACCGCATACACATGTTTCAAGCTTATTAGCCATCATCAGTACGGTATAGCCAGGTAAAGATGGGAACACTCTGGATGAAGATGCAAAAATACAATAAGCTTGAAACACGTGTATGCGGTTGTCTCCTTGCGTCTTTGCCCTTAACCCTTCTCCTTGTATAGTACAGAAATGCCGTGTTATAAATCCTTTTATAGTTAGTATAACTTCCTGCGCTCCAGATGCTCACGCAGGTGATTTCTTTGCCCTCGTAGCTTTTTTGGTTGTTTCCCTCGGATTGCGGGTCTTACAAATGTTGCTGAAAATGTGCATTGGTTGCCTGTTGTGACTCCGTGTATTTTTGCATCTTCATCCAGAGTGTTCCCATCTTCACCTGGCTATACCGTACTGATGATGGCTCATAAGCTTGAAACACGTGTATGCGGTTGTCTCCTTGCGGCTTTGCCCTTAACCCTTCTCCTTTTATATATATATATATATATATATATATATATATATATATATATATATATATATATATATATATATATATATATATATATATATGTATGTATGTATGTATGTATTAATGTAACACAGCGATAACTCCAAAATAATGGGCCGATGTTGATAAAATCTGGCATGTACCTTCCTTTTGTAAGTGGCTTGGACAAGTTCGTTAGGTAGGAAAATCTAACTCGCTTTTCGGGGGAAAATTTGGGTTTCCTTTCGGATTTTTTTTTATCTCCAACAATAAAAAGTGCGTTATGGTAGTGAATTTTCATAGAAATGATCTGGCACTAAATATTTCTTCATATCTTTTTTTTCTTTTAACATAGAAATATAAATTTTGGTGTATAGTGTCTTTTTAATATCGCAAAATTACGTTGGTTACCATAGCTTTTCTATTTTTTGAGATAAAAATTTGTTCCAAAAGAAAACCCAAATTGTTCTCGGAAAATCAGGCTCGATTTTTCTGGGTAACGAAGTTATCCAAACCACTTACATAAGGAAGGTACGTGCTAAAATTGATCAAAATCGGTCCACTAGTTTATATATATATATATATATATATATATATATATATATATATATATATATATATATATATATATATATATATAAACATTTAAAAATTGAAACTGACTCCGGATATGGGTTATAGGTGCCATAGATCGCGCTCATTTGAAGAATTTTTTTCAAAATCCAAAAGTCGGTACCTCCTCATTAGTGAATTTTTTCTTAGAAAATTAACTAAAAGCTATGGTAATTAAATTTGGTACATAAGTTTATGACATTAAAGGGAAACTATATACCAAAATTTAGATTGCTACGTTAAGGAAAAAAAAGTTATAAAAATTATTTGGTGCCAGATCATTTCTATGAAAATTCACTACCATAACGCACTTGCTGTGTCCAGACTTTTTTTCATCTAAGAAACAAATATCTTAGTACCTGTTGAATCGTTACCATTTTCTCTAAATATATTTTTTATTTTTAGGTCGAGTGCTTCTTCCAAACATCCTAGTAGGGTAAGTTCTTTAGTTTCAGCACAGTAAATTGATTTATAAATTTGAAGGCATTTAATGATTTTTTTTTTGTTTTTTGCCTTTTATTTAAAGTTTTAATATTTGTCACTCAAAAAAAATGGTTACAGATAAGAGGATTTATATAATTCCATTGCAGCTTCTTAGGTGAAACAAAATGTTCACATCTATAAATATGACGCATGAAGAGCCTCGGTGGTCCAGTGGTAAGAACGGGTCCCTCTGATCCTCGGGGTACTGGGTTCGATTCCCAGGGTGCCCATTTCACTTTTTTAGTCCGTACTGCAAAATTAACATCACCCGAGGTCGTTGTCTTGTCTTTGAGCAAGTTGACTGTCTGCACGTTCCGTCCTTCGAAGGGGGCGAAAATCCGTCGGTCCCGTATCAATTTGATGTTGGGTAGGTAAAGATCCCTACCCTCCTTACAGAAATACAGAGGTTCTCCAAAATTCCCATGATAGTGAGATGAAACTGCTCCTTAGCGTCGGCGATTGGGCATAGTCGCGGAAATAGATCGTCGATGTAGAAACAAAACACACACTCACGCACATACACATTCACAAACATAAATGACGCATGCAAATGTTTAAAAAAAAATGCAATTATTTTAAATTGACATTAACACTCGAAAAATGCAAATAACTAGAAAGTTAAAAACATCCCTTCAGAATATTGGTCCATTTAACGCGCGTAAATTACCCAACAATTACTAACTGGTGGATGAAAAATCGTAAACGCGATCTACCTGTGCGTTACAGATAATCAATACATAATTGTAGCAAGAGTGCGTACTAGACGTTCGGTGTTTTTCTCTCGTTGCATGATGCATTTCACAAGGGCCTACTATGATCCAATCGGTCAAAGTCAGCGATTGTCGACAGCAAATGATAGATGAATGTAATTAAATAAGTGACCAATCATAATCTCGCTTTATTCCTGATACCGGCACCACTTCCATCAAAGTCACCTTGCCCTCTATATTGTATATAATATATGTAATATACACAAACATATTAACAATATACAAGGCCTAATTAAACATATTTAGGCGATAAAACTGAAGACGGTAACTTTTCCCGTCAAAACAATATTTCTACCAGCGCAGCGTTCTAGAATGTTTAGTGATAATAATAAGGCTGTTGGGATTTCAAGATAGTCTATAAGGCCAACGCTACCATAGATCTTTAACTGACAGGTTGCTTGTACTTTAATACATCAAGCTTTTTGCTTTTTGAGTTATCGGATATATCTATATATATATATATATATATATATATATATATATATATATATATATATATATATATATATATATATATATATATATATATATATATATATATATATATATGTATGTATGTATGTATATATAAACATTTAAAAAATGAAACTGACCCCGGATATTGGTTCTAGGGGTCGTAGTTCGCGCTCATTTGAATTTTTTTTTGCAAAGTCTCACCATCGATACCTTTCTTATAGTGATTTTTTTAAATAAAAATTCACTAATATAAAAGCTGTTTACCTAACGTATTTACAAAAATACATTTAAAAAATAAATAAATAACTAAAAACAAAATATTAAGTTACTAAGCTCACTTGCTTGATAAGTCCTTGTTAGTGAATTTTTATTTAAAAAAATTCACTATAGAGGTATCGATGGTGAGACTTTGCAAAAAAAAATTCAAATGAGCGCCAACTAGGACCCCTAGAACCGATATCCGGGGTCAGTTTGAAATTATATATGTATATATATATATATATATATATATATATATATATATATATATATATATATATATATATATATATATATATATATATATATATATATATATATATATATATATATATATATATATATATATATATATATATATATATATATATATATATATATATATATATATATATAGGCAAAGCCGCAAAGAACAACCGCAAACACGTGTTTCGGGCTTATTAGCCATCATCAGTACGGTATAGCCAGGTGAAGATGGGAACACTCTGGATGAAGATGCAAAGATACACGGAGTCACAACAGGCAACCAGTGCACAATTGCAGCAACATTTGGAAGACACTCAATCCGAGGGAAACAACCAAAATAGCTACGGAGGCAAAGAAATCACCTGCGTGAGGATTCGGAGCCCAAGGGAGTTATATTAACTATAACAGGATTGATAACACGGCATTTATGTACTATACATGGAGAAAAGGTTTAAGGGCAAAGCCGCAAAGAGACAACCGCAAACACGTGTTTCAGGCTTATTAGCCATCATCAGTACGGTATAGCCAGGTGAAGATGGGAACACTCTGGATGAAGATGCAAAGATACACGGAGTCACAACAGGCAACCAGTGCACAATTGAAGCAACATTTGTAAGACCCTCAATCGGAGGGAAACAACCAAAATAGCTACGGATGCAAGGAAATCACCTGCGTGAGGATCCGGAGCACAAGGGAGTTATATTAACTATAACAGGATTGATAACACGGCATTTCTGTACTATACAAGGAGAAAAGGTTTAAGGGCAAAGCCGCAAAGAGACAACGGCAAACACGTGTTTCAGGCTTATAGGCTTATTAGCCATCATCAGTACGGTATAGCCAGGTGAAAATGGGATCACTTTGGATGAAGATGCAAAGATACACGGAGTCACAACAGGCAACCAGTGCACACTTGCAGCAACATTTGGAAGACCCTCAATCCGAGGGAAACAACCAAAATAGCTACGGAGGCAAAGAAATCACCTGCGTGAGGATCCGGAGCCCAAGGGAGTTATATTAACTATAACAGGATTGATAACACGGCATTTCTGTACTATACAAGGAGAAAAGGTTTAAGGGCAAAGCCGCAAAGAGACAACCGCAAACACGTGTTTCAGGCTTATAGGCTTATTAGCCATCATCAGTACGGTATAGCCAGGTGAAGATGGGAACACTCTGGATGAAGATGCAAAGATACATACTTATATATATATATATATATATATATATATATATATATATATGTATATATATATATATATATATACATATATATACATATATATATATATATATATATATATATATATATATATATATATATATATATATATATATATATATATATATATATATAGATAGATAGATATTAGCGTAAAACACTCCACACAATAACCACTGCCACACATTTTCACTGGCTTTGTTACCTTTAAAATCAGTAGACATGTTTGCACAATTATCTTCACTCAACGTAATAATTTGTTACGCATTCCCAATTTCTGTCCGCCGTGTTGCATTTTTTAATCATAAGTATCCACGTCATTTAAATTACAGATTTCACGCAAATTGTTTTGGGTAATTCCATGCCGAAAAATTTTGTCATTAGTGGGATAGGTGTCATTTATCATCTTGTATGTTGCTGACCTCCAGTCTCTTGGCAAAATGTCGTTGTCGAATATTTTCCAAATTTTATTCGTAGCAATATTTGGATACTTTAGCTGAGTACTTGCTGTTATTTTCCTTTCGTCTATAAACATGTGATACAGCTATTCAGTATTTATAATCAAATTTTGTTGCAGATGAAGCATTTGAAACTTACATATTATTTTTTTGTATGCCTTCAGCGAATGTGACACTTTTGGGTTGGCCGCAAATATAATATTAAGGCTGGATTTTTACCTAACTTTTCTCGGCATTGGGAGACCACTAAGAAGACTGTGTTTTTATAAATAAGGCCATGGCTTTATGTTCTATACTTATGAGACTAAGACCTCCTTTATCTCGAATATGCATTCGATATTCAGTTTATGTCAGACGATATCTGTCAGCACCAGCCAAGATGCTATTTAGCTGTTCAGCCATATCTGTTTTTACGCCCGCGTTTAATACAGACCATACTGGTCTAATCGGATTCAACATATGGCTATACGGACTTGTAAAAGTATGTTATGGTCCAATTAGTCCCCTGCAAAAACTTTTTCAATACTGGAGTGGCATCAACGACTAACGCAACTTTGGTACATGTTTATCGTTATTCTTAACCGCTGCCTCACAAATCTGTTCGCTTTCGGCTTCTTGAAGGAACGCCTTCCAAGTTCGGAATGAATCATCCCTGTGGCTCCAATTCATCCTATCAGGTGAACATTCACTCCCCTGTACCATGCAGATGTACTTGTTTAGCGGCTTCTTTTTTTTAAACGGCCCTTGGTTTTCAATATAAACAAATTAAAGTTCGTTTAGTCCATGTATATCATAGGTGTATTTTGTGGCCGAACTTTCCAGCGTAATTTCGCCTGCTTCTTTCTACTCCAAAATTAGTTCAATTTTTAGGTTCTCTTCAAACACTAAACATAAACCCTTCCAGATGCAGTCGAACGCGTTAATTAAAAACATTGGTTGAAGTAACTTCTCGTATTTTTTGACTCAGTTCTTCAAGAATAAGTTTAGGATTTTCTTCTATCTGCGATAAATTGACGATGTTAGGAGGTTATTTTAACTCTACGTTTACCTCTTCGCTGCTTATCTGGGAGCTCTTGAGAGTTAACCCATCGATAAGCAGTCTTTTTGGCACATTCAGTACATTTGCTTTATTACGCCAGTCACCATTAGCGGTATATGCGGCGCCAATCTGACCCTTCAAATTTGCAGCAGCAACATTCCTCATATACGAAATCTTAGATGAATATACTACTACAAAATCGTAATTAAATTTTTACATTTAACAGGCTGTATCTCTTTCATTTTTTAATTTTGGGCGAAGGTAAGTCGAAATATTGTGATGTCATGATTATATTGCTGCGCGGTATACTATTGCTTTTAAGATCTCTATATAGAATAGCATGTTCAGTACGGGTTTGATATAAAACTGGTGCTGATTTCGTTTACCTAAAATCCATTTCATTATTTTTGATTTTTTAGCGTTTGTAGAGCGCAGTTGATTTTTTAAATAACTATTATCGATCCTATTGATTTGTGATATCCTTCTTACTACAAATCCTGAATGCTATAAAATATCAGTCACCGCCCCCCTCGGTCGCTCAGACCATGGCATGGTCACCGCTTCCTGCGCAATGCAACCCGAGGTCACACAGACATCACACCCACGTATCGTTTGGCACTACAACTCCGCGAACTGGGACGAAATGCGAGGTTACTTTTCCTCATTTCCATGAGCGTCTGTCTGCTTGTCTCATCCTGACCCCTTAGATATCTCACAAAACGTCACCGAAATTATCCAAACTGGTATGGAATTATTTATCTCATGTACACAGAAAACCTCTTCAGCCACTCAAAAGCCCTGGTTCTCTAAATCTTGTGACAAGGCCAGACTTGAAAAGGTCTAAGCTCACAAAACACGTCTACACAATCCCAGTCAGGAAAACCGTCAAGCATTTAACGACGCAAGAAACCGCTATGTCTGATTTCTTTCTGAGGCAAAAAACTCGTTTAATAACCACATCAAAAACAAAGTCGTCTTAAGCTCTAAGGGCAGCAAACCCTTTTGGACTCTTGCTAAATCTATTGGGAATATTTTCTGCCAGAGCACGTTCCCACCTCTTGTCTCAGGGGATGAAATTGTTTCTACCGCCCTGAGCAAGGCTGAACTTTTTGCCTCGTTGTTCGCCGGCAATTCTACTCTCAACCCACCTCCAAATGTTCAACCACCAACAATCCCCAATGTCGCGCATAAAATGACGGACATCATTTTCAAAACTAAAAAGATACGAAAGATGCCCCCTTCTCTTAATACCAGGAAAGCCTATGGCCTTGACGAGATCCCAGCAATTGTTCTCAAAAAATGTGCACCAGAACTTGCTCCTGTCCTGACTCGTCTGTTTCAGACATCTTGCAATAGAGGCATAATCCCTAGTAACTGGAAAACTGCTCGAGTACAACCCGCCCCCAAGAAAGGATCCAAAGCGCTTCCTAGGCCTATTTCTCTCCTTTCAGTCATCTCTAAAATGATGGAAAATATATAAACACCGAAGTACTAAAATTTCTTGAAAACACAGTCTAATCCACGACAGGCAGTACAGATTCCGTCAGCGCAGATCAACTGCCGACCTCCTTTCCTTTGTCACCCATTCTTGGAACAAGTCTATGGAACTACACGGCGAATCCCAGATTGTCGCTTTAGACATATCCAAAGCCTTTGACCAGGTCTGGCACGTAGCGCTGCTTAATAAACTACCGGCCTATGGCCTACCACCAAAACTATGTACCTGGACAGCAAACTTCGTCTCCAACCGGAGCATTTCTGTTGTTGTGGATGGCCATTCCTCTAAACTATATCCAATTAATGCAGAAGTTCCTCAAGGTTCAGCTTTAGCCCCTACTCTGTTTCTTCTCCACATCAATGACCTCCTTTCTAGCACATCCAACCCAGTTAACCCATATTTTCCTTCTCCTCTGAACCTCCAAACCTTCAAGTCTAGAATTAACAAGTTGCCTCTTTTCTCCTCATCGACACCCACGGTACGATAGTATTTAGGCTGTAAGCCCGCGTGGTGTGTTGTTGAAATAAAAAATAAAAAAAGATGCATGTCAATATTTTTTGTTTTAAAGCAAATATCATAATATAGTTGATCCGCGTAAGCGCCTCCGTGGCCGTGCGGGAAAGTCGATTTAGACTTTCCAATACGGACTCGGGGGGTCGACGGTTCGAGCCTCACCTGCGGCGGATGATTTTTCAAATCACTGTCGTCGTTGAGATCGAGCTCAAGGTGGCGGGTAGGTTAGTTTAGATGAGCAAAAAGGGTCAGCAATGGCCTAATTGCCAGTAAGCATCTTACCTTTACCTTTTTTACCTAGTTGATCCGCGTAGAGCTTTTTACCCAGATTAGGTCAATAATGAAAACAGCGGTGAAATCATATCATGGTACTTAATTAATTTCAATTTTTTTCTCTCTTATATAAGGAAGGTTTTGTTTGCTGTAAGTCACGGCAATACTCACTTGTTCAATCATACGTACGTCAAAATGGAGACTACATACACAACAGATTATTACAGCTTTCAATCAACGCCTTACATTATAATATCGTTTACGTGTTAAATTTTCTTTTGCTTTTTATACACAAGTCATTAACTACATGATACGTTAAAAGTCTGGACGCAGCAAGTGCGTTACGGTAGCGAATTTTAATAAAAAATATATTTAATTGCAAAGATATCTTTATTTTTTCTAAAGGGCATCAAATCTGGTTAGCAGTATAACCTATATAGTAAAAACAATATTCCCTATTTCACTCAATAACTTTATTATAAAACTGCTCCAATTTTTTAGGTCAACGAACCTCTTCAAGCTACAGGGCTTTCATTAATTCCCGAACCCCACATGACCGGATTCTGTCTCTCCCTCTTAGTGGAATATGATTTTATGAGTTGGCAGTCCAAAAAGTAACCAAAAAAAACCACTAGACTAGGGACCCTAAAGTTACTAAATCAATTGACAATTGACAGTTCAGTCAATTGGCGCTCAATTCCCTTTGACAGTTATTTTGTATGTATATTGTGCATTTTCCAAGTTCGACCAGTGTTTAGCTTCTTCGAATAATTTTCTATCTGTTGGACAATAAAAATAAACAATTTTTATCAAAACTTAGTTTTTACGTAAGTTAAAAGTGTAGGCTTGTTAAGGTTATGTTGTTGACGATATTCAACATCGCATGGAATGAAGCCCTACCAAATCTGTTCCTCGGTAATCTGCCCAAACAGGTACATATCTATTCAATGTTACACAATACACATTCCCAAAACCGTAAATTAGAAGTTTAAATACATTACAAAATTTTGATATGTATACAAAATAAAAGTAATATTTTATTGTTCATAATTTATTTTTTAACTATCAATAACAGTAAACCATGCATAAACAGACTTGCTGTTAAACATACTAAATAATAAATGCATTTAAGACATTTACTGTTTCACCTTATTATGATTTTTATATTTTTTATAAAACCCCAAGAAAATATGAGACAACACTGGCATCTTATAGGGATTTCATTAATTCAGGTTGTACAACCGTGTATGCCGAGTTGCTTAACTTAAGCGGACACGTTGGGGTTTGGGAATTAATGAAGGCACTGTATTTACACACTTGCCAAGCTATTATTTGCAAAAAGCTTTTCAACCAAAAAAAAAATTGTTCCTTAAAATATTTTTCACGAGAATTTCCCTTTTTTTTCAAAAAAATTGAGAGTAATGTTACAAAAAAATTTATTTTTTTACGAAAATTTGCCATACAATATATTTTTACCAAAATTCGAAAATGAGTTTCTGCGAAACTGACTAAATATTTTTTAAACGAAAACTAACTGCAAAAATACGTGAAATTAAAATTATCTATCGAATCTTTAATTAAAATTGAACAACAAAATTTTACAAGTAACAAGGTTTTTTTACTTTTCAGGGAAATTGGAACCCGTGGTACTAATAAAAAATAAAAGCGGGAACATATTTTTATTTTCATGTCACAAGCTGTCAAAAATTAAAACGCTTTATTATTTTACCTAAAATCCTGTCATTTGGAAGTTTCATTTGTGAAAACAATTTATCAACTACTTATTTATTATAAAAACGAAACGAAAGATAATCCTATCAAATTAATTATTTCTTGCCTTTTTTGTTCAAAAGGTTATTTAAATATTTTTATATTTTGTTTTGAACATTCACTAATTAAGCACATAATATGATTGGTTATTGGATTTAAATTTAAAAGAGTTAATAGAACAAGTGCGTTATGGTAGTGAATTTTCGTAAAAATGATGTGGCATTATTTTTTTAAATTAAATGCTTATACCTTTTTATTTTTTGGAACAAAGTTTACTATTTATAATGTACCAATTTTGGTTACCACAGTTTTGTTATTTTCGGAAATGCCTTTCTTTCCGAAAGAAAACCCAAAATTTTCCAGGAAAACCGGGTCCGATTTTCCTAGCTAGCAAACTTATTGAAGCCACTTACAAACGAAGAATACCTGTCAAATTTCATCAAAGTTGGTCCGTTATTTTTTGAGTTATCGGTGTGTGACACACGCGCGCGCGCAGTTTTCAACAATACACATTTTTGAATAAAATTTACGTTTCTCCCACTCCAGATTTTCAAATATGACGTGACCAGTATATATATATATATATATATATATATATATATATATATATATATATATATATATATATATATATATATATATATCTTTCTTTAGGAATATTGCACTACACTGTAATCACTTTTAAATATACACTTTATTTGTTTGCTGTATGTTTGTGATTTCTTGTTGGTTTGCGTGGACTGCAGTAGCGTGCTGATGATGAACCGGGACGGTTCGAAACTGCAGTCCACGCAAACCAATAAGAAATCACAAACGTACAGCAAACAAATAAAGTATATATATATATATATATATATATATATATATATATATATATATATATATATATATATATATATATATATATATATATATACAGTGTGTCCAAGATAAGGAGGGCCACTATGGGGATCTCCAAAGCAACGGTAGCACATACAAGCTTGGTTAAATGGGAGAAAAGCTGCGAGGTTTCATCTTTGCGGGACCATCAGCAACCTTTTTTTTAAATACAGCCCTCATTTTCTGATATCATATTCTGAAAGCCCTTTATATTCCAAATTCAGCGATGTGTCGTACTTTGTGGTTTAGTCCCATTTTAGTCTTTCTTTCGGCCCTAATCAAGAAAATTCCTATTACGGACTTGTGCATAGCTTTTAAACTTAAGTACTGAACAGATAGTTATATCAATTAACACTTTATGTCATGTAGGCGTTTAATATTAATCCAATGGATGAATTGAGGCAATAATTTAGGTAATTTATTTGAAAGCGTCTTGTATATGGCACATTCATTTTGTTTCACCAATACTGAAAATGAAGACCTTCCTGAACGTCTTAGCGGCATGCGGGCCTCCTAAACAGACTTCTATCATTTAATTATCCTCTCCCACTGATTCTGCTAATCAGGTCATACCTGCAACAGAGCAAGTACCAGGTCAAACATCTGGGAGCCAGATCTAGAACGTATCCAGCCACAGCTGGTCTCCCGCAGGGTTCTGCTATCTCCCCTCTGCTGTACAATATATTTGTCGCAGACATTCCGACAGCCCCCCTAAACGTGACATACGCACTGTACGCAGACGACACTACCATCCTCAGCAGCTCCACTCAGCCGAGGATAATAACCGAACGACTGCAGACCGCCGTAGTCGAGCTGCAAGCATGGTATAGGAAATCCCATCTAGCCATAAACCCCGATAAATGTTCAGCTGTCCTATTTTCCAAGAGGAGACACACACCTCACGAACACGTATCATTAGACAACCGTCTAAATCCCTGGCAAGATTCCGCCAAATACCTCGGGGTTTTCCTCGACAAGCACTTAATATGGCGCCCCCATGTCGATCACGCTAGAAAAAAAGCCTCGATGTTCATCTCGAAGCTGTTGTCCGAAACAGTCATATTCACTCTGATCTGGAAATGCCTTCGATACTTGATTTCATAACTCAACTATCCACAACTCAGTTCGCAAAAGCTGCTTCTCACCCAAATGCTCTTCTCCGTAGTGACACCGACTACGATGAGCTACTTCCACATAAGCATAAGCGTCCAAAGCTTATACTTACCCGCTAACGCCCCCGCGGCAAAAACAGAAAGAAAATATTCATACCCAAAAAGTCATTGTGTGAAACCTTTCCGACGGAGGTATGGACTAAGGTCCGGGACTCCCAGGGAGGGGGTTTTAGTGAGTACAGTCTCACAGTACATCGATATCCCACGGCACCTACGGGGCTGTAAATGGGGTCTGCATGAGCATTTCCCCCTCATGTATCAAAAAAAACGTCTTAGTTTCATAGGACTTCCCTGTCTATTCGTAAAAATACCGTATAACAATTCTTAATATGTGCCAAAAAGTTAAACATCGAAAAACCTTTGAGATAACTCAAAAACGATTCCAATTTTTTTCTTCAGGCGTTCATTATATTGCGATGAAGAATGCAAAAAGCGATAATATAAGGTCTGTCCCATAAAAAAGTGTGTGTCAGCAACGACTTGTGGTCCACCTGTAATTGCCATAATAATTTTATAAGATGCAGTTTAAGACGTCCCGTAATTGACTTTGATAATTTTTCTCGCATCTTGTATAAAATTATATATATATATATATATATATATATATATATATATATATATATATATATATATATATATATATATATATATATATATATATATATATACTTTATTTGTTTGCTCTACGTGTGTGATTTCTTATTGGTTTGCGTGGACTGCAGTTTCGAACCGTCCCGGTTCATTATCAGCACGCTACTGACTGTTATCGCTCCTATGCGGTATACCTCTGAGATTGTACGTGGCGCCTGCGCTGTGAGCTTCTATTGGTCGATTTACTGTTCTCTGATTGGTTGTGCCTTCGGACTGTGTCGTGTGTATCGGTCTCTTGTCTTGATCACTGTGATTTGATAATTTGTCAATTGGTATGGTCTTTATTACGTTTTGTTTAAATGTTTGTACTTGGATTTGTTCTGGCATTAATTATTTCATGTTGTTTGTTTGTTGAATGTAGTATTGTTCCCAGATTTCCATTTTTTTGTGGTCTTTAACATATTTTATTAGTTGTAGTCAGTAGCGTGCTGATGATGAACCGGGACGGTTCGAAACTGCAGTCCACGCAAACCAATAAGAAATCGCAAACGTACAGCAAACATTACAACTAATCAGACATGTTAAAGACCACAAAAAATGGAAATCTGGAAACACTACTACATTCAACAAATAAACAACAAGAAACAATTAATTCCAGAACAAATCCAAGTACAAACATTTAAACAAAACTTAATAAACTTATACAAATAGACAAATTATCAAACCACAGTGATCAAGACAGGAGATCGATACACACGACACAGTCTGAAGGCACAACCACTCAGAGAACAGTAAACCGACCAATAGAAGCTCACAGCGCAGGCGCCACGTACAATCTCAGACGTAGACCACACAGGAGCGAAAACAGTCAGTAGCGTGCTGATGATGAACTGGGACGGTTCGAAACTGCAGTTCACGTAAACCAATAAGAAATCACAAACGTACAGCAAACAAATAAAGTGTATATTTAAAAGTGACTACAGTGTAGTGCAATATTACAAAAGATATATATATATATATATATATATATATATATATATATATATATATATATATATATATATATATATTTATATATTTATATTTATACAAACATATAAAAAAGTCGACTCAATTATTTTAAAATGGCGGTTAAGGTGTGCACCTATCTAGAATGATTTTGTAAACATGGCCACTTTAAAAAACTTTGAGTTAGTACTTGTTAAAAAACTAAACGGATCAGATCACTTGGTCGGAGTATACGGCACAAACGTTTTACATGTTGTATAAGACAGATTTTATAAAGTACTGGCCAAGAAAATTTAAATAATAATACAAAAAATAATGGTCCTAACGAAAAGGCGTAGTCGCCTTTAGAGGGCCATAATAGCAATACAAAAGTTTTAGAGTGTAAATTTAGTGACATACATTTTAAGCTAATGCTAGTAAGCCTTTTATGTGAACCCCCGTATTAAAACATAGTGGCTTTAGGTTACTTTACCTACCCCTCAAATGTCCCTAATTGCCTACATTTTTAAGGTTAAGGGGTGTTGTCTCATTGAATTTTGCTACAGTTTAGACAATTGTATTGATCAACCAAAAGAAGAAGAAAACTTTGTCGAATACAGAAATCAGTAATTTGTTTTATTAGTTGCATACATAGCTTGGTAATAAAAACTTCAATCTTCTCTTATAAACTTCACTTTCACCCACAATATCCTTCCATCCATGTCCGATCTCCATCTCTCTGTAAGAGAGTTCCTCGTTGCCCTACGAACCATAGACATTTTAAATTTATTCAGGCTATGTGCACACACTACTACCCCTCTCTCTCAGTCGATACGCCACAGCATCGCCAATGATTCATTGATGACTTAATTTAGGCGTTGTCATAGCGACGCTCCGACTGTCGACGTCTTCATCTGATCCATCGATGGTGCTCAGGGCTCATCGGGTCCTCTTTCTCTGGCTGCTGGTGATTCTGATGATGCTGGTGCCGAATGAATATTCACAAGATATTAAATCCGAACACGTTCTTATGCTTTATAGACGAGTTTGGGCTGCGACAGATAATGAGGGTGCAAGAAAAAGAAGGATGGAAGTCTGGTTTTTAGATTAGGTCGTATTTTATCTGAAATTTAGTTAAAATTGACGACAAGATAGATATTTTGCGTAGATACAAAAAAGTACGGATGCAGCAAGTGCGTTATAGTAGCGAATTTTCACTAGAATTACACACTATTAATATGGCATAATAGTAGTGTCCTATATTATTACTAACTAATACTTTAAATTTAAGTGGACCTCTGGAGATGGGTTTTAGAGGTCCTAGTACATGCTTATTTGAAGAACTTTTTAGAAAGTTGTACCATCGATAGCCCTGTATTATCATAACAGTTTGTTTAATTATGTGCTCAGCTGTTGAGAAAAAACATTAAATAGCTAAAACTCATTTTTCTATGAAGCTAGAAAATTAAAATTTCGTATATGTAAGAACTGTAAGTCTCTTCAAAAGAAGTTTATGTTACACGTTTCATTAAAGTTAATGTTTTCCAGAAGAAAATTTAAGTTGTATTTACAAAACGAATGGACCCGCCAAAGTATAAACCTGGCAGGTATTTTTCCTCTTCAATCGTCGAAATGACTATGCTTTAGTCAACCAAATCGAACTAGTTTTATTAAAGAAAAATATCCTAATATTCGAAACAAATTTGTGGTTTTCCGCAAAGCTCATTATGTAATTTTGTTTGTGAGTTTTCTTCAAAAAATCACTAATGAGGAGATCGCTACTTTTGAATTTTCAAAAGATTTCTTCGAATGAGAGCTAATTAGGCCCCCTAGAACACATATCTGGGTCAGTTTCAATTTATATGTGTATATATATATATATATATATATATATATATATATATATATATATATATATATATATATATATATATATATATATATATATATATATATATATATATATATATATATATATATATATATTAATATATATGAGACATACTTGGTTCTCGGGTTGAACCGGGTCCAGAATTTATGAAAACTCGACATTTCGGCTTCAGTTTTGGAGCCATTTACAATAGGTAAAGGAAATATGTAAGGACACTCTAAGGCCTCAATCTGCCTACTCCTTAGAGTGGTGGACAAATGTGGGTAAAGGAAATATGTGAGGACACTCAGAGAGATCTGAGGCCTAGAGTTGAACACACTGAGACGTCACAGACATTCTCCGGCGAGATTTGGGGAGTAGGCAGATTAAGGCCTTAGAAGATCCTCACATATTTTCTTTACCCACCTTTGTCCACCACTCTAAGGAGTAGGCAGATTGAGGCCTTAGAGTGTCCTTACACGCTTGAAAATGGCTCCAAAACAGGAGCCGAAACGTCGAGTTTTCATAAATTCTGGACGCGGTTCAACTCGAGAACCAAGTATGTCTCACATTAAAAACCGTGGAAATGTTTCTGAACATATATATATATATATATATATATATATATATATATATATATATATATATATATATATATATATATATATATATATATTATATATATATATAAATAAATATCATTGTGTGTGTGTGTGTGTATCACATCGATAACTCAAAAAATAATGGGCCGATTTTGATTAAATTTAGTACCTTCCCTTTGCAAGAGGCTTGGATAAGTTGTTGTGGAAAACGCTGAGAAACGTGAAGTTTAATTTGTCGAACATTATCTTATATAATCATAGTTGAAAAAATTAAACTCCCACCATTTTACCTCCACCACTTTATCCATTTAAAAAAATAGCAACCCTACATTTTTTCATAACAATTCGATGGATCATATTTTTCTGAATGCGGAGATACCCCATATGTATAGTCTAATAATACAGTTTTTAATACAGGGTGGAAATTTAATACCGGAATATTAAAACTAAACAGTGTACCCTGAAATTCAAATTTCAAAAATAAACTTAATAAAAACGTCCCTTTCTTAAAATAAACGTTCAAAATGTTCTCTATTCACTTGCACACAACGAAATAATCTGCTCTGGAATTCTTCCCTAACTCTGTTCAACACTTCAGGCGTTACGTTCCTAATTTCTGTTGTTATTTTCATTTTCAAATCATCTAAATCAGCGGGTTGCGTTTTATAAACTCTGTTTTTAAGGGTCATTCTACGAAAGCTCTCCATCCAGTCCATATTTGTGGAGAGACTTTGTGTAAATACTCCCGTACTTGAAGAGCAAAGTGGGGCGGTGCACCGTCTTGTTGAAATATCCTTTCATGGGGAATATTAGGTTCCATTACATTTAGATACAATTCTGCTAACATTGGGACAACCTGTTCTTTTAGCATTTCTAAATATCTTGAACCGTTTAGATTTTCGGGATTTTAGCCACAAATAAAAATTCGCTGATGAGGAGATGTGCGTTATATATATATATATATATATATATATATATATATATATATATATATATATATATATATATATATATATATATATATATATGTTTGGATAAGTTCGTTAGCCAGGAAAATCGGACCAGGTTATCCCGGAAAATGTTGTTTTCTTTCTAAAAAAAATTATATCTCCGGGAGTGACTAAGCAAGGGCAAGGGTACGCGTGTTTGTATTATAAAGAGTTAACCCCGTACCAAAACTTATGTCCCTAGCTTTAAAGACAAAGAAGTTATGGGCAATTAAAGAAACAAAGTTTGGAGTTTTCCTCAAAACGCCAAACTCACAATCTGAAACGTCAAAATTGGTAATATTTAGGCAAAGAACGTGAAACAAATACGGATTGTGAAAAGAAAATGTTGCGAGAAGGGTGTTTTGCGAACCCTTAGGTTTCAGATTCAACCGTCACAGCCGTTCATTTTACTCAAACATTTACAGAAAATTCATTTCAAATAGACCCTTTGTCTGACGCTTTGGCTGTCGGTTTAGTAAGTTGATGCTTTCGCTGTAGGTTTAGTGAAGTTTATCGTTTAACGGTCTATAATTTTTAGCTAATTTCGTAGAACAAATTCGTTAATACATCTTTGCATTTTTTATCGAAATATGATGCATGTTTATAAGAAAAAAATCTGGACGCAGTATGTGCGTTTTGGTAGCGAATTTTCATTAAATCCATCAAATTTCAATAAATCAATTTGCTATTAACGTAAGCTTTGTTGGTTAGCAAACCAATATTCAACTTTATTTTCGGAAAATTTTTGTACATTTTCATATAATAAGTAATTTTAATAAAATATAGTACATTTTCTACCACATAGGCTATACCGGTAATCAGATTGATGCCTGCTCGCATGTGCTATTAAAAATATTTTTATGGAAATTCACTTCTATAACACACTTGCTGCATCCAGACTTTTGAAAAATGTTTATATATTTTCAAACAATAAAGTTATTTCGATGAAATATGGTACATTGCTTCCGCTATATAGACAACCAAGTTTGATGCCTGCTTTCATCAAAGAAAGACATGCTATTAAAAACATTTTAAAGAAAATTCGCTATCATAACGCACTTGCTGCGTCCCGAACCTTTTTTTATAATAATGCACAATAATTGAGATACTGAATTTATTCCACACTGTATGTTTAATTTAGAAGTTTTCGAGAATGTAGCCTATACCACGAATAGATATAATCCATAATAGTGGTGCAAAGCCCAGAGGCGACAGCCGGAAGTATCCATGCCATTTCCGACCGTTCGGGACATCGTGTCTTATCATCGGAGGAGGACACTGAATTTCTCCTCTCTATTCTCCGATGTTGCATCCTGATAAGGACACACTATTTGAATGTCTGTGATGAAAGTGGGAAGTGAGATTGTATTTGGATTTGTATGCACAAGTTGAAGAGTTACATGACAATTGACAATGTTGTTCCTAACAAGTGATTTTTGGTATTGAAAAAGGTGTCTATGCCACTCACCTATTGAAAAAAATTAGGACGCTGCAATTGCGTTATGGTAGCGCATTTTTATTTCTTATTTATTTAAATTTGCACCTACAGACTTAAACAATTCCAAATGCTACTTAAAAATAAAACTAAACGAAAAAAACTCAAAGTAACAAAATCACTGTCTTAAGACAGTTTTCATCCTAGACATAGCAATATAAAAGATATCACAAGTAGAAAAATTAGCATTTAAATTATGCAACAATCTGCCCATGAAACTGTTACATCCATAGTTGGTCCTGTGTGTTCGCTCAAAAACAAGTTGCTGTTGGCGAGTTGAGCGTGGTGGAACATGGAAAAGGACCAACTCGAGCAGATCATTACAGTCAATGTGACCATTAATTAACTTATATATAAACATCAATGGAAGCTACTCATGTCGGACTTTGAGACTGACCATACCACAAAGAAGCAATCTGACATCATACCCAATATCTTGGCAAGGAAAGTGATGCTTATAAAGAAGGTACTTAACAAATTTGTTTTGTACCCTTTCAATACGATTAATGTGGCAAGCATAGGATGGAAACCATACAACACAACAATACTCAATATTACTGCGAACCAAGGATGTATACAAACTAGTGATTGCCCTTGTGTCAGTCATATGTTTAGTGTGTCTTTTAACAAACCCCAAAAGTCTGCAACATTTCACAACCACAGCATCAATATGAAGATTAAATGACAAATCATTTTTGAAAATTACACCAAGATCTGCAACTGAAGTGACAACTGAAGTGACAAAGTCCAACACCGTGTTATAAATGGTATAGCTATGAACAATCCGATTCTGACCCCTAAAATAGCTCACAACCTTACATTTATCCACATTAAGCGACAACAAGTTTGAACTGCACCATCGAGTCAAGTTGTGGAGATCATGTTGCAAAGTGTTGACACCATGGACAACTTCCGAAAAAAACTTCAAGTCATCTGCATACAATAAACATTTCCATGACTCAAAACAATATCATTAATAACAAGATTGAAGAGAACGGGACATATATGAGATCCCTGTGGTACCCCAGACAAGACGAGGTCCTCATCTGATAGAGCACCACCAGTGCTAACAAATTGCTTTCTGTCACACAGATAAGATCGAATCCACGAAAGATAACAACCACAGATGCCCATTGCAAAGAATTTTTGCAGAAGAAGAGTATGACACACACTGTTAAAAGCCTTTGATACATTAGTGTATACAACATCAACTTATTTACCAGCCTCAAATGTATCCGTCGCGTACGATTGAAAAATGGCGAGATTAGTGACCGTTGACCTTCCACTACAGAAACCATGCTGCTCTCCAACAATACTGTGTTTCATGGTATTGGAAATCTCATCCGCAATGATAGATTTAAATAGTTTCGGTATTACAGGTTCAATTGAAACACCTCTATAATTGACAACTTGTGCCTTATCATCTGATTTGTGAATGGGGATCAGAGTAGACAACTTCCAGAGTGAGGGGCAAAAACCGGCATTGAAAAACCTTTGAAAGATACTACACAAAGGGCCGCTCAACGAGTGTCGACAAGTTTTCAAGAATGAAGAAGCAATACCATTCAAACCAACTCGTTTTTTGGCACCTAGTGAGTCAATTTTATCCTCGATTTCCTCAATTGTAAAAATATGCATAGAAAGGTTATGTGCAGACCGTATATTAGATACATTAGAAAAGATGGTTCCATCAATGGAACCATGGTCAGAATAACAGGATTGAAAATGAGCAGGAAAGGCGTCTGCTATATCAGACTTATTATTATATATTACATTATTATTTTTATTAAATGCTTCAAATTTGTTATAACTCAATTTTCTATAACCCTAGAAAGTTTAGTTTTCGTAGAGTAAGGTATTTACGCGGGCAACGTACCAACCAAATCTGATCAAAATAGCTTGGTTATTTTTTAAGCTACAATTTTTTTTTCGGAATTTTTTTTTAAAAACTGGTCCGATAGGGCTGGCGTACCCTGCATGCTTCTATGGGGATCGAATATAACAATCAGGCAAATGTAGTGTCGTGTTACACATTATTGTTAAAAAAATATAAACATTTTCCGAAAATTATTATAATTATCCTGAAACAATGGATACGATTTTCTAGACAACGAACCAATTTAATCGATTTACACAAAAAGCTTTTTGACAAAAATTTATGTGTGTGTGTTTTTGTTTCTTTAACGTCAGCCTATTTCCGCGACTATGGCCAATCACCGACGCCAGGGAGCAGTTTCACCTCACTATCCTGGACATTTTGCCGAACCCCTGCCTATCTGTAAGAAGAGTAGGGATCTTTAGCGTGCCCAACATCGCATGGACACGGGACCGACGGCTTTATGCCCGCTCCGAAGTACGGAACGTGCAGACATTCAACTTGCTCAAGTACAATGTCAGAACCTCGGCTGATGTTAATGTTACAGTATGTACTGAAAAAGTGAAAGGAGTACCCTGGGATCGAACCCAGTACCCCTTCGGTTCAGAGGCCCACGTTCTTACCCCTGAACCACCGAGGTTCTTGACAAAACGTTTAAAAAAAAATTACAGAAAAATTTGCAATTTTGCAATTTTCTTACGAAAATCGGCTTAAATGTTCACAAAATTTATATAAAATTCTTTTTACAAAAATTACCTAGGAAAACATATTTTACACATTTTGCTAAACAAATTACTTTTCAAGAAAATTCGAAAATTGATTTTCCATGTGAATTTGCGAACACCTTTTTTGCAATAATCCATTAAACAGTACTTGATAATCACTAATATTTCATAATAATTCCACAAAAGATGATTTTTGCGAAAACTGACTCATATGTTTTACACGAAAATTCGCTGATAAAATATGTAAAACTTAAATTACATAATCTGTAATTAAATTTGAAATAACATACGGGCGATTTGAAAAACGAACGCCTCCAAGCTATTAATGCAATAAAGATTCTTGCCGACTTTCATCAAAATCGTTTAATAACTTTCTGAATTATCGTGTGGAAATATATATATATATATATATATATATATATATATATATATATATATATATATATATATATATATATATATATATATATATATATATGTGTGTGTTTGTGTGTGTGTGTGTGTGTGTGTGTGTGTATTTATTTATTTCTAACATACATTTTACAAGGTTCAATTCAAATAAGCTTAGGTTTGTGGCTGTATTTAATGTACAGTTTTGAAGCATAGGGTCTAAAATTTTTGCAAAGTCTCACCATCGATACCTATCTATCAGGGAATTTTTTTAAATAAAATACGCTTAATTTTTTTAAATAAAAATTCGCTAATAATAACAAAACAGAAATGTTACTACCTAAAAAAAGAGGTAACAATACACGATGCTTCCGGTCCGTCACCCATCCAAGCACTGACCATGCCAGAGGTTGCTTAACTTCGGTGATCGCACGACAATCGTTTTTTCAACGTGCTATCGTCGATCACTTAACATGTTTATTATTTATCCAAGGTTTATATATGCATTATTAATTTTTAAGTTTCGATTTTAAACAATGAATTAAATTATTTTCAACTCTTGCAATATTTACACAATTTTTAACAGTCCTGCTTGCATACTTACTGTTCATGTGTGAAAGAGTTAATTTAATAACATAACTTATTTTATCGGTTAGGGTCTTAGACAACTATATGATGAAACAACTGTGTTGTTTTCGGCAATAATTTAGTTCACAGGCTTTTCATATAAACTAAAACTATTAATCGAAAAACAACCTATTCTCTCATTAACCTAAAATAAAAACAAACGCTTGGCAAATTTTTAATCTCATGCCGTCTGTCATTTTCCATAATTGCGGCCGAAACTTCACGATTGTTGGTTCAGGTAGTATGTTTATGCCTGGTATATATTTAGTTTGGTCGCCGTTGATGTATGGTTTATACCTGTTGTATGAATCAATGTACGCGTGGCAGTCAACTACTGTATCTGTCAGGCATTGGACTTTAACCACTATGTCGTCTCACTGCATGTCTTTGGAATTTTATTTTTAATTTGGAAAAAACTCTAACTATTTTGTAGCAAATTACTTAAAATTCACAACATAGGTTTACCTGCACTATTTCTAGCCACATGTAAAGTCACATTCCAGTTACTTTGATACTTACAAAAAAATAGCGTTTTTAAAAAGATTCCCCGATTTTCTACCGGAAAATTTTGAGTATAAAGGCTGATTAACGAACTCGACCTAGATTTTCGCCAGAACAAGATTTTTACCAAGTTTGATTGAAATCAGTTAAGTTTTTTTTGAGTTATTGCTCAGATATATATCGAGATATATATATATATATATATATATATATATATATATATATATATATATATATATATATATATATATATATATATATCGAGATATATATATATATATATATATATATATATATATATATATATATATATATATATATATATATATATATAAAGTTTTAACCGACCTTGGTTTTGGGTGCATGGGATCCAAATTCGCGCTCATCTGAAGAAATTTTTTCAAAACCTTTTCATCTTGACCTGTGTATTAGTGAATTTTTCTTAATGTAAATTCGCTAAAATACGGTGTCAGGCATACAGGGTGTGCCAATTAAAACCCCCCACCAGGAGAATATTGGAATGTAAAAAAAATACAAAACACGTCGACTTCGTTTTCAAGGGGAACACATGATGGCATAAGGTTTGGTATCTTGAACCTACCCCCAAAGCAGTGGCGTAAAGTACCCTTAAATTTTAAATGGCACCTTATGGTAGGTAATACCTCATTTTAAATCTTTCTCAATTCTGCTCACGACAAGATACAACTCGTTTTTACATTTACATACAATTATAAAATCTTAGCTCCACTTATGAACGAACATTCCGAAGCATTTCGGGAGCTGATGACTTTTTTTAACATTTTTTTTTTCGTTTATCTTTCAATGAACTTTATCCATTCAACTTTCTTAACTGTTTTACTTTAAACGAGACAAGTAAAAACCCCGTAAAATCACCACTGGATTAAATTCCAATTCGTTAAATGGTTTGTACAATTGCTAAGAAAGTGGAAATTATTAGTTTTTCGTGCACGTGATAACTGTGCACGACAGGCAGCACATTTTTAATTATCGTAATTCTGAGAGAACGCTTCGCATCCTTACGTCCTCGATTTAATGCATTAATTTTGGAAAACTGGACCGGTTGCAAACAGAAAGCATCAAGGTGAGCAGGTCGTACGTAATGACGGTAATCGGGTAGCTGTCCTGAGCCACATGGCAATGGAACCAAAGTTGAGTCTCAGGAAACTTGCAAATACTTCAGGAATGTCTGTAACTGGTTGCTGCCGAATCTTAAAAAGTATTAAGTATCACCTATACAATTAGTTTGCTACAGGAACTCAATAAGGACGTTCCTGATCGCCGCGTGCAGTTCTGTGAAGAAATGAGTGATCGTGCTAGAAGGAATCCAACATTTTTGTACTCAATCTCTTTTTCCGATGAATGTACGTTCCACCTGGATGGCCAAGTCAACGGCCATAATTATCGCTACTGGAGTGATGAAAATCCAAGAATTTTTCGTGAATTTCATACGCAGCACCCTTGGAAAATTGAATGTTTGGACGGGCATACTGGGATACCACGTCATAGGGCCTTTTCTTCCTACCGGGAAATCTGGATGGAAACATGCATCTGGGGCTACTGGAAACGCATTTCTACCCGAAAATTGTGGAATGATTTGAAAATGAAAACTTTGGCGGAAGAGAAGGGGTGGTTTTAGCAGGATGGTGCTCCACCACATTATGCCGCAGCTGTGCGTAATTTTCTTAATCAGAACCTTCCTAATCAATAGATAGGACGCAGAGGTTCAATTGGGTGGCCTTCCAGATCGCCAGATTTAACACACTTAGACTTTTTTCTATGGGTGACACTTAATGTCTAAAATTTATACAACACGACCAAACTCACCTGAGCAGCTTCATCGGCGAATTGTTGAAGAATGTCGTAAGATAACGTATGAAATGCATCGATAATTAGTTGATGTGTGACCAGGTTTTCATTGTATAGAGTCTACCTTATTACTACTATTGTTTAGTTATTTTGTTGCTGTAATTGGTATTATAGTTATTGCTCTTATAGGCTATTTCTATCTTCTTGTGAAATATTGACAAACATCACGTACACATTTGGAAGACATCATCCGTCATTTTCATTTTTTTTTTTTTATGAATGCCTTGATCAAAACATCATAATACAGCAACGGATTTTTATTTGTAGTTTTCATCATTTCGTATTAATTCAATTTTGTTCTCTCTGATGATGCTGTCAAGCAGAGATTCCGTTCGCAGAAACTTTAAAGAACATCTAGAGCATCGAAAATTCAGGAAGGCCACTTGCTCCAGTTAGCTAACGACCTAGCTACGTCGTTAATTTACATAAAAGAAAACCAAAAGGTCTGGACGCAGCAAGTGCGTTATGGTAGTGAATTTTCATAGAAATGATCTGGCACCAAATATTTTACTATAACCTTTTTTCTTGCAACATAAAAATCTAAATTTTGGTGTGTAGTTTACTTTTTATATCATAAGCCTACCTACCCAATTTGGTTACCATAGCTTTCTTATTTTTTGAGAAAAAATTTTTTCGAAAGAAAACTCAAAATTTTCCCGGAGAACCTGGTCGGATCTTCCTGACTAACGAACTTATCCAAGCCACTTACAAAAGGAAGGTACGCACCCAATTTGATCAAAATAGGCTCATTATTTTTTGAGTTATCGGTGCGATACAGTCGCTAGGTCTGTATTCTATAGTTACTTTATACTCATGGTAAAAGTTAAAGAGTCGCTGGCAGATTATGCCGATTATCTAACCAACGTGTGCCCGCTTGTTCCACGTGTACCGAGCCGATGGGACTGGAACCAAAAACATGAAAATTATTTGCATTGTAACAACTTGTCGCTGTAAAAGTATGCGCCAATCTTTTCCCTGTGTTGCCGGGCTTTGTGTTGTTTTTGTTTCTTTTAACGTCGGCCTATTTCCGCGACTATGGCCAATCACCGACGCCAGGGAGCTGTTTCACCTCACTATCCTGGAAATTTTGCCGAACCCCTGCCTTTCTGTAAGGAGGGTAGGGATCTTTAACGTGCCCAACATCGCATTGACACGGGACCGACGGCTTTACGCCCCCTCCGAAGGGCGGAACGTGCAGACATTCAAGTTGCTCAAATACAATGCCAGAACCTCGGCTGATGTTAATTTTACAGTTTGTACTAAAAAAGTGAAAGGAGTACCCCGGGATCGAACCTAATACCCTTCGGTTCAGAGGCACACGTTCTTACCCCTGAACCACTGAGGTTCTAGCTTTGTGAAAACTGATTTTCAATTATTTCCAGTTTCTGACCTCTTAGCCATAAGATTTTCATTATTAATTTCAAAAATTCTAGTTACCATGGGAATTGCAGGAAAAACGACACTTGGCTGTATTTAGTGGATCATACTGCTGTTTCTGGCATAAGCTCAAACGTGTACCGCTGTAGCCAAAATCAACCCATCCCTATAAAATAATGCTTACTTATACTCAAAAACAAATGAAAAACGTCATGACTTTTAAATTTAATCATGGCATACTAATTGTGAAAATACCGAAAAAAATTCAACCGATGAAACATCGCTTATGCATTTTTAAAGTTCAGCAGTTCAAACAAAACGTCTGATAGCCAAATATAACGCGTATCGCTAACTCGTAGATTTTTCAATGTTTTGAAGTTTCAATTAAATCTAGTTCCCTTTGACATCGGCTTATGCGCCGCCGATATCATCATCCGAGGCGACTGTGAAATTTCTTTTCCAAATTTAATAAAGCAGGAACAATGTCGGCTAAATAATTGATACCAGCTTGTGATTGTGTTTTAGGACGGGGTTGCGGGTAAAGGCCATTGATTTTTATGACAGATTCACGGAGCTTTACTGCGTTTCATTATTTTCTTCCGGAAATTATCTATTCATTGGATTTTCTGTCGGACTCTGATGAGAAGTTATTATGTTTCGGTAACGGTTCGTAATTTGTTTCGGGGTGGAAATACACAGACGTAAACTTTTTTTTTGAATGGAAAGTTTGAAACTAATCGTTTAGTTTGTGGATGAATAATTCATTATTGAGCTGTGTGCTGCTGTTTGTTGGCTTGCATTTGTTATGTATTAACTAGTTTAATGATATGACTAGTGCAACAGAAATATCCTCCTCCTTATAGAACGCTAAGGAGTACCTTCTTAGTTATCACGAGGTTAAAATACCACTGTCGTAAAGTTTTTACATGAAGCTGTCTTAGCAATTACCAAAGATGTTTGTCTCAAGGTATTTCGTGTCGATAGGTTTCTCTACACATTTGGAAGATATTAAAAGAAATGTAAATTGCACAACGAAAGTTTCCCACGCAGTCTTGCTTAAGGGGCCGCCAGACCACAGGCTTTTTTTCAGGAAGATGGGAAAGATCCGCATCACATAGGGGCATCCAAAAATATTTAAAACATTTTAAGAACTAGTTCCAGAGTCTGGCCGAGTCCTGATGCCTCTTTGATGTCGAGATTTATAATAAGAATTTTCATAAAGAAAATTTTAGTTATAGAGGTAAGGAATATTTTAAAATGAGCGCGAATTAGAGCTTTCGAAACCTTTTTCTGAGCTACATTTAAATTGATATATATATATATATATATATATATATATATATATATATATATATATATATATATATATATATATATATATATATATATATATATATATATATATATATATATATATATCTTAATATATATAAATCTCGTGTCACAATGTTTGTCCTCAATGGACTCCTAAACCACTTAACCGATTATAATAAAATTCGCACACCATGTGCAGTACGATCCAACTTGAGAGATAGGATAGTTTAAATCTCAACTTATAGTCGCAATTTTAATTTATTGCTAATTATTTGTCTGTTATTATTTGACAGTCGCAATTATCTGTTAACTCCAAATGATTCTAACAGATGTCGATACCTTTCGACTGGGTTATAAGTTCATAATTTATTATCACGAGTTGAGTATTAAGTATATCACAGTCACGTTTTTACAGTATATATAGATATAAGGTTATCCAGGAAAAACCATGCGGTCCTTGGGTCCGATGGAGAAAAACTGGATTGCGAGGACTGGTTCACTGAAACAGATCACTGAAACACACTGATATTTATAGAGAGATGCGATAAGATTCGATAAGATAAGATGATTGATATATTAATTCATCGATGTGTTAATTAATAGGCGATTAGATATTGTTGTCTATACACAAGCCCATGTGCACAATATGGCGGGCAGATACGTAAGCTTGAGTGAGAGGTGAGGAGTGAGAGAGAGCGATGATTAAGTCCACTGACCCGCCGCCTAGGTTATAGGTTGGAAGCTGCGGTCGGTAATGGGCGTCAGGCGGGAGATTTGAACAGCATTCATATTATAATGAAGATAATACAGTGAAATTAATCTTGTTTTTTACTTATTTGTGCTTAAATCTGATAAATTTTTATTTTGTACCTATTGATTTCTGCTTAATATCAAGTGTAAGAACATTTTAATTAATTGTGTTCAACGTACTTCCCCTTCAAATCTCAATCCAGTGAATCTGTATACCAACATAAACATTTTCGTCTTTGTTCGTAAATAATTTCATTGTACTAAAGGGTTATAGTAGTAGAAAGTCAAATAAGGAGATCACCATATTTTTTTACAAATACCATCTGTGTGAAAAAGCATAGTGGACTCCGTGACTGATGTTCTCTTATTGTTCCTCTTAGATTGTTTACTATAATGTAATATAACAAAAACTTTAGCCACAGCAACGCGTGGCCGGGTCAGCTAGTATATATATATATATATATATATATATATATATATATATATATATATATATATATATATATATATATATATATATATATGCATTGAAAACGAAACAGGCCGATATGCGCCCGGAGAATTTTTTTTTAAGAAACGCTGAAACATATCAATTTTAATATTGGGGGGGACATGTTCTGACATAAAACTCAACTTTGTCACATCAACCCCTTAAGGGTGGTCATAACAACCCTTGTATTTTAAATAGGGGGCATGGGTCCAGTGTTACATCATTTGAAAGCTCTTTCTTTTCTGAATTCAGCACACTAATTTTTTTTGAAGTTTTATCAACTCGTTTAAAAATGATTGACAGTTGGAGTTCCAAGAAGGTGGTTGATTCATTGTGATAAGAAATGGACTAATTAGTCAATTTTTTGTTAAAAAAACAAAAAACAAAACCAAACTTTCAAAAATGTTCAGTTAAGTAAGTGTTCTAATTGTTGACCACCAGCTTCCATACAAAAGTACAAATTTTGTTCAAAACGAGCTCTGACATTCTGGAGCATTTGTAGAGTTATTAGACGGCATTCTTCAACAATGCGTCGTCATAATTCTTCCATAGACACCGGTTCTGTTGCGTAAATTCTACTCTTCAAACGGCCCCATAGAAAGAAATCTAAAGGAGTTAAATCCGGTGATCTAGGGGGCCACTCAATAGCACCTCTACGACCAATCCATTGTCCTGGAAATTCTCTGTACAAAAACTCCCTAACACGTTGTGAAAAATGCGGAGGAGCTCCGTCTTGTTGAAACACTAATTGATTTTCTTGATAGCGATCATCATTTTCAATAATGTCAATTAGTAGAGGGTAAACGATATCTTCTAGTAACTCCAAATACGTTTCGCCACTCAAATTGCCATCAAGAAAAACTGGTCCGATTAAACGGTCTCCAAAAATTCCAATACAGACATTCAATTTCTGTGGAGCTTGAGTGTGGACTTCGTAAAAATTTCTTGGATTCTTATCTGCCCAATAACGGCAATTATGACGATTGACTGTAGAGTTTAATAAAAACGTACACTCGTCTGAAAAACAGATATTGAATAGAAAGTTCCCGTTATCAACTATTCGTGCAGTCATAACTTCACAAAACTCCAGCCGCCGATCAAAATCATCTTCATTCAGTTGTAGTACAAGATGAATTTTATACGGGTGAAATTTTTGATACTCCAATATTTGCTAAATAGTTCTTCTTTTGATGTTTGAAACAGTGGCCAATTTTCTCCTGCTCAAAGTTGGGTCTGCAGTAATTTGTCCTAAAACTTCAATCTCAGTAGTCTCATTTCTAACCGGGAATTCACGTTCAGGATTCCGTTTTTTGTTGGCTAGTGAACCACTTTGTCGAAACTTTGCAACGAACTACAAAATGTATTTTCTGTTAACATGTCTGTTCGGATGTCGTTCATTAAACAAATTTGTGGTACGGTTGGCACAGTCATAGTTTTTGAAAAAAAGAGTAATTATTTCAACTCTTTTTTCTACAGAATACACCATTGTGAAATTAATTTTCGGTAGTCATATCAAAGTTCAAACCGACCGATAAACTGAAATAATAAACCGCAGTTCTTTCATTCCGATAAGAAATGTTCTGATAGTCAATTTTTTGTTTACAAACCAACAAAACATTGACTATCAGCACATTTCTTATCGGAATGAGTGAAATGCGTTTTTGCATCTTCAACTGTGAATAATTTTTAAACGAGCTGACAAAACTTCCAAAAAAATTATTGTGCTGAATTCAGAAAAGAAAGATCTTTCAAATGATGTAACATTCGACCCATGTTCCCTATTTAAAATATAAGGGTTGTTATCAGCACCCTTCAGGGGTTGATGTGACAATGTTGGGTTTTATGTCAAAACATGTCCTTCTGAATATTAAAATTGACGTGTTTAAGCGTTTCTTAAAAAAAAATTCTCTGGACGCAAATCGGTCTGTTTCGTTTTCAATGCGCCACCCTATATATATATATATATATATATATATATATATATATATATATATATATATATATATATATATATATATATATATATATATATATATATATAGGTTATTAAATAACACAAACAGTAAAAGTTATTATTTTATCTAGTCTGGGGGAAAGGTGGGATAACTGTATATATATTCACCACTAGTGATTATTATTGTGAGGAAACTGGGATTAAAGTTTATTAATTAGAAATAAATTGTGTCGAATGGATTGCGGGAGTATTATATAGGTATTATATCGGAACGGTAGGTAAATTGGGAAAGGTATAATGGAGTAAATTTAGAAAGCCAGCGAAAGCCAAAGGGGAGCAATACTTTAATCTGCCTTAATTGCAATATAATCACTAATTATTAGATTTATAGCCAACACATTAAGGGACTTTACCCTTTCTCAGGAAATATCGCAAAGGATGTGGACGTATTCAAAAATAAATTTGCCAACTTCTTGTTTCTAGGGAGAAAACAGGTTTTAAGGATTCCGGAACTAAATAAAATTGTAAGTAAAATATTATCACCCAAGACAAATAAAAATAATGCAATATATTTTTGGAAGTACTGTTGTGATTTACTTGTTTTTTTGTAATGTTTGTATACAGGGTGAGTTTTCAAAGTGCTACAAGGTAATATCTCGGAAACTGTTAAAATTTATTTTGTTAAATTTTAGTGAAGTAATGGGGTGGCGGGGGAACATATTTAAATATATTTTTAACATTTACCTCTCATCCAGCTTCTTCGTAAAAAGCTAGATTCGTGTGCAAAAAATGTTTGCCTTGCTCTTTCGAGTACCAAATTATGATGTATTACGTTACAATACAAAAAAAAGTAACAATTAAATTTC
The DNA here is from genome assembly GCA_964006375.1 of Tillus elongatus. Taxonomy (NCBI): domain Eukaryota; kingdom Metazoa; phylum Arthropoda; class Insecta; order Coleoptera; family Cleridae; genus Tillus; species Tillus elongatus. The sequence continues at coordinate 69,855,118 of OZ023270.1, forward strand.
AACTTATTTACCAAGTGAAAAATAGATTTTTCGATATGTCAGGAACGTACCACACATCTTGCAAGGTTAGAACCATATTTATCATTAACCGTAGACAAAATCTTTATAGTTCCCTGACCAAACGCTCTGAGTTTTTCTTGTTCTGCTTTAATGGTACACTGACCTTGAAACTCTTTAAAATCTATAAAGTGATCAAAACTATTCGTTACGTGTTTTGTTGCACCATTGTCGATCCACCAAACTGTTGAATCACTTTCTTGTATATGGCTATCAGAAACACAAAGAACTATCGCAACACCAAGTGCATTGCTTTGACCATGCAATTTGTCTGGAACAGTTTTATTCTTAGGTGGCCGTCCATCTGCTATCCATTTACGGCACTGTTTGAGCCAAAGACCCCCTCTATGACAATATTTACAAACAGACTCTTGTTTATTTGGTTTCTTGATATTTGCCTGTTTTTGTTTGTCTGAATTTGCTATTAGGGCCTCTTGTGCGAACTTTTCACTATTAGCAACTGATTTCTTCATGTTTCTTTCAAATAAACATAACTGAACTGTCAGCTCATCAGAGGGTTTTTTTTTCTTCTCAGAATGATCCAACTGGATCTAAACATTTCAAAGCTATCTGGTAGAATAAACAATGTTTTGCAAACTAGCAGCAAGTCTGGTAGCTTATTTTCGTTTTTAAGACCATTATTTAATTCCGTCCACAAACTTCTCAACTTTGCAATATGTCATCTCCATGCGACCATGTGAACGCAAAGAACTCATTGCATAATTTGAATAACTGATCCTTGGATGATGCCTCAAATTTATCGTTCAATGCTTCTCAAGCATCATAGGCAGTCTCTTTGTCAATTATCTTCTCATAAACTGCGTCAGTAATTGAACTTGTGATCATCGATTGCGCATAACTATTCGCCTTTCGATACAATTCGCTATCTTCTTTGTATTGTTTCCTTTCATCTGCAGTTGCTGAAGCGACAAGCTCTGCAGGTTTCTCTAGTTTGTTGTCGATAACATCAAGGGCGCCTTCATGACAATCAATAATGTCACGCATTTTTCGTTTCCACACTGGCCAATTCGACTCGCCAATTAAAGGTTTGATGTGCCTCTTGAAATCCATTGTCTGGCTATTTCAATGATACTTCACACAAAGCACAAACTAAAAATATATACTCAGCCTGACTTATTAACCTTTAATCCACGCAGTTTGGAGTTACTGAACCCATAACCTGTTGTAATTAGATTTATTTTCTATAATTATATTTGCAAAAGTTAATATTAAAACGAGTATCCATTTTATTATTTTAACAGAGTTGAAAAACAGTAAAAGTCAGGTTGACAGATTGTTTGAACTTCAATGTAAGATGTGTATAGGTAAGCCTGAAAAAACCACATAGAGAATGAAAGTAACTACAGAATAATGTCATCTACAGTTTAAAGCAATTAACACCATGAAAACACAAACTTCAATAGACATCGTCAAGCACGGACAGTGGAAGTACAAGAAGAAGTTGTGCAGTCATAGAAAGGCAACACAGAGTACCAAAAAGTACTTAAAATAGGGTAGTTCGCGGGCAATTGATTCATCCTTTTCACATTCAACATGTTCAAGACTTTTTATCGGCAAATCCTTAGGCTCGTCTTCATTTCTCGAAGATATTGCGACAACGCAGAATTGTGGACATGACTTTTCACAAGAAAATTCTTATCACAGATAAATCGTATTTCACGAGACATGGAATAACAAGCATATATTAATGAGTATGTGTATGCAGCTGAAAATCCCTATGCTGTAAAAAAGACATTACCAAATACAATTTAGCATCAACGTGTGGGTGGGGTTCATTGGTGACTATATTCTTGGTCCTGTAAAGGTGCCAAATCGTCTAAATGCAAATAGATATATAGAATTTTTGCAGAATACATTACCGCAAATATTGTAAAATATACCACTGGCTTTAAGGATATAAATGCATTTTTTGCATGAAGGTGCATCACCACATTTCTCTCGAAATGTAAGGGAGTTTTTAAATGAAAATTACCCAGCCAGATGGATCGGCAGAGGACAAGATGCGTCCATTAATTGGCCACCTCGTTTATCAGACTTCAACTCCTGGGTTCATCTGGGGGGCACTGAGGCAGGAAGTCTATGCGGTACAGATCACTTCCCAGGAATGTTTGTGGAATAAGATTCAAAATGCAGTTCAAAACTTGCGGTATCAAAATTTACAAACAGTTCACTTCGATTTTTTGCGCCGTTTTATGCATTGAAGAAAATGGGGGTCATATCGAGCACTTACTATAAAAGCAACTTCCATTTATAAAATAAAATATACTGTTTACTTGTGAATTTGAAATACACTAATTTTAAAATAAATGAGTTCACTTTCATTACGAAAATTTGCTGGTAATATCTTTGTAAATTAACTAATTTAGCAAAAAACAATGACAATATCAACATTTTTCAGGAGACAAGAAATGTTGAAGAGACATTTTTCTTTCAAATAATGAAAAAATTTGAGCAATGTTCTCATTGGAAAAAATAATAAAACTATTATTTTTAAGAGTGGGGGTAGTTCCATCCCTCCTAGGGCCTTGGTAATCATTGTTACAAGATCATTATGTACAACTTGTTAAGTCATGATACTAAACCAAATTTGGCTTCATTCGTACAGAGCGTTTATAAATTATATCAAAAAAATAAAAAAAATTATCCAACTTTGAATCCCTCTAGCAACCAAACAAAGAACTTGGTATACAGGTGAGTTTAGCTAAATCATCTTACTTTAATTCCAGCAATCTGTGGTAGGTCTATGTCCACGAAATATTGACATACACACACAAATATATATATATATATATATATATATATATATATATATATATATATATATATATATATATATATATATATATATATATATATATATATATATATACATAAATATCCAAACTGACTCCGCACATTGGTTTTATTGGGCCTAGTTGGCGTTCATTTGAAGAAATCTTTTCTAAATTCAAGTCGCAATTTTTTTTTTATCCACTATAAAAGAAAATTTGTATTGCCAACGACAAATGGGCCACCTGTGATTTTTAAAATAATGTTTATAAGATGCAGCTCAAGATACCCGATAATTAACATATACAACTGTTTTTCGTATCTTGCATAATAACAGTAATATTGAGCTTTACCATCTGTCTCCGTGGATCTTCAAAACATATTAGACTGGGAAAGTAGAAATCTTGTACAATTCAGCCCCACCAAATCTCAGTATTGCTTTCTTTCTCATAAGAGATACACCAGCCCTAGACCTATCACAATGAACAACCAAGTTATTCAAAGTAATGAGTCCTTTTCACTTGTTGCCATCTCTGTGGATCGAAATCTCAATTGGCACCAACATGTCACATCAATTGCAGAAGCGGCTGCTAAGAAATTAGGTTTCCTCTTCCGGGCTCGCAAATACTTTTCACCAGCTAATCTATATACCTTATGTACCTCACAAATAAGGCCAAACCTCGATACTGCTCCCCCATCTGGGGTGCTGCTGCCGCTTCTACACTCGATATCCTGGCCTCCATTTAGAAGAGAGCTATACGTCTCATTGATGACCCTCCCCTTATCCAAAAGCTGCCATCCCTTGCCCGCCGACATAGCGTTGGTGACCTCTCTCTCTCTTTTATACACTGCTCAGAGGAGCTTTCTTCCATAGTTCCTCCACCTGCTGCCCCCAACATATCTAGCATGGGAACAGAGCTAACGCACCCTTTTACTGTCCAGGTCACCAGACATAGAACATCTTGTTATGCCCAATCTTTGGTCCCGAGAACTTCCAAGTTGTGGAATTCCTTGCCGGCGCATGTTTTTCTTTCTCATCCAAACCTCCAAACCTTCAAGTCCAGAATTAAGAAGTTGCCTCTTTCCTCCTTGTCGACACCCACGGTACGATAGTATTTAGGCTGTAAGCCCTCGTGGTGTGTTGTTGAAATAATAATAAAAAAAGAAATGAGACACCCTGTACACATGTAAACAGATAAAAACTGTACACCACCCCGGATATGGGTCCTGTGAGACCTATTCCGCGCTCATTTTAAAAAACGTTTTTAAAATTCAAAAGTCTTAAATGTAAAAATTTTCTGAAAGGAGTCACAAAGTTTTCCGAGAAAACCTGGGCTGTTTTTTCTGGTTAACAAACTTATACAAGCCATTTTACACAGAAAGGCACTCACCAAATTTTATCGAAATCGGTCTATTATTTTCAGTTATCGGTGTGATACATATATATGTTTTTTTTAAAGAAAATTCACTAAAATAACTCATAACTGATTTTAAAATTAAGATAAGCTACAAATTTTGAGCCACGGTGGTTCAGGGGTAAGAACGTGTGCATCTGGACCGAAGGGTACTGGGTTCGATCCCAGGATCCTCCTTTCACTTTTTCAGTACAAACTGTAACATTAACATCAACCGAAGTTCTGGCATTATATTTGAGCAAGTTGAATGTCTGCACTTCCGCCTTTCGGAGGGGGCGTAAAGCCGTAGGTCCCGTGTACATGCGATGTTGGTCACGTTAAAGATCCCTACCCTCCTTACAGAAAGGCGGGGGTTCGGCAAAATTTCCCAGGATAGTGAGGTGAAACTGCTCCCTGGCGTCGGTGATTGGCCATAGTCGCGAAAATAGGCTGACGTTAAAGAAAAAAAAAGCTGCAAACATAAGTACTAAGTTAAATTAACAAAAACTGAAATACAGACGCTAAAATTAATACGATTATGTACAACTGGTTAACAAGCTGAATGAAACTACCTTAGTTCTTTTAGACACGAATATATCGAGAGAAGACAAATATCTGTTGGCAACGGAGGTCATCCGGTATAGCGCCGGAATGAAATTGGTTATTCGTGTAGGCAGATGATTAAAGGTGACCTGTTTGCTTGGTCAACTTGGGAGCATAAAGTCAATTTGGCATAAAATTTCGGAACAATAACATTACCCAATCACAAGATCACGCAAACATTTTACCGCAACGTGCTCTCGCTTGATTCCAAGCTTATTAAAAAGAACTGGCGATATACATCTGATATAGGATACATCCTAAGGGTGGGTTTAACCCACTTGTGCGAAAAGGCAACCACTTAACAAACTGTTGTTAAGGTTTCTTTGAAAGCAATATATAACCGATGATCATATAAACAAGGTGACTTAGAAACTTGGTCTTATAAAAGTACAGAAAATGATCCGTAAGGTACGAATCTTACCGAAGTCGCGGTAAATTCTCGTCGCAAGACACAACAGCAGGTATGTGTTAGTAACAAGATTCGTTTGGTGCTGTAGAAAAACAGTTTTCTTCAAACGTGTCGGCAAGGTCATTAATACAGTCTGGTGTGCCAAGAGATATTTGCAACAAGGAACAGGTAATAAGGCATATACGGAGCGACCTTTGTGTGAATGACATAAAATATTTGGGTCATAAATTAAGGATGCAACATCACTGAACATCATAAAAAACGTTGCTCTCGATAAGAGGCACAGGGCGCGCGATAAAACCAAATCAAACCGAACTAATAAAGATCCAGGCGACAGAAAGGAGCACCGCCGGACAGGACATAACCAGAGACAAATAAAAACCACAAAAAGAAGACGAATTAGCTAATACAGTAGGAGTGAATCTTTTTTAATGAAATCACGTACGTGTGGCGAGAAATAAACCCTCGTGCATTGTAGAATTTGCGTTCTATAAATCAAATAAGTGTATGCAAAGTCATATACTCTCCCGGTTGCGATATATTCAAAACACATCTCCATGAGTGGAATTTTAAATCCGTTTCGCAAAGATGGCCACGTTTTAATGAAATAACACCGAACGACGCTGCGGCTAAACGAATAAGCCGTGGTCGGCCATGTGTGCAACAATTACAAAGAAAAGGGTGTATGTGTATGGGTGTATGTGTGTATGTTTGGACGTATTTGTTTTATTTCCGTGGTATAACCAGAAATATACGCTTTTCTCTGTATGCATACTGAGAGGAGTATATTCTCCGTCTCGCTTCGTGTGAGTGAGGAAATATTTTCTAATCTAATTATTATTATTACTAGCGTTATTTGCGGCCGACACATTCCCATCTCTTTACGTTCCAAAGGACGCGCGTCTAGATACCACTAGAAAGATAAATAGCGATACGTTATGTGCAAGTTAAAGTTTTTTCAGGACACTTGCTGGTCCACTGAAACTGCACGTCTAGAATATCCGTTCTAACGTTAAGGATACGCAGGATATCAGGTAGATAAATAAATATCAATTTTTTGTAGCTGTCTTTGCTGATCAAAATGGTCGCATTTGTGAGAGAGGCCTCCAGGCTACGTCCTTTGCTTGAGGATTGTTTCTTGTCATTCCCTGCTCTTTAGAAACCCCCCAACTGTTTTCGCAGGACGTTGCGCCTTGCAACATTATTACATGTTATTTTGCACAAGTTCAGAAAAGAAACTGATAGAGGAAGATGCAGCAAAAATACACCTTCACGTAAAAAAAATGTATAAGAGAAGCTGTGCATGATAATTTTGGTACCAACAATGCTAGAAAAAATAAGATCTCGGAAGAGAAGAGAATTAGTACCGCAAGCATTTGCATCATAGTGGCAAGAAAATTAAAGCAGAATATTGAAAACAGAAGTAAAATCAAAAACAATAAAAAATAAAAATACCCCAAGGAAGCAATATAGTAGTTAATTTTTTACAAACTTTTCCTAAATATATATTTTTTTTAATTTCAGTAGATTGTAGATTGCAGATTGTTTATTGAGGCATATGGGCCTTTGACTTCTTAGCTCTGTGACACCAATGGGCCATTTTTTGCATGACTCTTTTTTCTAACAGTTGTCCAAAATCTTCAGACACTCCATATAATCTCCTATATTTTTAGGAGCTATTTTATCTATTTTCTGTGGTGTTAAGGTCAGTTTTTCAATGTGTTTGAGCCTTTTGCCGAACTAAGCCATGCAGTCGCATAGAAAGTGTTCCGTTGTTTCTGCTGCTTCAGTGCAGTATTTTCAGTTCTCACAGTCCGCCTTACCCATATTCATAAGGTGATACCTTTTTTTTTTGTTACCTCAGGGTTCGTCTGCGGCCTTGCCGCCCCGATAGCACTGCAACCTTTGGTTGATTGTGCATACTCTTAGTCTTACTCCACCCATTCCAAAATCACTGTGCCTTGAACTAGTCTGCACAGCGATTGGTAGGGTGAAGTTTTATATTGTTCTGTCTCCGGTCTAGACTGACCGTAGATCAGTTGTCTTTTGCGGTCCAGAGCTTTACACTCGCACAAGATGTGCTGGTCTGATTCCTCCCCCTCGCCGCAGAGTCTGCATGCGAGGTCCCCTTCGAACCGCCCCATTTTATGCAGGTGTTTCTTGACGGCCATGTGTCCCGTTAGGAGACCTGTTGTGTTTCTGAGCTATCCTCTGCTAAGATTTAGCAGCTCCACAGCTCTCTTTGAACTGGGTTCGTCAATTATTGACTTCCCATGTCCTGGACAGTCCGCCCAGTACACCTTGTGCTGGTTTCTGACCTAGGACATAATGGCTCTCCTGGCAGTGCTCTTTGACACGCCCAGAGCCGGTTCTGGTCCCATAAATGGTTATGCTGACCCTCTCTTCGCGAGACTGCCAGCTTCTTCATTGCCGTAGACTCCCGAGTGACCCGGCACCCAGATGAGGGTCACCTCATTCTGCCCAGCCAGGTCGCTCGTCTCGTCTCGGTACTCACTCACCAGCCACGCAAATAAGGACACAGCCGGCACTTCTATGTTGATAAGGTGATGAGCCATTTTACCTGCCTCAAGCCAGGCGTTTTCCTCCAGTACGACAGCATTTGGTTCCGCTCCCAAGTATCAATCATTTCTTACATGGCTTTTTGTTAGTCCACAATAGCGCTCTGGACCATTGAATGGTGTGTTGCCGATGCTTTTGCAAGGCTGCTTACTTATTTACATTAATGCTTTGATGCCTTGGTACCCACAACAAAGCTAATTTGTTGTCTGTAGCCAGTTACTTCAGCGATTTTTACAGTCCCAAGTCAGTTTATAGATTTCTTAAGTCTTAAGTACTACCTGACTGCCTTAGAGGATGCAGATCTCTCTATTTCTGAGTCTTCTTTGTATGCACTCCCGTGCACGGAGATTTATAACAAGCATTTCTGCTTGGAAGATGGTGGAAGTTTTTCGTAGTGACTTAGCGAGTCCAAAGCTGGGTCACCTTATTCTCGGTCCTGCTCCATCCATTTGTGTAGACCCGTCTGTATACCATACAGATGAGCTGTTTGTCAGTCTTTCATTCTCTCTGTACCGTCCTTGGTGGTCATCTATGACCACGTCAGATGAAACTTTGAAGTCCAGCCTTTTTGATCTGTTGGTTTGGCGAGTGACTCCAATGAAATATTTTGGCATTAGTGAGCAAGTACTTCATTGCCGAAGTTTTTAAACCGGTCTAATACAGGAAAACCCCGTTGTATTATTCGGTTTATATTTCCAGGAAGTGTTGTGTTCTGACTAAAAAGAAAATTAATAAAAGAGCAACTTTTTATATATAAAAAACCGTCTTGTATATATTTTTTACCGGATCTCCATATTCCGTACATTTTAGTTCTTTGGCAAAATTTTATAAACAGGTAACAATTTTTTAAGCAATATCTAATTTAAACTGAATACATAGCTTCTCTTTTCACAAACTTTCCTGACAAATCTTAGGAAAATATGACCCCTCGAAATTAACTATCTCTACGAGAGATTTCTTGGCATACAACCATAGTGTTGTCCCCTACCGTTCCTTCGGCCCTTTGGGGGCTTCCGCTTTCCCCGAGAACATAAAATTCTAAGCTAAGTGGTGGCGCTGGAGTTGGAAAACGTTGCTGGCCGAACTGAACACCAACCCACACCACATTTTGCGGCGCTGTATACCTCCGAAGGGTGGAGTGGCTATGCGGGATGCATATGTCCCCATAAGTTTAACCACGGTTTGGTATATCCAATATACCATCCTGGGATTCAGCCCTATGTCTTTCCTGCAAGTCTACGACAAGTCCAGATTGCCATTGTGGCTCTCGAAAGAGTTTCCAAGTGTATGTGTCCCAGAAAAAGAGCCCTACATATTTAAGTTCATTAGAAAATTGTATCTGTTTTGCATCCAAAATAGGAGATTTTGAATCTAGTTCCCTTCTGTTCGCGAATGGGACAAGAACTGTCTTGTGAGGACTGGTATTAAGCCCCCCCCCTGTCTTACATCAGTTCCTTATTATATTTAGAACTATTTACATTAGATCGAATATTACAACATCATGCTTACCCTTTGCTGTTATGACAATATTATTCCGCTCAATGTAGTCATAGGTTTATCAACAAGGAGCGACCACAGCAGAGGTGATAGCACTCCTCCCTAAGGACAACCTTTTACCGTCGCCACTATTGCGTTGGTGTCATTTGTGGTAGCTGTGATAACGGGATTTTTAGGATTGACTTAATCGTTTTCACAATGAGAATTCCACTTCCCTTTCTTGTAGGGCCGGTTTGGTGGATTGATATAAAGTGTGGTTAAAGGCCCCGCCAATAAATGCACTGAGACCACAAAAAAAATTATATACCTCTCAGTAAATAGCGTAGGACACCTAATGTGAATTTGTCCGCCTGATAGGCGGATTCTTGTATATGAACCTTTGGAAGAAAGGATGTGAGCCTAATGGGGCGGTAGGACCTGGCTTCGTCTATAGGGCGACCTCCTATTTCTGGTATAAACATCAGATTTGCCTCTCTTCATGCCTGTGGAATATAGCATTACAATATACCAGGATTAAACTAGCTGCGAATATTCATTGAAGGTGGGAGTCTAATATGTAAAAACAACGCTGTAGCAAGGCTGTAGTAAATAAAATTTAATTACAGTAAAGTTTAACAAATGTTTGCCACAAAAAATTTAAATACACATTTTTTTTTTACTGTAGAACTTCATATTGGCTTCTCACAGTCTAAAGGCGATATCGTTCAGTTGTCTGACTCTCGCTCTCTCCAGTAGCTCTTCATTTTATCTTCGTTTCGTAACTCCATGAATCCGGGCAAGTTTTCTGAAGCCAAACGTGTGTCATCCAAACAGTGTTATCAGAAAGCTATCATGTTTAGAAAAACGTCCAACATAATGTATATTCCTCCTCTTAATTTATTTTAGCAAGCATCTTTCTTCTCTCATTTTTTAGCACACTTTTATTTGTCTTTTTATCTGTATACCTTGTGTTTGCTGTTATTTTAGGTCTACATTTGAAAAGCTTTTATTTTATTTATATCCCGCTCAATCATAATGCAGCTTTCGGCCTCATACTTTCTAACACTTCATACGTATGACTTGATAAATCTCTCTTCAGACGAAACTTGGAATATTTAGAGGAGTATTTTCTCTATTGAATGCTGGCTTTCTTACCGCGATCTTCCTTCTCAGACGTTCATTATATTTATCATTAGTGATAATATTCTGTTGGGAGTATTATCACTGTGTATGTAAGATATTGTACTGGTTCAGGTTGTGGGCCGTTTAATTTTACATCTATTTTTAACGAATTTTCCTAGAAAAAATTCGAGCACACTAATGAACCGGCCCATTGTTACAAATGACACGATTATTAAAATTTTTGTACAAAAATTCTTTGACGATTGTGAGCTGGACAACCGTCTTGTTGGTACCAAATCTCGTCTAAATTATCACGAGCTCTTCCAGTTGTTGGTAATATATTATTTCTCAATAGATTAAGATACTTTTCCCCAGTTAAATTATTCTCAAAAAGAACGGAGCAACAATGGAGTTATCTGATTTTTTTTAAATTAACTGTCTAATCTACAAATAAAAATAACAGTTTTTACGTAATAAGCCGCACCAAACATTACTACCAAATCTGTCTTGCAATCGTCTCTCTTCCTTTATATGGGTATTTTCATTTGCCCAATAATGCCTATTATGGGGATTATACACACCACAATTTGTAAATCTGGATTCGTCAGTCCATATTATTTTCAAATGAAAATGTTCATCTTGCTGACATTGTCCTTGATACCATCTGCAGAACTGATCGTATCCCATTCTTCTAGTTCAGTTTTAAAAATATCGCTAGTCACCCAAGCTTTTTTATTAGCAACATATTTGACCGACAAACTCTTTATATTTTTAAAACATCTTAGTTTTTCTGCTTTTCCAGTAACCAATAGTCTTCGAAACTCAAAACAATCATAATTAACACAAACTAGTCAGTCAGTCGCTCTTTGGATAACTTCTCCGGTAAGATTTTGTAAAAAACTCCTGTCCAGTCTGCATTGAAGACATCACATGTCTGGCATTCGTCGGATATTTCTCGGTAGTTATTTTGAATCCAATCAGATATGACTTCCTTATTTACAGATTTCGCTTCCCCAGAAACTTCTCCTGAATTCATTGAATGTCTTTGTTTAAAAGTAGAAATCCAACTTGTAGAACACTGGAAATTCTCTCCATGTCCCATTTATCTACCAAGAGAAACAGCTTTCTCCTGGAGAAATATACCTCTTACACAATACCGTACTGCCTACACTTCACTTTTTTTCGTTCCCTCTTTCACTTGTTTTAATATCGATATTTTCTCTTCAATGGTAATGCGTTTCTTTTAATACCGAACACGGACATTGTGTAAACCAGACTCTATTCACCTGCCTCAAATGCGCGGTAATCGAAAAGTGATCGGAATAAAACGCAAGTTTCAAGATTTAAACAGAAAAACAAAAAGTCACACAAAGGTACAGCTCTAACGAACTAACGAACGTTGATCTCTCTTTATCTCTATCATTATCTGAGTGGAAGAACCCATAAATATTTTCCCTTGTGTTGTGTATAGTAAAATTTATTATCCTTTAGTAATATATATCAATCAAGAAACATGTGCATCTAGTCCTAGTGTGTCTGAATGGTCATATTTTTAGGCAGAGGAGCAACGAAATTCACAGTAAGACGAAGCCCTCTAGCTTACTAAATGTGAACGACTCAGCACAATAATCACCTCGCAAAAACCGAAATCGCCTGATTAAAATTGTCTCTTACACAAGTCTATTCAAATCACCAAAATTTCTTCGTCAAGTGAGAAGTTCATTAAATCTGCTACTCGTAAAATCTGGAACCTACTGTATATATATATATATATATATATATATATATATATATATATATATATATATATATATATATATATATATATATATATATAATAATAAATTCAAAAAACTATGTTCGAGACCAATTCATCAAAGAATATTCTTAGACTGTTTCCTTACTAAAGCTGAGATTGTCACCTCGGCTTCTAATACCCCCTTTTTTATTTAGCGATACATATCGATTACCTTCATCCAGAAATTAAGTTCCGCCACAGTGATGAAAGAGTTTGAATATTTCAAGAAGTAATTCTAATTATAAATTTATTAACGTTCAGAGAGCGGGGACTTTTTTGATTAGATTGGGACCAATTTTTCTTTTCAAATTAAAAAAAGTTTTATATTTGATGAGACTCATTCAATTTTCCGTGCTTAATTAGTTTCGTACACTGGCATTCTGAGATTATAATATGCAAGAATATCAGGTAACTGTGAGACTCCTGGCCCCGGTAGCTGTTTCACTTATTCCACTCACTCTTCAAATACCTCATAGCGCTCTAGATTTATAATCACATATTATATATTCATATTGAACTGTCCTTGCCTTACGATGATGAGCGGAGAGTAACTGAGCTAGCTGGATGTGATTTTGTGTCATTTTTTATTTATTAGAACGATGCAGCTCAAACTTTTATAACGAGAGATGGTTATATAAGGTCATATAAAGCTATACATATGTTATCGTCATCATATAATAAGAAGTTCCTTCTTGGAAAACAAAAACTTATTAAAAACATTGTTAGTTTCCAAACACAAATTGCTTTAGTTCTAATATTTTTATCAAAGCTGGACTCTACAGCATATACAACAACAAATAATGATAAGGCCTTATAAAAAATAAATCGGCAATTGTCGTGTTCGTTATTCTCGCACTCAGGGCTACCTCGAGATAACGTATTAGTGCGAATATTGTTTAATATATATTTAAAAGAATACTTTTGTAGAAACTTGGTAACGTATTAAGTTTGCGGATGACAAATACATTATAAGAATTCTTTGGGTGATGAATAAAAAGGCCTTTTCTTTCCAAACAAATATTTTATTCCTCAGGGGAATCTAGATTATCTAGATATATCTATTATAAAAATTGTTTTACTTTAACGTCTGTCTCTTTTCTCGATCAGGGCCACTCACCAACTCCAGAGAGCGGTTTCACCTCACTGTTCTAGAATTTTTTCCGAACTCCAACCTTCCTATAAAGAGCATAGCACAGGCGGTTTTTTGTTTCTTTGACGTCGGTCAATTTCCTCGACTATGGCCAATCACCCAGGACAGAGAGCACTCTCACCTCGCTATGACTTCAATGTCCATAATAAGGAATGGCTAGGATCTTCAAAAACCGAACCACAAGGGAAAGCAGCGGAGGCCTTTGCAGTCAGCAATTCTTTATCCGAAATGGTTCAGCAACCTACTTACTTTCCTCGCATCACAACACATAGCTCAAATCCCTTTGATCTCCTTCTTACTACAAAACCTGAATGCTATAAGACATAAGTCAACGCCCCCCTTGGTCGCTCAGACCACGGCATGGTCACTGATTCCTGCGCAATGCTACCAGAGTTCACACAGTCATCACACCCACGTATCATTTGGCACTAAAACTTCGCGAACTGGGACGAAATGCGGGATTACTTTTCCTCATTTCCATAGGCATCTGTGTGCTTCTCTCATCCTGACCCTTGTGATATCTCACAAAACGTCACCGAAATGATCCAACCGGGTATGGAATTATTTATTCCACGTACACAGAAAACCTCTTCAGCCACTCAAAAGCCCTGGTTCTCTAAATGCTGTGACAAGGCCAGACTTTAAAATGTCAAAGGTCACAAAACGCTTCTACACAATCCTAGTCAAAAAACCCGTCAAGCATTTAACGACGCAAGAAACCGCATTCTTTCTTAGGAGAAAAACTCGTTTAATAATCACATCAAAAACAAAGTTCTCTCAAGATCCAACGGCAGCAAACCCTTCTGGATTCTTGCTAAATCTATTGGGAATAATTTCTACAAGAGCACGTTCCCACATATTGTTTCAGGGGATGAAATTGTTTCTACCGCCCTGGGCAAGGCTGAACTTTTTGCCTAGTTGTTCGCCGGCAATTCTGCTCTCAACCCACCTCCAAATGTTCAACTACCAACAGTCCCCAATGTCGCGCATAAAATAACGGATATCTTTTTCAAAACTAAAAAGGCACAAAAGATGCTCTCTTTTCTTAATACCAGGAAAGCCTCTGGCCTTGACGAGTTTCCAGCAATTGTTCTCAAAAAATGCGCAACATAACTTGCTCCTGACTCGTCTGTTTCAGACATCTTACAATAGAGGCATATTCCCTAGTAACTGGAAAACTGCTCGAGTACAACCCGTCCCTAAGAAAGGATCCAAAGCACTTCCTAGGCCTATTTATCTCCTTTCAGTCGTCTTTAAAGTGATGGAAAAGTATATAAACACCGAATTACTAAAATTTATTGAAAAACACAGTCTAATCCACAATATGCAGTATGGATTCCGCCAGCGCAGATTAACTGCCGACCTCCTTTCCTTTGTCACCCATTCTTGGAACAAGTCTATGGAACTACACGGTGAATCCCAGATTTTCGCTTTAGACATATCCAAAGCATTCGACCAGGTTTGGCATGCAGCGCTGCTTAAAAAACTTTCGGCATATGGCCTACCAACAAAGCTCTGTAACTGGACAGCAAATTTCCTGTCCAACCGGAGCATTTCTGTTGTCGTGGATGGCCATTCCTCTAAACTGTATCCAATTAATGCAGGAGTTCCTCAAGGTTCAGCTTTCTCCCCTACTTTGCTTCTTCTCCACATCAATGACCTCCTCTCTAGCACATCCAACCCAGTTCACAGTTACGCGGACGACAGCACCCTCCACTCAAATATACAATATTCTAAGCCTGTCTTTTTAGCCCAATTAAATGAGGATCGCAGACTCATGGAGGGTTCTGTCTCTGTGGATCTCCAAAAAATATTAGACTGGGGAAGTAGAAATCTTTTACAGTTCAACTCCACCAAATCTCAGTCTTGCTTATCTATCTCATAAGAGATACACCAGCCCTACATCCATCACAATGAACAACCAAGTTATTAAAAGTAATTAGTCATTTTTACTTGTTGGCATTTCTGTGGGTCGAAATCTCAATTTGACCAACATGTCACATCTATTGGAGGAGCGGCTGCTAAGAAATTAGGTTTCCTCTTCCCGGCTCGCAAATACTTTTCACCAGCTAATCTTTATACCTTATATACTTCACAAATAAGGCCAAACCTCGAATATTGCTCTCACATATGGGGTGCCGCTGCCGATTCTACATTCGCTATACTGGACTCCATTCAGAAGATAGCTACATTTCTCATCGGTGACCCTACCCTTACCCAAAGGCTGCCATCCCTTGCCCACCGACGCGACGTGCCGCTGGTGACCTCTCTCTATTTTATAGATATCTGCACGGGCACTGCTCAGAAGAGCTTTCTTCCATAATTCCTCCACCTGCTGCCCCCAACAGATCTAGCGGGGGAACAGAACGAATGCACCCCTTTAGTGTCCAGGTCACCAGACATAGAACACCTTGTTAATCCCGCTCTTTTGTCCCGAGGACTTCCAAGTTGTGGAATTCCTTGCCGGCACATGTTTTTCCTTCTCCTCCGAACCTCTAAACCTTCAAGTCCAGAATTAACAAGTTGCCTCTTTCCTCCTTGTCGACACCCACGGTACGATAGTATTTAGGCTGTGAGCCCTCATGGTGTGTTGTTGAAAAAAATTATTCCTGGAAATTTTGCCGAACCCTAGCCTTATTGTAAGGAGGGTAGAGATATTTAACGTGCCCAACATCGCATGGACACGAATCCAATGGCTTTACGCCCTCCCCAAAGGGCAGAACCTGAAGATATGCAACTTGATCAAATGCAATGCCAAAACCTCAGTGGATGTTGATTTTGCAGTTTGTACTGAAAAAGTGAACTAGAACCCAGAATCAAACCCAGTTCCCTTCGGTTGAGAAACACACGTTCTTACCACTGAACCACTGAGTTTCTTGCTAAATCTCGTTCAGTTCCAGCCAGTCTTAGTCGAGTCGATCCTTCTACCATGAATGTGTATGTTGTAATTGTAACAATTCGCCATATTCGAGTAGAAGTAGATTTATACAGTGTACACAGAATTATGGATACATTGTTAAGTGAGCGCAAGCGAGCATTTGACGACAGCGAAGCATCAACAAATGCACAGACGAGAGTGGTTCTGAAACAAACATTAAGAAAATATTCTCAAGAATATTTAAAGTTTGGGTTTGCTAGCACTGAAGTAAATTAAGAAGCAAAAATCATAAAATAATTTTGCCTGTCACCGAAAAAACTTTAATTTCCTTTTACAAAGTCTCGAATCAAATAGCCAAATGTAAAAAGCCTCACACATTTGGTGAAGAGCTTATTCTACCAGCTGCAATTGATATCGTAGAAACTGTGTTCAAAGATAATTTTGCTAAACAATTGCGGTCCATATCTCTATCCAATGATACTGACGCCGGTGATATAGCTGAAGTTGTACAGCATCAGCTTTTCGGCGAGTTGCGTGGCAATTTTTTTTTCAATTTAGCTTGATGAGGCAACACGTAGCAGTAAAGACGATCATTTAAGTGTCTATGTTCGATTTTGTTATGGTATGTCAGCAGTAGAAGAACTACTATTCTACAAACCAATAGAACTCAAAGCAAGAGCACTTGCATTATTTGCCTCTGCCTTGCTGGATTCCATCAAGTCGATTTCCTTAAACCAGTCCTCCATTATAAGTAGCCACAGGATCGGTCCAAAGCATGATTCTTTTGGAAAGCCCTTGCTGGTGTTTTTCGTGACCCCTCCAGAAGGGACGCTTCTGTCTTCTAGGAAATTGGCTACCGCTCTGGCCAGGTTTCCCGGACAACCCAATTCTACCAGTAGTTTCCTGAGCATGTAGTACCAGGCCGAGTGGATGGCATTTTTAATTTCCAACGCGACAAGCCGGACATGCTGCCCGGCCTCGTCTGCTTTTTGAATTCCGTTCACTGCCTTAGCCAGCGCATCCGTTGTTCCGGGTCCCTGGCGGAAGCCGTACTGCCTGTCAGACAGCCTTCCGTTTCTGTTCAAGTGGTTAGACAGTCTTGTCGCCAACAGCTTGTCATACACTTTTCCGATGACGGGTAACAAGCACACCAGTCTTTGCCCTTCGTTCGCTGGTTTGGGTAAGCACGCGATCTGTGCCCGCTTGCACACCCTCGGAAAAATTATCTGCTTCTTTGCTACCGAAACTATTTTGTGGGCCAGCCCCGAGGAGTCGTCGTCGCTTCGTTCAGAAAGCTTTTGTCACAACGATCAAAGCTTTGCTGCCCCAAAGACAACCGTGTCCCTCCTAGGTTTTATACAGACCAGTCTTTGCCCTTCGTTCGCTGGTTTGGGTAAGCACGCGATCTGTGCCCGTTTGCACACCCTCGGGAAAATTATCTGCTTCTTTGCTACCGAAACTATTTTGTGGGCCAGCCCCGAGGAGTCGTCGTCGCTTCGTTCAGAAAGCTTTTGTCTCAACGATCAAAGCTTTGCTGTCCCAAAGACAACCGTGTCCCTCCTAGGTTTTATACAGACCAGTCTTTGCCCTTCGTTCGCTGGTTTGGGTAAGCACGCGATCTGTGCCCGCTCGGGAAAATTATCTGCTTCTTTGTTACCGAAACTATTTTGTGGGCCAGCCCCGAGGAGTCGTCGTCGCTTCGTTCAGAAAGCTTTTGTCTCAACGATCAAAGCTTTGCTGCCCCAAAGACAACCGTATCCCTCCTAGGTTTTATACAGACCAGTCTCTGCCCTTCGTTCGCTGGTTTGGGTAAGCACGCGGTCCATGCCCCCTTGCACACCCTCGGGAAAATTATCTGCTTCTTTGGTACCGAAACTATTTTGTGGGCCAGCCCCGAGGAGTCGTCGTCGCTTCGTTCAGAAAGCTTTTGTCTCAACAATCAAAGCTTTGCTGCCCCAAAGACAACCGCGTCCCTCCTAGGTTTTATACAGACCAGTCTCTGCCCTTCGTTCGCTGGTTTGGGTAAGCCCGCGATCCATGCCCCTTGCACACCCTCGGGAAAATTATCTGCTTCTTTGGTACCGAAACTATTTTGTGGGCCAGCCCCAAGGAGTCGTGATCGCTTCGTCTTTGCCCTTCGTTTGCTGGTTTGGGTAAGCACGCGATCTGTGCCCGCTTGCACACCCTCGGGATAATTATCTGCTTCTTTGCTACCGAAACGATTTTGTGGCCAGCCCCGAGGAGTCGTCGTCGCTTGGCTCAGAAAGCTTTTCCATCAACGATCTAAGCTTTGCTGCCCCAAAGACCGTGTCCCTCTTAGATTTTATTTAGAAACGAGCTGTTCACACTATAGGAGATTCATCTATCATAGTAAATCTTTACTTCTCTCGAGTACAGGAGAAAGGTTGGATTTATCTGCCTCTTCAATCGATATTACTATGGACATTGCTCCCTAGAATTTGCTTCGTTAGTACCTTCGCTTGCGAAGTTTAATCGGGAAACCCGTTCTTGTCAAAAAGCACACGCGAATTTTTAATTTTCTAGTTAACACGATTATCTTTTTAAATCAATTGATTTAATTATTAAAAATTATTATTGGATACTTCCATTTATAGCCTCTGACGGGACGTGGATCTACAAGGCGGTTACCTGACGAGTTAGCTGTTTGAAGGTGATCTCTGCAGGTGGCTGTTCGCTGATTTTGTTTTGGTTGTTCACCCATCTCTGGTTTATCTATTCTTCTTTTGTTAATATATTTTTCGAACACTAAGCGATCTTCCGTGTTAAATCAGAATCTTGCTCTGCTAATATAATACTTATGACTTGACTATTGTTATCGCGCCTTTAGTGACAAATTACCCAACTGTCGAATGGTCCGTTAAGAATTATCTTTCCTTTCTAGATCATCCAAGCTTTGGAGTGCCCTCCCGGCAGACATATTTCCGAAGACGTATAAACTCCAACTATTTAAGAAGCGAGTTAACACCCAACTTGTGGCACAATAATCAAGTTAGCAATGTCTTGCATAAACTACTCCATATAAAAAACCTTCTTGCTGTAAAACGAATATGACTCTATATATAATTCTGAAGAAAATAACACCTATCATCATTAAGATAATAAAGTGAATATTGAGCAAAATAGAATTTCTTATAACACACAGCAGCCCCAAAAGATAATATTTAAAGAGGTCCCCTGTGGAAAATTCATTAAATTTCTGTAGCATGTGTCGATGTATGCACAATTTGTATTCATATAGTGGTTTTCCTGGGCGTAATGTGTATTGTGATAAATTTCACCTGCATCAGCATTAAAAAATATAACACATGGCCATCTACGATGTGTACGGGAGAGACAGTGGAGATAGATTAGAGGCCGTCAGGTCCGCCTGCCGCCGTCCCGTTCGTTTTCTCTCGGCATATAGGAAAAAGAGCGAAGGGGTGAATTTTATATTTGGAACATTAAATTCTTTTAATTACTTTTTGTATCTACATATTATACGTGTGTAGTTCGGCCATTATTTTCAGGAGAACGTTCTGCCGGACTATACGGCCGCTCTTCGGAATACTGATTAATTCAGTGGATAATTTATTTTATTTCGCGATAGCGCGCGACCAGCGCAAATTTACACATGAAAAAAGTACGTGTTCTTTCTGCAACGAATATTAATTTTACTTGGTCGATACGATTTATATCTTCGTACAAATATTGTATGCCGGAAATTACGGGTGGTCGAATTTTTTCTGGACCTTAATGTACTATGGTTTGCCGTTTTTTTTTATAGCGATTTTCATTAGGTTCTAATTGTTTGTTTTCAAATGTAACTTTAAATTTAGGAAAAGCCGACAATCCAGTCAATGGGATATACAGGCTGATTCTTTAATATTGCGAAAACTTTCAAGGAGAGAATCCTTGTCAAAAATTAAGGAGGGTGTTCTTTGCATAAAATTATTTCAAAAAACGTCTCCATACGAAGTTACGCCCCATCAAAAGTGTAGGATATAATGAGGTTTTTATTTCATTTTTCAGATTTCAAGAAACGTGAAAGAATGAAATTTCTCATACCACTTTTTTTATTTTTATTTCAACAACACACCACGAGGGCTTACAGCCTAAATACTAGCGTACCGTGGGTGTCGACAAGGAGGAAAGAGGCAACTTGATAATTCTGGACTTGAAGGTTTGGAGGTCCGGGGAAGAAGGAAAAACATGTACCGGCAAGGAATTCCACAACTTGGAAGTCCTCAGGACAAAAGAGCGGGCATAACAAGATGTTCTATGTCTGGTGACCTGGACACTAAAAGGGTGCATTCACTCTGTTCCCTTGGTAGATCTGCTGGGGGCAGCAGGTGAAGGAACTATGGAAGAAAGCTCCTCTGAGCAGTGCCCTTGCAGATACCTATAAAAGAGCGAGAGAGGTCACCAACGGCACGTCGGTGGGAGAGGGATGACAGCCTTTGGGTAAGGGTAGGGTCACCGATGAGATGTATAGCTCTTTTCTGAATAGAGTCCAGGATAGCGAGTGTAGAACCGGCAGCCGCACCCCAGATGTGGGAGCAGTATTCGAGGTTTGGTCTTATTTGTGAAGTATATAAGGTATAACGAATAGCTGGTGAAAAGTATTTGCGAGCCCGGAAGAGGAAACCCAATTTATTAGCAGCCGCTTCTGCAATTGATGTGACATGTTGGTGCCAATTGAGATTTCGATCCACAGAAATGCCAGGAAGTGAAAAGGACTCATTACTTTGAATAACTTGGTTGTTTATTGTGATGGGTCTAGGGCTGGTGTGTCTGAAAGCAAAACTGTGATTTGATGGGGTTGAATTGTACAAGATTTCTACTTCCCCAGTCTAATATTCTTTGGACATACACGGAGGCAGAACCCTCCATGAGTCTGCGATCGTCATCTAATTGGGCTAAAGAGACAGGCTTAGAATATTGTATATTTGAATGGAGGGTGCTGTCGCCTGCGTAACTGTGAACTGGGTTGGATGTGCTAGAGAGGAGGTCATTGATGTGGAGAAGAAACAAAGTAGGGGCTAAAGCTGAAACTTAAGGAACTCCTGCATTAATTGGATACAGTTTAGAGAAATTGCCATACACGACAACAGAAATGCTCCTGTTGGAGAGGAAATTTGGTGTTCACGTACAGAGTTTTGGTGGTAGGCCATAGACCGGTAGTTTATTCAGCAGCGCTGCGTGCCAGACCCGATCGAATGCTTTGGATATGTTTAGAGTGACAATCTGGGATTCACCGTGTAGTTCCATAGACTTGTTCCAAGAATGGGTGACAAAGGAAAGGAGGTCGGCAGTTGATCTGCGCTGACTGAATCCATACTGCCTGTCGTGTTTTAGACTGTGTTTTTCAAGAAATTTTAGTAATTCGGTGTTTATATACTTTTCCATCACTTTAGAGACGACTGAAAGGAGAGAAATAGGCATGTAGTTGCTAGGAAGCGCTTTGGATCCTTTCTTGGAGACGGGTTGTACTAGAGCAGTTTTCCAGTTACTAGGAAATATGACTCTATTGTAAGATGTCAGAAACAAACGAGTCAGGACAGCAGCAAGTTCTGGTGCACATTTTTTGAGAACAATTGGTGGGATCTCGTCAAGGCCAGAGGATTTCCTCGTATTAAGAGAAGATAACATCTTTCGTACCTTCTTAGTTTTAAAAATGATATTCGTCATTTTATGCGGACATTGGGGACTGTTGGTGGTTGAACATTTAGAGGTGGGTTGAGAGTAGAATTGCCGGCGAACAACGAGGCAAAAAGTTCAGCCTTGCCCAGGGCGGTAGAAACAATTTCATCTGCTGAGACAAGAGGTGGGAACGTGCTCTTGCAGAAATTATTCCCAATAGATTTAGCAAGAGTCCAGAAGGGTTTGCTGCCGCTGGAGCTTAAGAGGACTTTGTTTTTAATGTGGTTATTAAACGGTTTTTTTTTGCCTCAGAAAGAATGCGGACATAGCGGTTTCTTGCGTGGTTAAATGCTGGACAGGTTTCTTGACTGGGATTCTGTAGAAGCTTATTGTGAGCTTTGACCTTTTCAAGTCTGGCCTTGTCACATGATTTAGAGAACCAGGGCTTTTGAGTGGCTGCAGAGGTTTTCTGTGTACGTGGAATAAATAATTCCATGCCAGATTGGATGAGTTCGGTGACGTTTATCAGAGGGGTCATGATGAGAGAAGCAGGCAGACGCTCATGGAAATGAGAAAAATTAATCTCGCATTTCCTCCCAGTTCGCGGAGTTGTAGTGCCAAACGATACGTGGGTGTGATGACTGTGTGACCTCGGGTTGCATTGCGCGGGAATCAGTGACCAGGCCGTGGCCTGAGCGACCCAGGGGGGTAGTGACTGATATCTTATTGCAGTCAGGATTTGTAGTAAAAAGGAGATCCAAGGGATTTGAGCTGTGTGTTGGGATGCGAGGAAAGTAAGTAGGTTGCTGAACCATATTGGCTAAAGAATTGCTGACTGCAAAGGCCTCCGCTGCTCTTCCTTGTGGATCGGTTTTTGAAGATCCTAGCGATTCCTTATTTTGGACATCGAAGTCACCAAGAATAGTGACCTCGGAGGAAAGATATTAAGAAATCACATGGTCGGTTTTTTCAGAAAGGTAGTCAAAGTGCTGGACAAAGTTGTTGTCAGAAGGTGACCGGTAAATGCAACAGATGATTTAGTTGAAGCACTGAGAGAGAGTTTTATCCATCGTATGTCTTTTCTTCCAGCTTCTAAATTGGGGAGCCTGGTGCAGGGTAGATTGCTACAGACGTACGCGCACACGTATCTCCATGCAATCTAAAGGAAATAAGGAGCTCATACGCCGGGGAAATTAAGGTAATTAGTGGCTGTTTTGGCACTGATTTGAGTTTCGGTGAGGAAGAGGAGTTGGGGCCTGTTAGCCTGGAGAAAATGGTGGACGGAGTTCAGGTTAGAATTTAGGTCACATCTATTCGAGAAGGATACGTTAAATCTTGATGCAGTGCGCCCCCTGTACACCCCTCGTTACTGTATCAAAGCCTTTCCTACTCCAATATCCTTGTTCTTCTCTCATCCTTAGAAGGAGTTGAAAATTGCAACCGTTAATGAGATTTTCATTGTACATTTATCTTCAATTTAAAAATTGCAATTTGAAAAATACCCCTTTCACTGCCTAACTCATTCCGAACCAATTTAGTCACTTGTATTTTTTTGTGTAAAATGTCCTGCTTTTTTTTTAAGCAAAGAAATAAAATACATGTCGTAGAATGAGCAAAATAATAACACATGTCAGTGTCAAATTAGTGTTACTGTCTTTGCAACATTAATTTTTTAAAAGATAATACCTTATCAAGAATTTTTGCTGGTAATGCTCGCATGCATATCCACTGTGTATCGGTAAAGCCAATTCACACGGGTATTGTCGTGTACAACTTATACGGTCTTTAAAATGTACAACCACACAAATATTGAAATGTGCAATGCGCACTTCATTTGTGGCCTTTCTAACGTTAACGCATTAGCATCCAAGCGCCTTTATGAAGAACGTTATCCTGATCGCATTATTTCGCATCATAATATGTTTAATCGTTTACATCAACATCTGTGTGAACGTGGTAGTTTTAAAAATATATACTGGTGGAAACGGGCACCCTCAAACAGTTACACACTGCAACGTGAAGAACAGGTGCTTAATGAAATCGAAGATAACTCTACAACAAGCACCAGAAAGATTGCTAATAAATTAAATTAATCTTGTACAATTCAACTCCACCACATCTCAGTCTTGCTTTCTATCTCATAAGAGATACACCAGCCCTAGGCCCATCACAATGAACAATCAAGTTATTCAAAGTAATGAGCGCTTTTCACTTGTTGGCATTTCTGTGGATATAAATCTCAATTGGCACCAACATGTCACATCAATTGCAGAAGCGGCTGCTAAGAAATTAGGTTTCCTCTTGCGGGCTCGCAGAT
Organism: Tillus elongatus; assembly: GCA_964006375.1. Lineage (NCBI taxonomy): Eukaryota > Metazoa > Arthropoda > Insecta > Coleoptera > Cleridae > Tillus > Tillus elongatus. The sequence goes on from OZ023270.1 coordinate 69,879,332, forward strand.
ACTGTTTACCAGCTTCTCTCTATAACTTATATACTTCACAAATAAGGCCAAACCTCGAATACTGCTCCCACAAGTGAGGTGTCGCTGCCGCTTCTACACTCGCTATCCTGGACTCCATTCAGAAGAGAGAGCTATACGTCTCATTGGTGACCCTATCCTCACCCAAAGGCTGCCATCTCTTGCCCACCGACGTGCAGTTGGTGACCTATCTCTCTATCTATCTCTCTCTCTCGTTTATAGATATCTACCGGACACTGCTCAGAGGAGGTTCCTTCCATAGTTCCTCCGCCTGCTGCCCCCAACAGATCTACCAGGGCAATAGAGCGAATGCACCTTTTTACTGTCCAGGTCACCAGACATAGAACACCTTGTTATGCCCGCTCTTTTGTCCCGAGGACCTTCAAGTTGTGGGACTCCTTGCCGACACATGTTTTTTATTCTCCTCCGAACCCCCAAACTTCAAATCCAGAATGAGCAAGTTGCCTCTTTCCTCATCGTCGACACCCACGGTACGATAGTATTTAGCCTATGAGCCCTCGTAGCGTGTTGTTGAAATAAAAAAAATATTAAAAAAAAATAAATTTGCTAGTCAACAGTTTGGATAATTCCAAACCAGCAGTTTTTGTACCACTATCATATTGAGCACGTGCAGGCACTCTTCTCCGATGATTTTCCGGGAAGAGCTTTTTGTTGGTAGATGCAAGAAAGTATACAGCAAAGTACACCAAAATACAGCAAAATTATCTTTACTGACGAGGCTAACTTTTCTAAGGATGCATTAGTTAATTTTTATAACAACGACATATGGACTAATGAGAACCCTCATGCGTTGACAGAACGTCGTCATCAATATCAGTTTTCTGTTAATTTATGGGTGGGAATGGTTGGAGGCTTTCTGATCGGCCTATTCTTGCTACCTAGCATACTAACTGGAGAAATTTATCGCAGATTTCTTGAAGAAGATTTACCAACAGTGCTTAAAGAAGTTACTATTCGGGTAAGACAACAAATGTGGTTTATGCACGACGGTGTTCCAGCACATTTCAATTTGGTTGCTTGACAGTTTCTGAATGTATCATAAAAACTAATGGATAGGTCGAGGAGGAGCACAACCTTGGTCTCCAAGGTTCACAGACCCAAATCTTCTCGACTGAATTTGCATTAAGAAAATTACTAGGCAGCAAATTTGGTTACCGGTATAACCTATCTAGTAGAAACAACGTACCACATTTTATCAAAATAACTTTATTGTTTGAAAATGTACCCAAATTTTCCAAAAATAAATCTAAAATGTTTCTGAGAAAACTAGTTTCCTCGCCAATAAACCTTTGATTAATAGCAAATTGCAAATTCGCTACCAAAACGCACTTACTGCGTCCAAATTTTTCTTAGAAACATGCGTCATATTTCGATTTAAAAAAAATGCAACACTGCAATAATATAAGGGATCTTCGGCAAAAAAAAGTAGTTATCACCAACGACTTATGGGCCATTCTGTGATTCTCAAAACAGTTTTATAAGATGCAGCTCAAGACACACTATTATAAAGGTGTCCAATTTTTTCTCGTATCTTGTATAATCTTGTAACAATTATATTGAGCTTTACCTTAGAAATGCGTCACTGTGTATATATGTAAACAGATCAGAACTAAAACTAAACCGGGATATGGATAGGATGCCTAGGTGGCAGTCACTTGAAGAAATCTTTAAAAAATCAAAAGTCGCGGTCTCCTCATTAATGATTTTTTTCTACGAAAATTAGCTTAAAATTATAGATTCTTAAACCATAAACTTATCTCAAACTGCTGCTAAACCATGAGAGAAAGGGTCTAGTTGAAATGAATTTTCTGGAAATATTTTAGTAAAATGAAAGACAATGACGTTGAAGCTGAAACTTAAGGTCTCTTCTTGCGACATTTTCTTATCATAACCCGTATTTGTGTCAGGTTCTTTGCTTAAATGTTACATGTTTTGACGTTTCAAATCGCGACTTTGACGTTTTGAGGAAAACCCCAAATTTTTTTCTTTAAATGCCTATAACTTTTTTGTCTTTAAGCTTACAGACCTAAAGTTTAGTTCACTCTTTATAACATGAACATGCGTGCCAAATATATATATATATATATATATATATATATATATATATATATATATATATATATATATATATATATATATATATATATATATATATATATATATATATATATATATGATCGGAAAGATTTCCGCTGTCTTAAATGGGAGATATACTTGGTTCTCGGGTTGAACCGCGCCCAGAATTTAACAAAGCTCGACGTTTCGGCTCCTATTTTGGAGCCATCTTCAAGAGGTAAAGGAAATATATAAGGACACTCTAGGGTTGAATATCGATAAACGGAAAAATTAAAAAACTCGGGACGCAGCAAGTGCGTTATGGTAGTGAATTTTCATAAAAATGTTTTTATTGCAAATATGTGTTTTTCTTTTAATTTAAGAAAAGAGGCATCAATTTCGGTTACCAGTATAACCTATATAGTAAAAACAATGTGCCATGTTTCAAAAAAAAAAAAAACTTTATTGTGTGAAAATGTACAAACATTTCCTAAAGTAAACTTAAAGTGTTCCCGGAAAAACTCGTTTATTGGTCAACCTTATAGGTTATTAGAAAATTGGGCTATACAAATATGAAGCATTTAATCAAAATTCGCTACCATAACGCACTTGCTGCATCCGGAATTTCTTTTTTACAAACATTTGTATCACCGACGACTTTTGGGCCACCCTGTGATTGTAGAAATATTTTTTGAAGATGTAGCTCAAGACACCCTATAATTAATGTATAAAGATATTTTTTATATCTTGTATAATAACGGATATATTGAGCTTTATTGATTTTTTACGAAAATTCGACAAAAATTATATACTATTAAACGATAAACTCTATAGCTAAAACTACTGCCCAGCATCAGAGAAAGGGTCTATTTGAAATGAATTTTCTGGAAACATTTTAGTAAATTGAAGGACAATGACGGTTGAAACTAAGACTTCAGGGTTTGTAAAACATCCTTCTTGAGACATTTGATTCCCATAGCCCGTATTAGATTCACGTTATTTGCCTAAATGTTGCCGATTTTGACGTTTTATATCGCAACTTTGACGTTTTGAAGAAAACCCCAATTTATTTTTCTTTAAATGCCTATAACTTTTTGTCTTTTGACCTACATAGCTAAATTTTGGTAGGTAACTTACCTATAAGGATGTAAACCGGCGTACCAAATTTGGTTGCCCCTACTTTGTTAATTTCGGAGATATAATTTTTTTTCGAAGGAAAACACAAAATTTTCCGGGAAAACCTGGGCAGATTTTCCTGGCTAACGAACTTATCCAAGCCATTTGCAAAAGGAATTTATTCACCAAATTTAATCAAAATCGGACCATTATTTTTTGAGTTATCGGTGTGATACATATATATATATATAAATATATATATATATATATATATATATATATATATATATATATATATATATATATAAAAATTTAAACTGACCCCGGATATGTGTTCTGGGGGGCCTAATTAGCGCTCATTTGAAGAAATTTTTTCAAAATTCAAAAGGCGGGATCTTCTCATTAGTGAATTTTTTCAAGAAAATTCACTAAAATAACCAGTAGTAAAATTTCGGATGCAGCAAGGGAATACGCATATATAATCTAATCAAAGCAACCTTGTTACTTTAGGGTACCTATACAAATTTTTTCAAAACATTTTCTTGAGATCCTTTATGATTTGTCAGATTTTTAGTGAACTTTTTTGAAAAAAAATTCACTAAGGAGATCCCGACTTTTTAATTTTGAAAACATTTTTTCAAATGTGCGCTAATTATGCCCCCTAGAACACGTATCCGGGGTCACACAATTTTTATATATATGTATATATATATATATATATATATATATATATATATATATATATATATATATATATATATATATATATATATACATATACATATATATATATATATATATATATATATATATATATATATATATATATCACACCAATAACTCAAAAAATAATGGGCCGATTTTGATTATATTTGGTGAATACCTTCCTTTTTCAACTGGCTTGGATAAGTTCCTTCGGCCCAGGTTTTCCCGGAAAATTTTGTGTTTTCTTTCGAAAAAAATTAATATCTCCGGAAATTACAAAGTAGGGGCAACTAAATTTAGAACGCCGGTTTATATCATGATAGGTAAATCACTTACCAAAATTTAGCTCTGTAGGTTAAAAGATAATAAAGTTATGTACATTTAGAGAAAAATAAATTGGGATTTTCCTCAAAACGTAAAAGTCGCGATTTGAAACGTCAAAATTGGCAATGTTTAGGCAAAGAACGTGAAACAAATACGGTTTATAATAAGAAAATGTTGCAAAAAGAGTATTCCACGAACCCTTAACTTTCAGCTTCAACCATCATTGCTTTTCATTTTACTACAATATCTACAGAAAACTCATTTTAAATAGACTCTTTCTCTGATGCTTTGGCTGTCGGTTTAGTTAAATTAATTTTGGACGTTTAGTTAAGTTTATGGTTTAATCGTCTATAATTTTTATCTAATTTTCGTGGAACAAATTAGATAATGCATTTTAGAATTTTTTTATCGAAACATGATATATGTTTGTAAGACAAAAATCTGGACGCAGTAAGTGCGTTTTGGTAGCGAATTTTCGTTAAATCCTTTAAATTTTAATAACTCTATTTGCTATTAACGTAAACTAGGAAACCAACATTTAAGTTTATTTTCGGAAAATTTTTGTACATTTTTAAACAATAAGTAATTTTGATCAAATATAGTACATTGCTTCTACCACATAGACTCTATACCGGTAATCAGATTGATGCCTGCTCGCTTGTGCTATTAAAAACATTTTTTTTTTAATTGAAGACACCTTATGGTATTGCATTTTTGCATTTTCCATAGAAATATAATGCATGTTTGTAAGGAGAGAAAGTCGGGACGCAGCAAGTGCGTTATGCTAGCGAATTTTCATTAAAGGCTTCAAAATTGAGTAGCTCAATTTGCTATTAACCTATAAGATTGACCAAGAAACCGATTTTTTCTGGAACAGTTTAAGTTTACTTTCGGAAATTTTTGTACATTTTCAAACAAGAAAGTTATTTTGATTAAACACGGCACATTCTTTCTACTATATAGGTTATACTGGTAACCAAATATGATATATTTGGTATTAAAAACAATTTTATGAAAATTCACTACCATGACGCACTTGCTGCGTCCGCACTTATAGATATTTTTTTAAAGTATGAGAGTTATGATTTTTCTAAACAACTTTAGTTCTTTTATGATTCAACAGTTCAGCGACGAGTTCTGAGAATCAAATAAAACTGGAAGTGTTTGGGATCTGGATCTGAGGCTAGTGTAAAGAAACTTTTATTAGGTCCAGTATCAATAAGGGGGTTAGATCCAGCGCGTCTGGTGATTTTACTGTCCACATGTCGACGACTGTCCCTCAATACCCCCAGTGACTTATAAAAGCCACGCTGGATGCTATTACATGGCTAAAAGCATTGACAGTCTCCGCTAAAACAACTTACTGCGTTTATAGAGCAAGACTAAAACGATAACAGTATCTGTGTTCGCAGGATCAAAGCGTCATTTCTTATGGAAAGAAAGTTGTACCTGAATCTAGAAATACTTTGAGTTTTTAGTTAATTTTCTTTAAAAAAAATCACTAATGAGGAGATCCCGACTTTTGAGTTTTGAAAAAATTTCTTCAAATGAGCGCAAACTAGGACCCCAGTTTCAATTTTTATATGTTTGTATATATATATATATATATATATATATATATATATATATATATATATATATATATATATATATATATATATATATATATATATATATATATATATATATGTATGTATGTATGTATGTAGGTAACCGATAACTCTGCACGTTCCGCCCTTCGGAGGGGGCGTAGAGCCGTCGGTCCCATGTCCATGCGATGTTGGGCACGTTAAAGATCCCCTCCCTCTTTACAGAAAGGCAGGGGTTCGGCAAAATTTCCGGGATAGTGAGGTGAAACTGCTCCCTGGCGTCGGTGATTGGCTATAGTCGCGGAAATAGGCCGACGTTAAAGAAACAAAACACACACATTAACGTTTTGCTTATTATGTGTGGTCTGGGGAGATTAGGTTTAATAAACGACATTTTAAGTACACTTAGAGACTCCAAATCACTACAACACATTTTTAAAGGCCAGACGATCATTTCACTAGCCGAGTTAGCGTCATCGGGGGATCCAACATTATAAACGTCTGAATACAACTGTGTTCATATTCTGCGCATGTACCCAGCCTAGACGATTGGGGGTGGTTCAAACCATTCAAAAACATCCACCGCTTGCTTACCGGAATTTGATTATCATTATTCCCACACTCCCTTTATGGGTATCTCTCGTAAAGTGATCAATCAATAAATTGCACATAGGCGGCTGTGCCGAATTCATAAAACCTTTATCATTATTGTATTACTAAGTAGAAGAATACTAACACAGTTATATTCGTCAAACATTTAGAATTTTTCATCCACTGATGACGCTAACTTGGTTCGTCTGGTTTTTCAAAATGTGTTGTGGTGGTTCTCCAAGTGTACTCATCAGTGCTCAACACAGGTTCCAATTTCCGCTTAGTGAACAAAATTTTGCTTCAAAAAATTGTTGCGTTTTCTATTGTAGGCAAAATACTTGTGTGTGTTTTGTTTCTTTGACGTCGGCCTATTTACGCCACTATGGCCAATCACCGACGCCAGGGGACAGTTTCACCTCACTATCCTGGAAATTTTGCCGAACCCCTGCCTTTCTGTAAGGAGGGAAGGGATCTTTAACGTGCTCAACATCACATGGACACGGTACCGACGGCTTTACGCCCCCTACGAAGGTCAGAACGTGCAGACATTCAACTTGCTCAAATACGATGCGAGAACCTCGATTGATGTTAATGTTACAGTTTGTACTGAAAAAGTGAAAGGAGTACCCTGGGATCAAACCCAGTACCCTTCGGTTGAGAGGCACACGTTCTTATCCCTGAACCACCGAGGCTCTCAAAATACTTTTGAATACCTCCTCGTCTTAAGCAAGTGTTATTTTGTCTCCTTAGGCGCATTATAAGTCATATTTCATTTACGATAAAAGGCAGGTAATAGCATTTAGTTGCTAATGCTAATTGTAGGAGCTGCTTTAGCCAATATAAATAATTATCTGCATGACACAGTTGAAAATAAAATTCCATTAAATCGGAGTCGTTCCAAAGTTGCCTATAATCGCCGAAAACCCCAATAAGCCACCAATATAAGATTAAGAACATTCTTGCGCTACTTTGCGACCCGCTTATGGTCGAAACCACGATCCAGCACTTATATACGTCGTCGCATGAACCAATTTAACCAGTGCTACTACAACCAACCCCCTTTCCCTTTCACTCTCGTTGTCGTCTCTTCGACTCGAACAACAAACGCCAAAGCCATAAAAGACTTTATGGAGTCTGTATTGGTTATCTCTGACCGTATGTGTGTCTATACCCGCCAACTCGGGGGCTTTCATGGTCAAAGAACGATATATGAAATATGTATGATTTATATCAGCCAGAAACTGATAAAACTCTTATTAGGTCCTAATGCACAAGGGAGAGGAACTATAATGTGATGATAATTCTGTTTCTTGTGTCTTTTGAAGAATAATGTGTTTAGTTATAGAAAGTTTTTCAGGATTCTTAAGTCTTAGTGGGAAGTTTGGGATTTTGAATTATCCACTCTGTTTTTGTGGAAACGTTCCATTAAAATATGTGTCGTAGAATTTTGCAGCCAGTGAGACAAAAATAAATAAAAAGCTAATCGCAGCAAGTGCGTTGTGATAGCGAATTGTTTTTTTCGGGATACATTTGTTTACTCTTCGAAAATATAAAAAGTTTTGCCATCAATAAAGTTATATTTTGATGAAATATAGTGACTGGTTCCTACTATAGGCGTTACACTATCTACCAAATTATCTGTATTTTATTAAACAAAAGACATATTTGGAATTAAAAACATTTTTATCAAAATTCACTACCACAACGCACTTGCTAGGTCCAGACTTTTTATATTTGCCCCCCTTTATGTGATAAAATGTATGAAGTAACGTACAAACTGACAGAATGGTTGTAGGGCCTCACTTTTACAGCTGGTTTAATTATCTAAATTTATATGTAAATTATATCAACATCTGGTTTTATTAGGTGAATCATTACCTAAATTTAAGTTCTGTATTGAAAATGATTTTGTGTGTGTGTGTTTTTATTTATTTAGCGTCGGCCTATTTCCGCGGATATGGCCAATCACCGACGCCAGAGAGCAGTCTCACGTCACTATCCTGGAAATCTTGCCGAACCCATGCCTTTCTGTAAGGGGGGTAGGGATATTTAACGTTCAACATCGCATAGACACGGGAGCGACGGCGCCCTCCGAGGGGCGGAACGTGCAAACATTCCACTTGCCCAAATACAATGCCACAACCTCAGTTGATGTTAATTGTACAGTATGTACTGAAAACCTGAAAGGAGTACCCTGAAATCGAACCCAGTACCCCTCGGTTCAGAGGCACACGATCTTACCACTGAACCACCGAGGCTTTGAAAATAATTTTAAATATTCGTACGAAAATTTCCTCTGTAAAAAAAATATTGCCTTTAATTTTAACAAGTCGATACAGGAAATTATTGAAGCATTTAAAATTGTAAAATCCTTGGGTGTAACTAAAGGGCCTGTATTCCCATAAATATAATTAGTATAAATAGACTTCGAATATTTGTGTTCGGCAGTATAATATGATGCCATGAACAAGTAAAATGACGAAGCTTTTAAACATAACCTAAATCACGCTCTCTAACAAATGAGGAAAGCTTTACGCGAAGAAGATGCAGCAAAAGTACGGCGCAGGTTGTGTCGATCTAGCGACTATAGGGTGTTAAACAAGACCGCGCTTATATATTCTGTCGTCCACCACGGGGAAATTAATATGTGTATGTGCTAGTGCAGCCACAAGCTGCCGTTGTTGCCTTCGAGAGAGTCCATGTAAATTAATGTGCAAGTGGATATAATTACTCCTTATAGTAAAAATTACTAAGCTAGATCTATTACAATTGGGGTTCTCTGTAATGGTTTAAAAAACTTTTTCAATCCCAAGCATTTTCCTAAAACGATTACCGTTGACGATTAAAATTTCTTATTGGGAAAGACAATCATAAATCAAGCTACTTGCCGCAGATTGTCAACATTTGCCAATAGCGTCGTCGTCTAGCGAAAGTTATATTTTCGGTACGAACATTCACTTACGAGTAATTTCCTAAAACATATCAGACGAATAAACGAATTTTTCTTTATTGTTAGATTAAAATATTAGTTTTGTTTTAAGTAAGCTAATAAGGCCTTTGTGTTAAATTTTGTGAATTCAATATCCTTGTAATTTTTGTAAACTTTTCTAATTGCTTGGTACCTGGTGATCAAAGCAAAATATAGCAGAATAATAGTTGTGGCCACAAAATACTATTACGTAGAATTTTGAAACTACATTATTATTATTTCTTTTAAAAACATTTAACCTGGTGTCGAACTATGTCTAAGTTAAATAAAGATTTATGGTATCTTCTTTTTAAATTCAGTACCATACATTTTATTTTCATTTCTGTAACTTTTGTCTAAATTTCAAAATAACCACCTGACAAGGATTGATTTAATCTTATTGTTTTTAATTAGTAGTATTATTTCATTGAATCTCTTCCCTATAGTTTCCTTTGGAATGCATTTTTTTAATTAACATCTTAAATAAAGAAGTTTTCTGTCTGGTGCTTTCTTACCCCCTTTTAAAAATTATACAGGTAGTGGCATCGTTATTTTGCCTTTATGTTTTTTTGGTACCGAGATCTCTCAGATACCGTCTAAAATTTCTTTTTAGTGGGTATTACCGTCCAGGGTGTTCTAAAAAAATTATGAGAACTCTGTCCGGGATAGCAAATTCTTATAAAAAGAAAAATAAATAATATAGTTTTTATATTTTTGTTTGTACATAGCTTGGGAGTATTTGCATTTGCTAATATTGCGAAGGTCCAGCAAGTTGTCAAAATGACGACTATCGCTATAGGGTGAAACATCTAACCTCACAGTCATCTACTATCTTGCGTTAATTTATATTCAATATGTAAAACAACACAAAAACAACCAAATTAAACGTTTGGACTTTTTCTAACTTCGCTTTATTAAATTCAACATGCATCATAAGGTTAACAAGCATTTATGGTTGTTCCCTTCGTTCGATTCTATCTGAAATTCTACTCTTATCGTCAATAAGAAATAGGCAATGAAAAAGGACCAAGATGATTTGTGGAGTTAGACAGCTTGTTATCGAGTCTCTTCACCTTTATTTGCCATCAATGTGTTCAATATAGCGATGCAGAAGTGATCATCCCAAAAGGGTTTATCGAGTGAACAAAATATATGGAGTGGCTTGTTAGGGAAATCTTATAACAACTATATCCAGTCCCTATAGACGTTCATTTTGTGTGTTATTGAGTGGACGCCTTATTTATGCGAGAGCAGACTAGATATAAATGAGGTTCGAAGTTCGATTTTTGATTTTGTTTAGAAGAGATTCGTAGCTTGTTTGGAGTTTATACCAGTACGATATACAGGATCATTCTGAGCAAACGTATATAGGTCAATCGTATGTATAGTATGGTCACAAAGCCTGGAAATTTGCTATCTCACTGCCCTGGTTACTGAAATACAAGGTTCTACGTTGATTTCTGTGGAACATTTCTGTTGCATGATTTTTAACACACAATGTATATTAACTTAAGAATTTGCAGTTGCAATACCGCTATCGTGCCTATTAGAAATAAACTCCGAAATATAGGATCAGACTCAACTAAACGGAGCTCTTCTATTGCTTTAAAAAGACTACCCTGTATATTGAAATTTAACATTTCTCATGCGAGAATCTAAAATCCAGCCAACAGAGAAAATTGGTTGTGTACCACCCAAAAGTTTGGAAATAAGGTTCGGACTAGAAATTCAAGAACACTCATGACTCAAAAAATAAGAAGCCGATTTTGTTTAAAGTAACTTGCCTTAACATAAATATACAGAGTGTCCATTGGAAAAAGGTTGCACCAAGATTTTGCTGAGAACTGCTGATAATTTACAACAGCCCTAAAACACTTCGATTTTGTTTACGATGGGGACACTTTTTTGAACCCTAACAGAATTTGTAGTATTCAACCCCTAACGAGGGTTAGAAGAGCAAATCGGTAAATTTTAAAAATGCAGACTTAAATAGAGAACCAAAAAAACTTTCTAAAAAACTCGACCGACTCTTCATATTCAAATCAAGAAGGTGAAAGTCTCTGCTACAAATTCTGCTAGGGTTAAAAAAGTTTCCCCCTCGCAAGCAAAATCGAGGTGTTTCGAAATTTTTAACAGTCCTCGAGAAATCCCTGCTGTAATCTTTTACAGTGGACACCTGTATTTTTTACGCCTCTTCTACAGCCTTTCTAAGGACTTTTTGTCAATTTTGAAATCCTTAAAGGTGTCAGTTATTAATCGAACAAAATCTTACATTGTGTTTATATGCGAGCTACGTACCCTTGCGTTCAAATGATCCTACAAGTAGTTCTCAAGAAGTTTCAAATCAGGAAATCTCGCGTGCCAGTTGTGCAGCCCACCACTATCTACCTAGCTGGATAACTAACATCCCAAAATGATTCAACCTGGCGATAATAATGTCGTGGAGCTCCGACGTGTTGCAAATACGTCAAACGCTGGTTGATAATTCCCAGTAAAGAAAAATGTCAACATACGGTGACATTTAAATTAAATAGTCAATAATTGTCTGTGATTTTTGGTTCAGCTTGTATATATGCTATCTCTTAAAAATTGTAGATTAGTAGATGCTAATAAATTATTGGCCTTACGTCCTGCTTGCAAAATTAAGATTTATTTAAAAAGAGTCACATTGATATTGTCATTCTGTTTTTTTAACCGCAGTTATGGTCGATTTTAATAACTGGGTAGTTATGTCCTGAATCAGTTTTATTGAGTATATTTACTGCCATAGGTTTATATTTTATCGATGTGATACTAACACACACACACACACAAATATATATATATATATATATATATATATATATATATATATATATATATATATATATATATATATATATATATATATATATATATATATATATTTCAACAACACACCACGAGGGCTTACAGCCTAAATACTATCGTACCGAGGGTGTCGACAAGGAAGAAAGAGGCAACTTGTTAATTCTGGACTTGAAGGTTTGGAGGTTCGGGGGAGAAGGAAAAACATGTGCCGGAAAAGAATTCCACAACTTTGAAGTCCTCGGGACAAAAGAGCAGGCATAACAAGATGTTCTATGTCTGGTGACCTGGACAGTAAAAGGGTGCATTCGCTCTGTTCCCCTGGTAGATCTGTTGGGGGCAGCAGGTGGAGGAACTATGGAAGAAAGCTCATCTGAGCAGTGCCCATGCAGATATCTATTAAAGAGAGAGAGAGAGAGAGAAAGAGGTCACCAACGGCACGTCGGTGGGCAAGGGATGGCAGCCTTTGGGTGAGGGTAGGGTTATAGCTCTTTTCTGAATGGAGTCCAAAATAGCGAGTGTAGAAGCGGCAGCAGCACCCCAGATGTGGGAGCCGTATTCGAGGTTTGGTCTTATTTGTGAAATATATAAGGTATAGAAATTAGCTGGTGAAAAGTATTTGCGAGCCCGGAAGACGAAACCTAATTTCTTAGCAGTCGCTTCTGTAATTGATGTGACATGTTAATGCCAATTCAAATTCCGATCCACAGAAATGTCAACAAGTGAAAAGGACTCATTACTTTGAATAACTTGGTTGTTCATTGTGATGGGTCTAGGGCTTGTGTATCTCTTATGAGAAAGAAAGCAAGACTGCGATTTGGTGGGGTTGAATTGTACAAGATTTCTACTTCCCCAGTCTAATATTTTTTGGAGATCCACGGAGATAGAACCCTACATCAGTCTGCGATCCTCGTCTAATTGGGCTAAAGAGACAGGCTTAGAATATTGTATATTTGAGTGGAGGGTGGTGTTGTCCGCGTAACTGTGAACTGGGTTGGATGTGCTAGAGAGGAGGTCATTGATGTAGAGAAGAAACAAAGTAGGGGCTAAAGCTGAACCTTGAGGAACTCCTGCATTAATTGGATACCCTTTATATATATATATATATATATATATATATATATATATATATATATATATATATATATATATATATATATATATAAACCTACAAAAACTAAAACTGGCCCTGGATGTGGGTTCTAGGGGATTTAGTTCTCGCTCATTTGAAGAAATTTTTTCAAACTCAAAAGTCGGGATCTCCTCATTAGTGAATTTTTTTTAAAGGAAAATTCATTAAAACGTATACCACAGACTGGCCAGGACGAAATTGGTTGTAAATTATTTGGATCTAAAACTATATAACAGACTGCCAACTGGTTTGGTCAAATGTATGAGCCTTTGTTTGCCAGAGAAGTGAAGAAGCCACGAAGGACATTATATTCAGTGAATGCATATTTTATGTCTAATTCATGAAGACTATTAGAGCAGCTTCTTAAAGTTTTTTTTAAGTATTTTATTTTGTTTTATTGCTTGTATTTAAATATGAATTTGTTTGTTGGTTGTTCGAATTTTGTATATTTTAGATAATTTTACGTGTATACGTAAATTGCTTAACTAAAACGTCATGTAGTTTTTTGATAGCAAATAAATATTAGTATTATCATTATTATTATGAATTGACTAAGTGCGAAAGCTACAATGTAATTAAAAGATCTACTAGAAACAGATAGTCATGATAGCGACTACAAGGCTACATTGCCTTTGAATTACGACCTAAACCTGTATATTTTTTAGTTAGTTATTAGTTATTATACAAACACCAATAGCATCTGTATTAACTGATGTATTTATTTATAGTTCGATGTTATGTTGTACTAATAACGCGAATCTATCAACATATGTCTTCTTGTGGGGGCGACTACAAGATACACATACAGTAACACGTGATTTCCGTTAAAGATATGAGACGGCGCCGCGTTTGAACTACCATCACAACCCATTTAACATCACTAAAATATACTCTTCGGTTATTACCACTTTTTATAATACGCACACATATACGATAAAACAAATATAATAACCTGGTGTACCGTGTACGCCCAGATGCTTTATACATCTTTGCGTTGCTTGTTTATTGAGAGCGGAAAGGCTTTTATTAAGCTTGTCGAAGCTCGTTCATCACTTCAGATGTGTGGTCAGTTTAGATGCGAAATTTTAGTTGCAGTGGATACGGTAGCAATTTCCCTCAAAGTTCATTGCTGACATTTTGAATCCCATAGTAGTTTAAAAAAAACTCGGGACGCACCAAGTGCGTTATGGTAGTGAATTTTTATTAAATGCTTCAAATTTAAATAACTCAATTTTCTATAAACTTAGAGAGTTTAATTTCAATACGTAGTAAGGTTTTTCCTAAGGCAAGATATCCACAAAATTTCATTTATATAACTTTGTAATTTTCGGAGAAAAAAATTTTTTTCGAAAGAAAATTTAAAATTTGAATAACTCAATTTTTTCTAAACTTAGAAAGTTGAATTTTGGTACGTAGTAAGGTTGAGGCAACATATATAGTAAATTTCATTGAAACAGCTTTGTTACTTTCGGAGAAAAAAAATTTTTCGAAAGAAAACTCAAAATTTTTCCGGAAAACCCCGTCTGATTTTTCTGGATAACGAACTTATCCAAGCCATTAATAAAAGACAGGCACTTGCCAAGTTTCATCGAAATCGGTTAATTATTTTTTGAGTTATCATATATATATATATATATATATATATATATATATATATATATATATATATATATATATATATATATATATATATAAACATATATATATATATATATATATATATATATATATATATATATATATATATATATATATATATATATATATATATATATATATATATATATATATATATATATATATATATATATATATATATATATATATATATAAACATATAAAAATTAAACCTATTTACAAATGAACTTTAATAAGATATTATGCTGTGACAATACCTCTCTCAAGCACCCTAAAATATAATCAAAATGTGCACAGTTATATATGTTTTATTTCTTTTTCCCTTGTCTTAATACACTACATATTTTATGACAATCGATTTAATTTACTTATTTGATTTCATAAATAGTCGGTTAATAGTGACTTGGAATTAAGTAGACACCACATCTTCAAACATATTAAGAGAATATGAGTAAATCAACAGCAACTGGGAATGAATTCGGTCAGTCGCCCAGCCACGTGGTTAAAAAACACTGTTTGTATGAGTGGTTACAACTCTACCTCTAAATAAAAGAACTGTAACAGCGGCAGAAGCAGAAGTCAATGGAAGGTGTGTGTATTCGGAAAGAAACTATTGACTATTAATAACAACAATTGACTAAAAACGCTGCGAGTTGTAAGGCAAAAATAATTATACTACAGAGGTGATAAATGATAATAAATTACAATAGGGTTATATATAATCGTAAATGCTTCCAATGATTAACAATCAGTGAATTCAGTATTATTGACATCTCTCGGAAACTTACAAATGAATTTCATGAGTCAATAAGAAAAGCATTGACTAACCAACAGCAACCACATACTTATGATTTAAACATAAATGTTTCAAATTTGAATAGCTCAATTTTCTGTAACCCCAGAAAGCTGAATTCTGGCATATAGTTAGGTATTTCCAAAAGCAATATGTAGACCAAATTTTATCGAAATTTTCGAAAAAAAAATTTTTTTTGAAAGAAAACTCAAAATTTTCCCGGAAAACCCCGTCCGATTTTCCTGGCCAACGAACTCATCCAAGCCATTAATAAAAGAAAGGCACTTGCCGAGTTTCATCTAAATGGGTTGATTATTTTTTGAGTTATCAGACGGATACTTATATATATATATATATATATATATATATATATATATATATATATATATATATATATATATATATATATATATATATATATATATATATATATATATATATATATATATATATATATATATATATATATATATATATAAACATATAAAAATTCAAACTGACCCCGGATATGGGTTCTAGGGGTCCTAATTCGCGCTCATTTGAAAGAATTTTTGCAAAGTCTCACCATCGATACCTCTCTATTAGTGAATTTTTTAAATAAAAATTCACTAAAAAGGCTATTGTTCCGATTAGCTTAAGGAAATCTAAATTAGAAGAAATTTGTTATTAAGTAAATGCTAAACACTGAATATTACAAAAGTTTTATTTTAAACAATATATATTATCATAAGTGTAATACAAAACAAATCTTTGTAAACCGAAATAATTTCAGACAAGATAAGAAGTGTATTATCATGGCAAGTTACCAGTAAAAAAATCTGTTAGATTTTTGAGGAAATCTGGCAAATAACTTCCTTCTGTAAGTGGCTTAGACTGGTTCGTTCGCCAGAAAAATCGGACCAGGTTTTCCGGAGTTTTCTTAAAAATTTTTGATCTTCGAACAGCTATGGTAACAAAATTTGGTACGTAGCGTTACGTTATAAGAAGTAAGCTATAAACCAAAATTTCTATCAGATCATTGCTATTAAAATTCACTACCATAACGCACGTGCTGAGTCCAGACTTTTTATACGTCTACCCCTATTAAATATAGTACCATAATGTAATAAGCTGATGGTTGTCGAAATTTTCGTTATACAAGGTGATTCAGCTTAATCTCGATAACTTTGGGAGTCGATGGAACAAGCTAAAATAATGTACATTCATCAAATAAACTTATTTCCTAAATCGCATTGTTTTGGAGATAGAAGGCATTAAAGTAGGATTTTTTTACGCTTTTTCCTCATAACTTTTGAACCACTCTCCGATTGAATTGAAATTCGGAAAACAAAGACTCCTTATTACCTTACAAAAGCTTCTTAACTTTGGACCACCCACCCCTCTTAAAGTGTCTTTTGTGTGCTACCCCCCTCTTACTTTGTTTTAAAATTCCAAGAAACAAAAATTAATTCAATAAAACAGGAGCCCACCGTTCCAATCTGATTAATTCAGAAACTTTTAGGTATCTTGTTTTTTTTTTCGAAATGTAGCCTTCTTTCTGAGATAATTGTGACACTAGCGCTCTAGTCGCCTAAATTTTATTTATCTCCGAAAATAACAAAGCTATGGTAACCAAATTTGGTACGTAGGTTTACGTTATAAAAAGTAAACTACACCGAAAAATCTAGATCTCTATATTATAAGAATATATATATATATATATATATATATATATATATATATATATATATATATATATATATATATATATAATTCATCAGAGGCAAGCCTAATCCTTTGGATTATTTCTTCACTGGTGTTTACTGGCGCATCATAGACAATTGCTGTTACATTGCCCCAAACGAAATAATCCAGAGGATTCAGATCTGGCGAGCGCGACGGCCAAACCACTGGGCCTTCGCAATGAATCCACATATTTCCATGATTGTTGGGTTGCCGTCTAATCTATCGACGAGGATAAATGTTCAGCCCAGAAGTGCCGTACTTGCCTTTCGTAATGCGCAGGAGTACCATCCATTTGCATCCACCTCTTTTGGCATAAATTTAAGGAGACATATTCAAGCACATCGGGGAGTGTTTTCCAGAAACTAAATCATCATTTAAACGAGGACATCAAATATGCGGCCCACAGAGGTTATTACTTAGAACACTTATCCACACATTTACACTGAACTGTTGCTGAAACGAAGCTGGTCTGACACATCGAGGATTGACTCCACTCCAAACATTAAGGTTATGGTAACTCACAATTCCACCTCTTATGAAATTATATTCGTCTGTCCATAAAATCACGTACAGAAATTGTGGATTCATTTCTGTTAAACCTAAACTCATCTGCAAAATCTTGGATGTTTTACAGCATGTCCTGGCAGCAAACCTTGAACTGGTTGCAAATGGAAAGCTCTCTGATTATCTCAGTACTTTTGGTTGAGATAAATGGAGTTTCCGGGCTGCTCGGCGTGTGTTTAATGTTCTATCAATTTAAAAAGACGAATAAGCAGCTGATTATTTCTTTACTGTACATTATGATCCTGTTCATTGTAGTGGCGCAAATTATATTCGAAAATCTACGATGTAAATCTACAAACCCTTGGAATTTGGAACTCTTCTATTTGGGAAGCGTGTTCTTGAACTGTCGCGTTGGAATTTTCGTCACAGAAATCACAAATATAACATATATATCGGGTATTCTGCATTTGTAAACGTTCTTGGCATATTTTCATAGCACTAAAAACACTCGTGAAATAATACTGTTGACAATAGTTTAATTATATCATCAACTGCCACTCAAAATTTTGATTCCAATTGAAGCTCCTCCAAAGTCTTGTTTATCACCACTAATGGTATTAAAGCAATGAATAGTAAATTGGTATTTGACTATAGAAATTATGGATTTTTACATCCAAATCTTGTTAAAATCTTCTAATTCAACAGACAATTTTTGACATTTTACTGAAATTTCGACTTACCTTGATTGTTTTACATTTTTACGTTTTTGTCACTTACCAAAAATTATAATGGGGTGTTCCATGAAAGTCCTATGAAAATCACGCATTCAAGAAGGTTTTTGTTTATATTATTCATCAGCAAATTCGCGATGTCGCATACAGGCCGCTTTTAAATAGTGGCTGAATTTAAAAAGACTCAAACTTCCGTAACTCAATGTTTTGTCAAATGGAACCGCCTGTGTGTTATTTCAATTTTAGTTGCAGATTGTGTAGATTATGTAATTTGATATTTATGTATTTTATCAGTAAGTTTTCGTGTAAAATATGTTATCCAGTTTTTGCAGAAATGATTTTTTGTCAAATAAAAAGAAATTTGTTTAGCAAATTGTCGTGTAAAAAACTTTTTAGCAATTTTTTGTTTAAGATTTTTATATTAATTTGACTTAACATTGCTTGAGTAAATTTTGGTAAAAAAACGCAAATTTTCGTAAAAGGGGTTGCTTGCAAATTTTTGTGTAAATTGCTTAAATTGGTTCGTTGGTCCAAAAAATCTGACCAGTTTTTTTTAGGACAATTTTATTTATTTATAATTTTTTTTTTGTATTTTTCCAAACTAGAGATTTGTTTTGATAAAATATGTTACAGGGTTTCTACTATAGATGTTATACCACCACCAAATTTGTGGTCTTTTATTAAACAATATTGTTATGAAAATTCGCCACCATAACGCACTTTATGCGTGCGGACGTTTTAATAAATGGTTTTGTATCAACATACCCTAACATAGCAATAGACTTGCTTGTTGCCACCGATAGGTATAAAATAGATCCAATAGACAATTTGCATATTTTTTTCTTATCACATCTACTAGACATCCCTCAAAGATTATTTTTAATATTTTTTTCATTTCACATACTACAAAAATACTGCAAAAAATATTTGAAAATGCGAGTTTCATAACTGATTTCAAACACTATTTTGTCGTCATGATCTGTGACGTCACTGGACAATCTAGATGTCAACAATGAACTGGCTTTTATGTGTTTTCATCCTTTTTTGCAAGTTATTGATTGAGTCTCGGCTTCTCCACGTAATATAATTTGATAATATGGAAAATAAAGCATATAAATACTGTATAGTACCCATGTGTACAAATACGACTATAAAAACTCACGAGAAACTATTTTTTATTGTTCCAAAAGTGGCTCAAATTATAAATCAATGGTGCAAAGTTATGAAGCGGGATCAAAGGAAAAATCAGCAGTTATCTGACAAAACCGCCTTATACTCGTAGTGTTATGAAGATCATTTTACTGCAAGTAGGTCCTCATTTTTACGATGAATATTAGTGATATCATGTTAAAATTCTTATCATACGTTATTAAGTTAGGTTCTCTGGATGCATTATTTCAGTTAGAATAAGATATGGACAATTTTTGGCAACATAAACTAATGGGGAATGTGAAACTGAGATTGGGAAAACATGTAGTATATCATATTTTTGATTGCCAACGACGAAATTAAACATATTAGATTTGAAGTTATGTTGTTGGCATGTTGTTCACTTCATTGAAAGCAAAATATATTACAAATTACATGAACAAGTACATGATATACTTTATATGTGTTCAACTTATTAACTTATTTACACATATATTCCAGCTTTTGCTCATTTTATTTCAGCACTTATGAAGTCTGAATTTTGACCAAAGAATGTCATCATAAGTGAGTAAATTCTTGGCAAATTATCTCATGGCGCCTATTGAAAACCTTGGTCTCCCATTTTATTTGCGCACGTTACACCATTCAACAAGATTATAATTTTTATAGTTAATATTTTCTTGTAAAAGCACGAATTTCAATGCTTATTCTATACTTTGGGGGTTGCTCGACCTTAAGATCATCCCCATTGGATTCCTTAATCCACACAAAAATCCCTTTAACGTTTGATTTTGATAAGTTGTCATTTTAAGTGCCCGTACTGCCTCGTTATTCTCATTAGCGATTAAGTTGGAGATGAATAATTGTTTTACGTCGGCAACGGTTCAAAAATGCAAGTGCATCTTCTTTGTTTTAATGTTCCTTTGTTTTAATGTCAGCATTTCCGTGAGACTTGAATCGTCTCTCTGATCCGTAAAATTCTGCACGATTGCATTTCTAAGGTCTAGCCACTAGTCTATTATCTCCGTATTTATTATAAGACGTACTTGTCCCGTTAATTTAGTCGAAGTGAAATTTAATAGGAAATGATCCATATAAAGGTTTTCATTAGCTGTATAAAATTGGTTCGTAACCAGATTACAAGACTTAAGGAAATTACCTAGGTTAGCCGATTGACCACCGAATTCGGAAATTGCTTTAAGGAGGAATTCTTTCCATTGGTCTGCAATGTTGCCAATAGAATTATTTTCACTTATATGATTTATTATTTCGATATTATCACTAATACTTATCGATCTAAGTATATATTCGATATTTACTACATTTTGTGATTCTTCGTCTGCATCAGACATACAATAACATCAATATAAACACATATGAAAATGCAGGGAAATGGAAAAATGGAATAGTAACAAATAACTTACATCAATACAACGACTTCTACTACCATTTGGCTGCTTGGCTACTGCTTTTAATTCTACTTGGGTCTGCTTGGCTCGAATCGGTTATTAGGCGCCGATACGCTTAAAAATCAATATCCTTTTGACTTTTTAACCGAAACAAACGACTGCGCCACTTAACTTCACGGTGAAGATGTTCGAATTTTTAAAACCATTTATTATTGATTATACAAATTACTACACAACATAATTAAAACATATATGAAATAATAACAAACACGAATATCAGCATAAGTGTGACATATTAATGTTAGCACACGATGTGCAGAGTCTTACACTAGAAACAACAATGAACGCCTCGCTGAAGGCGAGTCGTCTATTTATAATGGGTCACCTAGAACGTAGCACTATTGTTCTTAGAGGTGACTTCTATTATGTCGACACAGCTTCCCGCACTCTGCTCTTTGCATACTGGGACTGCTACTTTGTATTGTAATGGCTCTTTGTTGGTGGTCAAGTTATCTCGCGGAAATAGGCAGACGTTAAAGAAGCAAAATACAAAAAACTATACAGTAGAAGGACGGTAAACGCCGCCATCTTGGATAATTGTAATCCCATTAATTACTCTTTAATGACGTTGTCAAGGTCATTAACTAGTTTTTAATTATCGCAATTTTAATGATCTATGACGTCTTGGCGCATTAACACATTATATACGAATAAAGTGGTGTTTAGAAACAAGCGAGCATATTTATCGTACAATAAGGCAAATGTAAACACGATGTTTATTTACTGTCCCACTACGTCACGACCAATAGCAAACCGTTCGCGGTCACATCATAATGACCCGAAATGTTTTGATTTTAAAACTTTTTTCTGTCCACTGCATATGTTTTTGGGTATTTTAGTGCAGGCAATAATGTTCTATGTATGAAAAATTATTACGTAAATGTTAAATTCCTTTGATGGAAAATCCATGGAAATTGTCAATTACCTTTGCCTAATGCTGCGTTGAAGACGAAATCGGTTGCAAATAAGAAAACCTGCACTTGTGAAACCAGATAAGAAGTATCTAGACCTGTATTTAATATAGTACGATTTTCCCAGGGGCAACAATAAATTATATATATATATATATATATATATATATATATATATATATATATATATATATATATATATATATATATATATATATGTACTTTATTTATCATGCCTTATAATGTAAATACACAGCAATTATCACAACATGAAGAAAATCATATCCTAATTCATAGCTAAGAACACGTTCCATCGAAGTGTTGAGGACATCATTACATAGGACCCCTAATAACAGTAAAGGGTTCAGTCACTATCAATAGGGCAATAGTTCATCCGCCATAAGCAGAAGCCAGTAGTGCCGATGGTGATAATTCGGTCCGGATGTGAAGTAGCACTTATCCCGTGCGTGTGAATGTTGAGTTCGGCCACTGCTAATGTCCCCTTAGATGTGTCGTTATCGGTCCACGGCCATTAGGACACTTTAGGACACTTACCATCATCCACTATCTCTCACATCTCCTTCCAAGAGACCTAAAGTCTTCTCGTCTAATAATGCTAAATTATAACTTATTACTTATTACTATCATTATTACAGACGCTGGACGATGTGGTTATTGTGTCCGGATGAAACATCGGAAAAGTCTTGGTATTGATTTCATCTTTGTTTCTTAGATCTGCTTCAGTTATATTTTATTACCAATGACGTATTAAGTAAGATTATAATTTACTTGAAATACAGATTGCTGTTCTTATATTAAAAGTAAATAATAATATGGGAGAATTTTAATGAAAATTCGATAATAGAGGGGTATCGATGGAAATTTTTGTATCTCCAAAAATAACAACGCTTATGATATCCAATTGGTACGCAGTTTTATATTATAAAAATTAAACTCTGTACCAAGATTTGGATCTCTAAATTACAAGAAGAAAAATAATAAGCATTTAATGAAAAAAAGTTTTTGGTGCCACTAGTCACAGGGGGGAACCAAAATATTTGTGTGCTAAACAAAATCCATTAAATAATAGAGGCACATATTATTTTTCTTGTCGCATATTCATTTTCGTAAAAAAATTGCGTAGACCACTTCTGTGAAAATTCACTACCATCAAATTAGCGCAAACTATGCCCCCTAGAACCCGTATCCAGGTATATATATATATATATATATATATATATATATATATATATATATATATATATATATATATATATATATATATATATATATATATTGCTAAATATAGGTTAAAAATAGAAACCTTTCTATGGAGAAAAATTATGGACGCAGCAAGTGCGTTATGGTAGTGAATTTTCATTAAAATGTTTTTAATAGCAAATATGTTTTTTTTTTTAAGAAAGCAGGCATCAAATTTAGTTCCCAGTATAACCTATATAGTAAAAACAATGTGCCATGTTTCATCAAAATAATTTTATTGTTTGAAAACGTATAAAAATTTCCGAAAGTAAACTTAAAGTGTTCCCGAAAAAAACCGTTTCTTGGTCAACCTTATAGCTTAATAGCAAATTAAGCATTTCAAATATGAAGCATTTAATCAAAATTGGCCATCATAACGCACTTGCTGCATCCAGAATCTCTTTTCCTACAAACATGCATTATATTTCGATGGAAAATTCAAAAATGCAATAACATAAGGCGTGTTCGACAAAAAAAAATTGTATCAGCAAACGACTTATGGGCCATCCTGTGATTGTAGTAATAACTTTTTAAGATGAAGCTCAAGACACCTTATAATTAATGTATACAATTTTTTTCATATCTTGTATAATAACGGATATATTGAGCTTTATTGATTTTTTACGCAAATTCGACAAATATTATATACCATTAAACGATAAACTCTATAGCTCAGACTACTGCCAAGCATCAGAGAAAGGGTCTATTTGAAATGAATTTTCTGGAAACATTTTTAGTAAACTGAACGACAATGACGGTTGAAACTAAGGCTTCAGGGTTTGTAAAACATTCTTCTTGAGACATTTTCTTTCCATAGCCCGAATTAAATTCAAGTTCTTTGCCTAAATGTTGCCAATTTTAACGTTTTAAATCGCGACTTTGACGTTTTGAGGATAACCCCAACTTAGTTTTCTTTAAATGCCTGTAACTTTTTTGTCTTTTGACCTACAGAACTAAATTTTGGTAGGTAATTTACTTTTAGCGATATAAACCCGTGTAACGTATTTGTTTCACGTTATTTGCCTAAACATTTCCAATTTTGACGTTTAAAATTACGAGTTTGACGTTTTGAGGAAAACTCCAAAAATTTTCTTTAACTGCCTGTAACTTTTTTATCTTTAAACTTACAGACCTCAATTTTGGTACATAATTCGATCTTTACAATACAAACATACGTACCAAATTTGGTTGCCCTTACTTTGTTACTTCCGGATATATTTTTTTTTTCGAAAGAAAACCTGGCTCAATTTTCCTGGATAACGAACTTATCTAAGCCACTTGCAGAAGGAAGGTACTCACCAAATTTAGTCTAAATCAGCCCATTATTTTTTGAGTTATCGGTGTGATACATATATATATATATATATATATATATATATATATATATATATATATATATATATATATATATATATATATATATATATATATACATAAACATATAAAAATCGAAACTGACCCCGAATATGTGTTTTAGGGGGCCTAATTAGCGGTTCAAAATTCAGAAGTCGAGATCTCCTCATTAGTGATTTTCAAAGAAAATTCACTAAAACGAGTCATATATATTAAATTTATGCATCCTGAAATTTTAATGCTCTGTATATTTAAAAGAGTGTTGGATATTTTGGTTAAATAGTGAATATCATTGGAATTTAAAGAATACAGAACAATGCTTTGATTTCATTTATATTTTTTGGTTAAGGAAAAATTTGTTATATGGTCAAATTAAATAGATGTAAATGCATGTATAGACACATTGTATTTAGGAGATAAGGTTAGAGATAAAAATTATTGCGAGTAAATTCCAAAAAGGCACACAACGTTATCAGTGAGAGTTTATACAGGTCTTTGTGTACCTGATAAAGCAGTTTGGACGATAGCAAGGTGGTGTGTTAGTGAGCTATTTCGCACAGCCTGAGAAAAAGAGAGGCGTTTTCAGTTTTCATAGAAGCGAACATATTTAAAGTGAAAAGTGAATTATTCAGGGTTTCGCCATCGAACTGCCGAAAGTGGAAGGTGTGTAATGATGATTTGAAATTTGACTGTGACAAATGTAAAGACAAAAGTTTGGGGAAAGAAATTTAATCAAGAAAAAGATGGTTTGTTAAATAATAATTTGCACGCAAATTAAATTATTAGATAAAATAGTAAAGCTCAATAGTATTTGGATATTAACCAATAATAAGAAATTTCAGCACAAAAGGGCTATTCAAAATAAGATCGATGATAACTAATTACAACAATGTAATGGTGACGAGATAAAATCCAAATATAAACGGTCCAATAGCGAATAAACCAAGTCTCCAATGAAGAAGCAATTAGAGACATTTTAAGCCAGTAAGTCCATATTGGGAACATTGCTCCTATAAATGTGGATATTTTTACATTGTGTATTTAGTTATAAGGATTTTTCTTTTACTTTGATGATTTGTGTGTATATTTATAACATTAACAGGGATATCTTGATAAACGCAAAATTAATGACAGTCATAGAATATAGTTTAATTCGTTGTTACAATAAGATTTTAATTTGTTTGATTTATTAACAACGATCTATAATTTTTTTATGTAGCTATGAATTGAAAAGAATTTAAATTATCAGGAATAAACATTATAGATTTTATTTAAATAGTCTGAATAATTTGACCTATAAAAATATTACTAAATAGGCCTAGATTTAAATAATTATAAACTAAAAGAATAAAATTAATAAAAACTCAATTGAGAATGTTATAAAGAAATACAAATAAGTTACATCGAAACAAAAATGCTAGCCCAATATGAGAACTCTACCCGTGAGATAAGAGAAAAATTTGCAGATACAACGGTAAGTAAAGAAGTATTGGCAATAATTTCATTTTTATTCAATGTTAATACTTTAAGTAGGCAATAAAAATAAGCACTTTGTAAGGAAGAGGAAAAGCCATAATAATTAAAATTTTCATGCTCAACAATTAAGAGTGCAAATACCATAGCAATAAATATATATATATATATATATATATATATATATATATATAATATATATATATATATATATATATATATATATATATATATATATATATATATATATATATATATATATATATATATATATATATATATATGTATATATATATATATATATATATATATATATATATATATATATATATATATATATATATATATTATTATTATTATTAAAGTAAATTATTGTCTAATGATCAAAATGTGAAGTCTGCCAAATTAGAAGTGTGTCATTATCAAGAAATTTGAGTATCAACGTTTGGATAAAAAGGCGCTGTTTACAAGCACACGCAGAATACTTATTTGTAAGGCGCTTTCTACTATTATTGTCACAATAAAATTATATATATATATATATATATATATATATATATATATATATATATATATATAAATATACTTACCGATTTGAAAGAAACTTGGTACATATCTTCATTTTTATTAAGACCGCGGACAAGTTCATTAACCAGCCGGATCGGACCAGTTTTTATTTAAAAAAAACTGTATCTTAAGAAACCAACAAAGTTATTTTGATGAAATTTGGTAGGTATGTAAAAGTAATGGCTAACATGCAGAAGTGGCACTTGAGCACAATGGCTCGTAATTTATATTTGGAAAAAACCAAGAATATTAATTGTGTTTTCTTGTACAAGTGCAAGCTTGGTTGGTTTATTTGTAAGACAGTTATCAAATTATTAACAGATCTACTGAATTTACTAAATATACTAAATATTCAATTAAAAGAAGATATGTTTGCTGTTAAAAACATTTGTATGAAAATTGACTACCATAATTCTTTTGCTGCGTACTGATTTTTTAATACACACCCTTTTCTGTGTCACGATAATTATCAAATAATATACAGAGTACGTTACGAAATCCAGGTTACACTAAAATTGAGTAGAACTAAATTTCTCTAACGATAAATTGTCGCTGCATTTACTGTTATTTTATTGTTAAGCTAGTTTTGACAAATCGTCAGAAATGTATTACACATCGATAAACATTATTGTAGACTTTGTCCTAAGCCACTCATGGATATTACCGATGTCTGTCATTGTATTGTTAATTATATTTGATCGACTTGTAGACAATAGCCTCTGTACGATTGGGCAATAGGCAATAAGCTATAAATTAATCAGATCGCTCGGTTGGTTCAGCCAATGATGCGGCTAATGCGGCTGAACGCATTTGCACTCAATATGGATTAACGGGAAACCGTTCAAACTGTCGTGTCGGGCGTACTAGCCCACAAACACATACACAACACAAATTCTCACACAGATACACCTACACGCACACACCTACGCTTATACAGACAATAAACAAGTATAGGAATAATCTTATCCAGATGCAGTGTAAGTTATGTAGTTGCAAAAACAATAAACAACTACCAAGATATTAAAAAAAAAATCTTGACGCAGCACATGCGTTATAGTAGTGAATTTGCATTTAAAATGTTTTTAATAACAAATATGTATCTTTTTCATTGATTGTTGTTGACCTTACTTGGTGAAACTGGTCCATACTACATACAGACTTGAAGACTACTTCTTTGGCTTCACTGTTGGGTTTCTGCAGGTTAAGGGCGTAGCCAGCGCGTAAGCTAACTGGATCAAGAGACCCTTATGAATTCTAGATGTTCTCTGATGTTGTTCAATGTTTTTGTGACTAGTTTCGTTGCTTGGCAGCATTCTCAGACAGATAAAAATTGAATTAGTACGAAATCTTGACAACTACAAATAAAGATATGTTGCTATGTTATGTTTTGATCAAAAAATTCATCAAAATATTTATTACTGTTATTGTTTAGTTATTTTATTGTTGTAACTTTTATTGTAGTTATTATAGGCTAGTTCTATTTTTATGTTAAATATTGACATACATCACCTAGACATTCTGAAAGCCTCATCCGTCATCTGTTTCATTTTATTTTTAAATTTGATGAATTTTTTGATCAAAACATCATATCGTAACTTAGCAACAGATCTTTATTTGTAGTTGTCATGATTTCGTACCAATTCAATTTTTTATCTGTCTGAGAATGCTGTCAAGTAGTGAAACTAATCACAGAAACGTTGAACAATATCAGAGAACATCTAGAATTCATAAGAGCCTCTTGCTTCAGTTAGCATACGCGCTGGCTACGCTCTTCACCCACAGAAACTCAACAGTGAAGCCAGGGAAGTAGTCTTCAAGTCTATGTGTATCTTTTTAACGAAGGCAGGCAATATCGCGAAGGTAAACTTGAAATGTTCCCGGAAAAAGTGGTCCGATCATCCTGGCGAACGAACTTCTTCAAGCTATTTACCCACCTACCAAGACATTGTTCACAAACAGTTTTTCGACCAAAGTTACAGAAAAAAAATTCTGTAACTTTGGTCGAAAAACAAAAATCCGAAAACATTTTTTTCTGCATTTGTGTATTTTTTCACAATCAAAGCAGGCCAGGAATTTGGTTACCAGTATAACCTATATAGTAGAAACAATGTACCATATTTCATCACATTAACTTTATTGTTCGAAAATGTACAATTATTTTCCGACAATAAACTTGTCACTTGTTCACGAAAAAAACTGGTTTCCTGGCCAACGAACCTTAGGTTAATAGCAAATTGAGTTATTGAAATTTGAAGCATTTAATGAAAGTTCGCTACCATAACGCACTTGCTGCGTCCCGAATTTCTTTTCTTACAGACATGCATTATATTTCAATGGAATATGCAGAAATGCAATAATATAAGGCGGGGTTGATTAAAAAGAGGAAATTTGTATCACCAAACACTTTTGGGCCAGCCTGTGATTATAACAATAATTTTATAAGAAGCAGCTCGAGACACCCTATAATTAACGTATAAAGTTTTTTTCGCGTACCTTGTATAATAAAGGACACATTGAGGTTTACCGTAAAAATGCGTCACCCTGTATACCTGAAAAAAGAAAAAACCTAAACCAGCCCCGGATGTGGGATCTAGGGGGCCTAGATCATGCTTATTTGAAGACATTTTTTCAAGATTCAAAAGTTGGGATCTCGCCATTGGTGAATTTTTTTAAAGAAAATTCACTAAAATCAGTCTTATTTCTGTGTGTGTGTGTACGACAGAGATAACCCCTATTATTGTTGATCTCACTTTGTGCCGAATGTGCGTCAGAAGTTCGATATTGAGTGTCTGGTCGAATTCTTCTACATGCCACATATGATAGCGAATCGTGTTATGCCGAGCATCGGGTTCTAAACGACGCTTGACTTATTATTTAATAGTAGGAAAACTGAGTATGCTCTCCAACCCCATTATACTCCCTAATATGACTAACCTACGTTCTAAAACTTAATTTAAACTTAACATACTCCTTCTTCCTACTATTAAGTAAGTAAGTCCAGCGTCGGTGAGAATCCGATGCATAACCAGATTCGCGATCACATGTGGCATGTAAAAAAATGCAGCCGGGTCCCATCCAGTTCAAGGCTACATAATTAAAGCATACCTACTCATAATTATGTAGTTTAAACACAGACAAGACACTATATGGCCAGATAGATTGTACAAGTCAGGTCAATTAGCTTTTTAAATGGAAGAAGAAGAAATATAGAAAATAAACTGCCATTTCTATGAAGATGTGTGCGGAGCTTGTTTATCGTATTAATAACAAATGACTGAAACATTAAAACTGTCACATGTTGTATTTGCATAACTTAAATTTTCATTACCCGATCTCCTATAAAATAGGTAATTTACGGATTGACTAAATAATTAACAAACGCCATATAATACATTTCAGTTTAATTTACGTTTTCATTTTGAATCCAAAAGCCTGAAATTTAAGAACTGGATGCCTATTCTAGGCAACTAGTGATTTTAAGGAAATTTATGGTTTGGCAAAAACGTTGCATTTTCTTTATAAAAGCCAAATTCTTTAAATCTTTCTTTATTGCCTTACTTAAATTGTTGATCTTTCTAGTATATACTATATTTTGAGTCTAAAAATTTAATTGAGACAAATAATCAAGCTACAAATATAGTGTATTTTAAACATTTCATTGAACCCACCTCTTAATAACGTTTATATGTAAATTTGCAGATTAGCGCAGTGTTGGTTTTTTGGAAAAAAAAATCAGAAGCATGCTTAGAGGAACTTCTTTATGCATTAACCAATCAGACAAGTGCTGTAATGTTGACTCCAAAATACAGTTAAGAGAGCTAAAGCAAATTTTAGGTGCTGTGCAGAGTAAACATGCTGCAAAGGAGCTAGAAATACAAACTGTAAAAAATTCACCTTACTTACTGAAGTCCGTTGAAAGGTGAAACTCCTTACCAACCGTTCCTGGTCGCCAACCGGCCACACCGTTTCTTCATGGGAAAGTCCCGCAGAAATGAGTTTTACCGAAAGAATTTTATGTATAGTCCAACGTCGATGTTCACGTTGAAGCTCAGAAATTACACAGTGAAGCATTATCATCAGCTGTTGCTCTTGGCTCTAATATGTATGTGAATGCGTTCCTGCGAGGCCACCCTAAATCGTACAACTTTCCCAATCGATATTTTGATCGGATGCATCATATGTGAAAACATTTATTCCGAAAGTGATTTCATTAAACCAGATTAATAAATTATGGCAAAATATCGCTTCTGGTAACAAAGTGTTATTACTTGTTACGTACCTTTTTTACTTGATTTTCTAAAAAAATTCACTAATGAGATCCGACTTTTGAATTTTGAAAAAATTCGCGTACTGGCCCCCTAGAACACATATCCCGGGTCAGTTTCTATATATATATATATATATATATATATATATATATATATATATATATATATATATATATATATATATATATATATATATATAGTGTCATAGAAAGATGTGATACACCGTATATTAATCACATAGTAGTAGTGAAAAAGGCAGATGGAGGCATTAGATTGTGTTTGGATGCTCGAAATACAAATAAATTAACAATTCCACAAAATGAGGTACCAATGGGCATTGAAAGCATATTTGGCAGATTAACGGGTGCAAATATTTTTCAAAGTACAGTTGTGAAGTAAAAAATCCACAGACAGGAAATATACGGGGAATTTTCACTATAAAAGATATATTTAAATTTAGGATTTAAAATAACAGATAGATGATTATTGATGACGCGAAAGATTATATAAAAAAAATCTTTATTTGGGGGAAAATAATTTACAAAAACCAATTTTAAAATGAAATAACTAGATATATTTGATTCTAAGTGCTAGAATAAAGTAATCTTTATTTGGGGGATATCAAACTAAATATATATCAGCTACTTACAAAATACTTAAGGTGCAGCTGTTTTCATATATCCAAGGAAGCCAAACTGTAGTACAGTTTTGTATCATTTGTCAAAAAGGCATGTCTGAATAAGGATCTGCATTATCAATAGCATGTTAATCTAAAATTACAAAATTCTGAAATGAATAAATGAAATAAGATATGAATTCAAAAACATAATCCTCAAGTAATAAACAGAGCAAATAATTCATAGATTAACCATAAATACAGATAAAATGTAATGAGAACAGATAAACACTCCAGTTTAATCAAATTTAAAAGACTTTGGATTAAGCTACAATGAGACATTTAAAATTTTGTGAAATGTAGCGTGAAATCAAGACAAACTGTTAAATAAATAAAGAGGTGGAATTGAATATAAATAATAGTTAATAATATTTTGTTACAGTTAAGAGTTCAAAAGTGTTTTTGTTGGTTATATGAATAATTTTTAGAAATATGAAAGTTTATCCTAACCTGTTAAAATGTTGTAATATCCAAACGCCCCTATATAAAGTTTGAAAATTATATATATATATATATATATATATATATATATATATATATATATATATATATATATATATATATATATATATATATATATATATATATATATATATATATATTAAGATGTTTCTGGTGATATTTGTGAAGTAAGACATGTCCTGTAAAATGAAAGTGGGGGATCAGTGAATTTGACATTGACATTGAATGCGAATTTATTCTAAAGTTTTGACGTGTACATAGAAAAAAACAACATGTCTATGATCAGGACAAATGACAGATAACAAATATTATTAGTTTGCTTTGGATTTAATAATCGGAATTGATAGAAATAATAATTGAATCGCTCTCTTCAATTTGGATCGTCGTAAGCCGAGGATGTTAGAGCAGTTCAGCAAATAAATTAAATGAAAATAAGTATTTTCATCGGCAAAGTAGAGTTTTAAATGTGTGGAAAGTTTAAAGTAATAAATAGTGTACCTTTTAAGTAGAAAGGTAATTTAAAAATCAATGCTACTAGAAGAGTATAAATAGCAAAATAATTGTTGTCGCAGAGGACGCCAAATTTTCAAATCAGAAGCTTACAAGATGGCTGCCTAGTAACGAGACGAGAATCCGAGGTCGTCAAGGGAAGCATTTGGAAGTTTTAAGGTACCGAATTCTACATTACCTAGACAGGCCTGAAATGTCATTGCATTTCAATTTTTTGAAGAAGTGTTATAGTAAATTGGAGGTCTTCTTATGAAGTCCGGATTACATATATATTACCAATCTTACTGCAATACAGTACAGGAAATATTT
Source organism: Tillus elongatus (assembly GCA_964006375.1). NCBI lineage: Eukaryota > Metazoa > Arthropoda > Insecta > Coleoptera > Cleridae > Tillus > Tillus elongatus. The sequence goes on from OZ023270.1 coordinate 69,912,475, forward strand.
TCGGCACTGAACTAACCTAAAATGGCTTTCTTTTGGGCCGTATAGTCATAGTTACTGCAAAAATGGTCTTCCAAGTCAAATTACCTACATAAAAGTTGAAAATAGCCATAAAATCTGACGTGAAATTGAAATTTACCTCAAAGTTCAAAATCTACAGCAGTAAAATAAATTCGTGAATGTTAAAGGTGTTTCAGTTGATAAATTTAATCAATAAAAGTTGTGTTCTTTAATAATATTCTCTGTGTAAATTCCACAAACATATGACAACTTTATCAGATACTTCTATATGGAACTAAATGAAGATTGGATCCTGTGATGAGAACTGATAAGTACACTTTGAGAACCCCAACAATCACCACAACACATCTTTTTCAAGACCTGACGATCGTTTCACTAATAAAGTGATGAAGACAACTTTCTTGTCGAAATACGTATCTAGCGCATAACTACCTTTTATTGTTTTTGTGGTTTTTGGGGTGATTCTGCTATCTGTTTCAGTTTTCAGCCGCAGTGTCCAACCACAGTATTTCATCAGATGATGAAAAATTCTAACTATTACTACTAAACATAACCGTTTATACTGTGTCTTTGGTAAAGAATCGGAGGCAATTTTTTTGTGTAATGCATTCGAATTGCCGGACGAGGTTTTTGAACTCCCTTTATAACTTCACCTAACAAGTTTCGGAATGCTTATCTGCATCAAAGATAGAGCGCAAACAGGGGACCACAAACCCGGGACGGAGCTCGGTTTAAGGAACTTTTGTTTTTTATTGCCCTAGATTAATAATTATTTTCGTACGCATCTGGCTTCGCTGGCTGTCTAACATTTTTGATAAGTTAAACATAAGGGTAAAGTTATAGATGAAGTTCAAAAACCTCGTCTGGCAATTGAAAAACAATATACACGAAATTTTCCTGCGACTTAGTCTACTTCTCGGTATCGTTCTTTACTCAGTATGAAAGGTGATGTTTAGTAGTAGGTACTTAGAATTTTCCCTCCTCTGATGACGCTAACTTTGCTAGTGAAACGACCGTCAGGTCTTTAAAAAGATGTGTTGTGATGATTGGGGTTCCCCAAGTGTACTTATTTCTATATGGAAAAAGGCTGAATTTCAATTCCATGCTGATTTGAAATCAGCACCTCTATTCAATATAATACATCCCTTTTTATGCCAATGTAGTAAAACATTGGCGACACGGTCCCCTGTCATACGTTTATGCCTATTTACATATATTCTCTCTATGAATGTCTATATTATATTATAGAATCAAAGATCAAAAGCGCTATATAATCATTCCTAAATGTCTTTCCGGTGTGCACGTATGTAAGTAATATATTTTATATTTTGATACATGAAAATGTATCATTACTATAATAAATTCAAACGAAATACGTTTACCATATAGTCGAAATTCCCATAATAGGACAAAATGCCTTCAAAGTTTGGTTAGTTCATTAGTGTCATTGGAAAATGTGACTGATAGGTAAAAAGATAGAACAACAGTAACTTCCTGGTCAAAAAGGTTACAAAGGCAGCCATACTAAACAAATTTTGCGGTATCCATCTTGATTCTATTGGAAAATAAAAAACAATTTTTTCTTGAATTTACTGTAATCAAATTTTAGTTCGAAGTTAACATAATAACATGCTTATATACAATGAGTATACGATATTTTTGTCTTTAAATCACCAATCCTTAAATTCATAATTCCAGAATTTTGAATAATGCTTAATTTGAACTGATCTTACTTTTTACAGGGGCGCTTGAATTTTATCGAAGTATCATAATCATGTTAACAGAAAAAAATAACTGCAGTGGTTTTTTCCTTTATACAGTGTGCATCGCCTTTATCTATATCCAAATATTTAAAGTATGTTCTTTGATAATTCCACGAGTAATTTTTTAACAAGGATAGACACACCTAGTTGCTAATATCTACCGTTCGTTTATACATACATAACCACAGATTCTACAGAATACTGTCACATGCACTGTTCGTTTTTTAGCGATTTGTCATAAAGAAAATGTTTACTATTTGAATAAAAAAATAATTCATCAATTTTGGGAAAACTTGACAGGTGTGCTACATTAGCTTGGATAAGTTTATTTACGAACAAAATAAGAGTAGCGGTTTCTAAAACATTAGTTACACTAATGTACTTAGAGCCTCGGTCAACGAACGTGTGCCTCTGGACCGAATAAGGGTACTGGGTTCAATATCGAGCGTTGCCCTTTCACTTTTTTCGGACGTAGTGTAAAATTAACACCAACCGAGCTTGTAACATTGTATTTGAGCAAGTTGAATGTCTGCACGTTCAGCCCCTCGGAAAGGGCGCGAGTCGTCGGTCGATGTTGGGCACGTTAAGTATCCCTAACCAAAATGGGACGCCTGTACAAGCACATAAAATGAACCGAAATAACTAACCATACACAACAAACACCTACAAACATAAATACATAGATGGACACACACACCACACTCTCACACACACACACACACAAATATATATATATATATATATATATATATATATATATATATATATATATATATATATATATATATATATATATACAGTGTAAATGCGTTATTTAATTTTTTCAAGATAAATGGTCGGACAGGTCAATATTAGCCTATCAATTGTCAACTTATGGCGTGAAAATTCCATTAATGACGTCACCTATTTCTGAATGGTGACGTTATCATAACTTTTTTAAATGACAATCATGTTTCTTTGGCGTTTTACTATAGGCCTGCTTACTACTTAAATGATGATGAAAAAAAAGGTACCTCACATAACAATTTTTTTTTTGAAAAAATGGTATTATTTACTTTAAAACATGAAAACGTAAATTTAATCGAAAAAATTATTGAACCAAGGAAAACAAACAAAATTTAGCACAACTGTTCAAATTGTTCTCCACCTACCATTTGACATTGACCAATTGAATATTGCTTATATTTTTGGTATCTATATAACAATTAGCGGTCTCAGTAGCTTAGCAGGTAGACCATTGACTTTCGTGTCAGATGTTCTGGATTCGCATCCTACCACAGCTTTTCATAAATTAAAAATAATTATTAATTTGGTACTTATTAAAACATAACAACTGCCGTGACAATGGCATTGTGGTTGAGAAAGTTGAATGCTTGCACCCGCTCTTCAGAAAGGCCGCTAAGATGTCGGTCTCGTGTACCACGCGATGTTAGGCATGTTAAACCTCTCTACCCTGCGTACAAACCCCGGGAGTTCGGTTAAATATAAAGTAAGGCGAAACATATGTCTGGCGTCGGTGACTGGACATAGTCGCTGAAATAGGCAGACGGTAAAGAAACCAAATACAATAATACTTTTTTAGGATAAATTTGAGGATTATTTTGAAAAACACAGTATCTCCAAAGCAGTACCCGTTTTTTAAGAAAGTGGCAGAAATATTTTAATGTCAGGACACAGCCAGTGCCTTGTGGTAGTCAATTTTCATGAATGTACATTTTTATAACTCAATTTTCCATTAACCTAGAAATTTAAATTTTGGTACCCAAAAAGTATATGAAAGGCAGCAAATAAACGAAGCTTTACCATAATACATTTAAAGGAGGCGGTGCTGTCGGGGCGGCGAGGCCGCGGACGAGCTCTGAGGGAGGAAAAAAATACATTTACATTTTTCAGCAATAATTTTTTTTTTATTGGTCCAATTGAGCAGCCTAATGTGTCGAAGATTAATCAACATTAATTTACGTTCATGTGAAGAAATGTTTTGAGAGTTTAAAAGCCTATCTCATTGATAATTTTTTTTATGAAAATTTGCTGGAATACAGTTATTCTGTAAAACATTAGATGACTTCAAAATTCATAACGTTACTTTGTTCTCCGGCGTAATAAATGCCGAATAGACCGCTTAGAAAGGTTACAAATAGTCTCTCCCAAGCTCATCTAAAGGCATAAGTACAATAGAATCCGTATCTTCTCCGTCCTCCGCTCTTCACCCTCCCGCTTCATAAGCTTGGTAAGTAAACAAAAGAACAGATAAATGACAACGTCGCTTTGCTGAGTAAGTACAATTATTGCAAGCCTTCTACAAAACACAGGCCGAATGAGACGCCACCTGCTGAGAAGTAGTTCAACTTAGTAAGACTTTCGAAAGAATCATACAGTTTTCAAGGAAATTCGAAGTTCAACATCTTCGGCAGCACTTGTCGTGATAATATTTTCTATCTCTGTCGGAGGTACTTCTTCGTCTGGAATATCGCAGCCTTAAGAATACCACGGCACTCGGAGCCTAGATGTGGGTTTTAAGTAGTGTTGCACGAATTTACCAGTAAATTACGTCCATTGACTCAATGTTGAATGAAAATGTCCTAAATATAACTAAAGCGCGTGGGTAGAAATGTCTTGTTGGACCTATTATCAACTTTCACATTACTTTGAGTTTATGCCCCACATTGGTAATATACACTTACATTTCACTTGAAAATGACCTGTGGTAATTTGGTCGCCGACCTATTGTTAGGACGTTTTTACATGAGTTAGACTTTAAATGTTGCTTGTGATATCATTCGTTTACTTTTTCTATCAAGTCACTCCCTCTTGTATATTATTTAATAACAAATATACTTTGAGCGCGAGGTTTACTTTATTGCGTTAGTTGATACCTACACTTTGTTATGCCAAAATCGTATTTTATGCATTATCGGTATCCCGTTATTAAACACGTATCATTGAAGATCGCTGGTAGCAGCCCGGCATGTAGCACGTGTGGGTGTATGGCATCACAAATTCGCAACTGATGCGTTCGATTGCCATTCTCTCTATACGGCCGATACATTCGACATGTGTGGCGATTGAACTTCATTATACTATAGGATAACCGGGTTAACATCCGACAAGGGCGCCATCTGTACACCAGAATGTATGTATCACACGTCACTTGCTTGCATACGCGATTTAACCCTTCTCAATAACATATTGTCCACAATATTGTATTATCATGATGGCATTATTGGTTTTATTATTTTAATTGACTTATATGAAAATCAAAGTTTTATGAAACCTGGAAGCCATTTAAGGTTGCGAGATAAACAATAAGTATACAGGTGAATGTGACATATTGGGACAATTTGAGTCCTTGGTGATTATGTCACAGCATAAGCTGCTTTATGTAACTTACGCTGCACTTGAAGTATTCAATGAAAATCAGCCTTGATATAACCACTTATAACGAACACAATTTTAATATAACACCCACTAAACTCTATTGTGGCTGTTTCTTTTACTGCTACATAGTTGACACACCTGTTGGAGTGTAGAATGTCAACGTCTAAGATGAATAATTTGTCTGTCATACGTTTGGTTATTGGTTAAAAATTATATAATAATAATAATAATAATAATAATAATAATAATAATAATAATAATAATAATAATAATAATAATAATAATAATAATAATAATAATAATAATAATAATAATAATAATAATAATAATAATAATAAAATAGTCTTTATTTACACAGGAAAAGAAAAGACACAAAATTTTATTCCCAGAAGTATACAAAATAAAATAATTGAAACTAAAAATATGAATTAATGCTATCATTAACCTGTGCAACTAAGGGCGAAGTTCAGATGAATGGTATACCATTCCCTGCTCTTCCGCTTGGCCCAAAATACATAAAAGCACCGATTTGCTGAAAATGATGTGTGAGCAGGGCAAACGAAGCATCACAGAACACAACAACAAACAAAAAACGAAACAAAAATTCCACAAGAATTCTCACAAGCAAAGCACATCAATTCTATTGGGCGCATTCCCCAACAGACTATTTAGTAGGACCCAAGATGATAGATCTCTACGGTTGGCGATGAAAGAGTACGAGAAATAATTTTCGCTTGAAAGTGGACACGAAACTAGTTTTGAGGGCATCATCGATAGCGTTGTAAACAGTGTATATCTGGTACGTAAATGACCTTCTGAACAAGGTTAGTCTGTGTTTTGGTGGTGAGATCAGTCCTTTCCTTCTAACATCTACATTATGTACATCAGTCCTATAAGTGATCCTTCTGGATAAGTAAAGAGGGCAGTTTGTCTTGATGACAGTATGATATAGTGCCGCCGCCCTGAGTGTAAATCTACTTTGCATATTTAGCCACCCCGACTCCATGAGCTTACACGAAATGCGCTGATACGTCCGAACACCATAGGCAAATCTCAAACACGTATTCTGTAACCGCTGAATTATTCCAGCATCATAACTATCTACACACGCACAGTAAAGCTCTGAGCAGTATGTGAACTGCGAGAGAACCAAAGCATTTCTCAACATCAGTTTGGTCTCCACATGAAGATAGGATCGAAGTGGAAAGAGCAACCGCAGACTGTTATATGCCTTTTGCAAACACAAACTAATGTGCTGCCTGTACCTAAGTGTATTATCCATTATTATGCCCAAATTCTTAACTTCATCTGCAAGCTTAAGGCAAACTCCACCAATCTCCACTCTCACGTCACTCTTAACCCTCTCGCAATGCACTTGGATACCAATGGGGTTTACCGATGACTTACTGGGAATCAGCCGCAGTGAATGCCGCTCAGCCAGCTGACGGAAAGCGTCCAAATCACTATTAATCTTTGCCACGGCATCTGCAACGTCACAAACATCAAAAGACATGTAAACCTGTGTATCATCCGCGTACATCTGTATGCTTGAATATCTCAACGCATCGCTGAAGCGGAAAAATCCAGAACGTCCAACAATGTCAACATGCGTTGATATGTGTTCCTAAAAACAATAAGAAGCAAATAATTATACTATAGATGTATTACGGTATAAATTGTTCGTGTTACTAAATAAATATGATGGTTTGTGTACCTCGTGGTAACAAAGCAATTTAAAAGTATTGTAATTATATTTGATTCTTGAAACAAACTATTTTGCCGGCCTATGATCACAGTGGGTATACATTCAAAATAAAGCTATGTTAACTAATAACAACTGTCAAGATAATGATGGTTTCTAAAAGTAAAATGGTTAATAATTATTTAAAGGGGTGGTAAAACTTATCTGCCTCCGCTAAACTTTTTGTAATTATTCTCCCCAGATGTCTTTTTGGAGTTTAATTAAGTAGCAGTAATCCAGTTTCGAGCTAAATGGAAAACACATAATAAAGCCAGTATATAAGAAAATCCAGCATAAGAGAAAAAAATCCAGCTTAACGGAAAAAAATTCAGTATATCCGAAAAAAAAAACAGTCACTTGAGAAACCCTGTAAGAAGAGTCAAAAACTAACCTTGGAATGGTATGAACAAACATAGTTTATTTAAAGAGGTATTATCGAAAAAACCGTATATATATATATATATATATATATATATATATATATATATATATATATATATATATATATATATATATAGTGTGTCCCAAACTGGATGGGAATGTATTGCTATCTGGGTTATTATTAGAGATAGGGAGACGGTTAAATTAACGATGTTTTGTAGAATTTCGTGCTCGTTCAAAATATGACTTCTATTTTGCCCTGCCTCTTTTCGTTTTCGAGTTACTTTGAAAAAATAAAATTTCTAGATTTCTTTTTCTTTAATATCTAAGTAGGCGTTCATCTTACATGTCTAAGACTTGCACACTATCAGGATACTTTTTACAGAGTAATCTTTTTATGCTATTCTCAACTTTGGATTGTCATTTGTTTTTGAGCTACAGGTATCAACGTTTGTTTTTATTATAGCGGCCATAATGGATTTTTTGCTCATGTGATAGCCTGTGAAAAGAGCTTTCCAATGATGCACAACATGCTTGAGAAATCTTGTAATTGCACTGACAATTTTGAAACAAACAGTTTTGAGAATAGTAGGCTATGAAATCCAATACCAGAAAACAAATTTAAAAAAAAGGTGTTCAAAAAGCAGTAGGCCATGGAGTCTAACAATAGACTTCTACTTTCAACATAATTTTCCGTAACGATTCACGATAAAAAAATATTGTGATTTAATTTACAATACTTAATTAGGTAATAATGCTAGGTACTATTATGTGAAACAGTTTAATGACGAACCCGGCAATAACAAATAGAAACTCAAACTCCACAAACCAACACAATTAAAAACTGAACTCAACAACTGATAAAATAGAAACTTAAAAATACACTAAATAGAAAATTGTTTAATATGGCCATCGTTTTGTTCAATGCACTTTATACACCTTTTTGAAACATGCCTGCAAACTCTGGTGAGGGTGTTTTGGTTAATATGATTTATAGCTTCCGTGATTCTGTTTTGTAATTCATTGATAATTTGTGGTGGATAAAATTTATACACATCATTCTACAGAGTACTCAAAAAAATCCATGGGTGTTATATCAGCACTTCGAGCACACCAATGAACCTGCCCATTGTTACAAATGATACAATTATTAAAATTTTGGTAGAAAAATACTTTGACGATCCTAGCATTGTTAGCTGGACAACCGTCTTGTTGGTACTAAATCTCGTCTAAATTATCACGAACTCTTCTAATTGTTAGATGTCATTTCTCAATAGATTAAGATACATTTTCCCAGTTAAATTAAAGAACGGGCCAACAATGAAGTTACCTGGAATTTTTTTAATTTGACTGTCTAATCCACAAATCAAAATAACAGTTTTTACCTAATAAGCCACACAAAACATTAATACAAAATCTGTCTTGCAATCATCTTTCTTCCTTTAGATGGGGATTTTCATTTGCCCAATAATGCCTATTATGGCGATTATATACAACAGAATTTGTAAATCTGGATTCATCAGTCCATATTATTTTCAAAGAAAATTTTCATCTTGCTGACATTGTCCTTGATACCATCTGCAGAGTGCAAGTCGCTTAGTGCAATCGTCAACATTTAAGCCTTGTACGATTGTAGGTTTGTATGGATGATAATGACTTTGTTTTAATACAAGGTGGACCGTACTTTTTGGAACGTCATTTTGTTCAACAGATAACCGAACGGATTGCGGAGGGTTTTCGTTTGAAACCTGTAAGACGGCGTTACTTCTTTCTTCATTTCTAGGCATTGGTAGTTTCTTTGGGTGGAAACTTCCGTCGTTCAATAGATTGACCACTAGCCTGCGAAATATTTTGGTGTTTGGTTTTCGTCTTTCTGGCTAGTTGTTTTGATAGGAATTTGCAGCTGCCTCAGTATTTCGGTTAGAACGAATATAACATTCCAACATTTCAATTTGGGTATTGCAAAACGAACTATCCGAAGTACCGTTCGCGAAATCTCGGCCACTATGATCCCGAAAACTGTTGTCAACACCATCTCAATGCGCAATGCACGCAAGTGAAAGTTCATCCAGCCCGCTCTCGCACGACGTCAGAACGTTGTTGTTGATTTGGTGAAATTTTTTTTGTTGTTGTTAAAACTGGAGTAATCTATCGTTTTGGGGTTTATTTATTGGGAAACTTTTAATTTCATCGAACATCTGGTATTCTGTTCTAAAATTAAATTAGGGGTTGAATGTGTGTGGGTGGAATTTTGTTGACAAAATTTTTTTTTTTGCGAAGACGGCGTTAAAAGTCTCAAAACAAATAGAAAACTTGATTTGAAACAATTTTTTTTGTCTGTTGGTCGGTATGTCGGTCTGTCGGCTTGTACGTCTGTCTGCTAATAGGTGCAATAACTTTCGAACGAATTGAGATATCACCTTCAAATTTGGCATCCAGCACCCAACAAAGGAACGCTTCGAGTTGTTTTTGGCTAAGATAGCTTCAGGGGTTGGGGATAAATAAGGGGTGATTTGGTGAAAATTGGCATTTTTTCAATAAAACTCGAGTAGTATAACGTTTTATAAGTTTTTGGGTACAGAAATACAAATATTTTCTTTGTGGTCAAGTCAAGGGCTCTAAATTAATTTTATTAAAATGTCTTTCTGGAGAGAATAAATTATCACAACTACGTGGAAGTTATGATCTAATTTGCAGCACTACTTTTGTAGCTGTAATGCAAAAACTTTTAAAAGAAGGTTGAAGCATTTCTTTATTTAACTCAGCATCCACTCTGTAAATATAATCTGTTTACCTTAATGTTTTTTAACATCGTTTGATGAAGCCGTATGGGTTTTATAGCACTTTTAGAGATCAAAATATTTTTTCTGGAATTAGCTTAACGAAAATACGACCTGAAATGCGATTTATGTATCAACAAGAATTATCCATTTTCCAGAAGGCAAATTCAGGCAAATGTAACGGCACATACACAGAAATAATTCTCCCATCCAGTTCCTACATATTTTTCCGAAATCCTTATAATCTTTTTACTTGCTAATATGTGCCGGTCTCTTTAATGTATGTTTCTCTACACGAGATTAAAACAATTTAAAAAGCCCGCCAGCAATTCTCGTCCCTATGCACTCACAGTAAAAGGCCCTTAACCATAACAACCGACTTCTTTTTCTCCATTAACCGGCTCTAAGCTGCCCAGTTATAAATTACGAATTTTAAGGTAACCTAATGTACCAAATTAAGGGGATACTAATTTTTCAGATATGTTTATTTCTGTAATGTTGGCTACACTGAAACTGTACACGATCAGTATAGCTCTTCTCTCTTGCTGTTTGTGTGTATGTATGTGTGCGCGTTTGTGATCCGCCTCCCCCTTTTATTTTACTTACTTGGTAATTAACCCTTTTAATCCCTTATGGATGTTTGGACAATATTATGGTTTGACCCACGGTCTTCATTAATAAATAAAACCTATCGGCTACACAAGAATATATAATAATATTATGCGAGGATATTTTCGGGAGAGAATATTACGTTTGGGTATTGTTTTATTCATGGAAAAGTACACAGTCTTATGTTACATTGTTATGCTTGCCGAATAATAAACACAAATAAATATGACGAGCCAAAAACGGGGGTGAGTGAGGGAGGCGGTCCTAACGAACTTTGGGAAATAATTGACGTTCTACAGTTTTATATATGGTGAATCTGATGGATTTCATTAGATTCACGGGCCTTAATGTAGTAATTATGTTTTTGATACAGTTCGAGAAGTATTATGTGTTTCCTCTCGCATCTACATCAAATATACGTCTGTCTCTGCTCTTTGTGGTGCTTTTAGATTACGTTAATTTGATATAGGTTGATTTACAAATGTGGACGCTGATGGAACGAAAGAGTTTTTAGGCTGCGTTGATATATTTGGACATGACAATATAAAATGTTTAATAAAATACGGTGAAATTAGACATCATTTTCATACAAAAAAGATATGTAGTTTGAGAGCCATAAAACGGACAAATAATAAAAGGTTCGGGACGCATCAAGTGCATCATAGTAGTGAATTTTCATGATAATTGTACACTATTAGTAAGGTATATTGTTAAGACTAATTATTTAAATTTAAATGGATCTTGGAGATTCTTTTCAGAGGTCCCAGTAAGCGACTATTTGAAGAAATTTTTATTTTATATGAGCTAGAAAATTCAGATTTGGTACATATATCTAAATACTGCAAGTCGCTTTAAAAAAATTGTGTTACAAATTTCATTAAAGCTACAAAAGTTTTTCAGAAAAAAATTAATTATTTACAATGTACCTACCAAATTATCAATATGACAGGTATTTTTCCTTATTAGTTGCTTTTTTATTTATTTTTATTTCAACAACACAGCACGAGCGCTTACATCCTAAATATTATATAACCGTGGGTGTCGACAAGGAGGAAATTCTGGACTTGAAGGTTTGGAGGTTCGGGGGAGAAGGAAAAACATGTGCCGGCAAGGAATTCTACAACTTGGAAGTCCTCGGGACAAAATAGCGGGTATAACAAGATGTTCTATGTCTGGTGACCTGGACAGTAAAATCTTGCATTCTCTCTGTTCCCCTGGTAGATATGTTGGGGGCAGCAGGTGAAGGAACTATGGAGGAAAGCTCCTCTGAGTAGTGCCCGTGCAGATATCTATAAAAAAGAGAGAGAGAGGGGTCACCAACGGCACGTCGGTGGGCAAGGGATGCCTTTGGGTGAGGCTAGGGTCACCGATGAGACGTATAGCTCTCTTCTGAATGTAGTCCAGGATAGCGAGTGTAGAAGCGGCAGCAGCACCCCAGATGCGGGAGCAGTATTCGAGGTTTGGTATTATTTGTGAAGTCTAGAAGGTATAGAGATTAGTTGGTGAAAAGTATTTGCAAACCCGGAAGAGGAAACCTAATTTTTAAGCAGCCGCTTCTGCAACTGATGTGACATGTTGGTGCCAATTGAGATTTCGATCGACAGAAATGACAACAAGTGAAAAAGACTCATTACTTTGAATGATTTGGTTGTTCATTGTGATTGGTCTAGGGCTGGTGTATCTCTTATGAGAAAGAAAGCAAGACTGTGAATTGGTGGGGTTGAATTGTACAAGATTTCTACTTTCCCAGTCTAATATTTTTTTGGAGATTCACGGAGACAGAACCCTCTATATGTCTGCGCTCCTCATCTAATCGGGCTAAAGAGACAGGCTAGAATATTGTATATTTGAGTGGAGGGTGCTGTCGTCCTCGTAACTGTGAACTGGGTTGGATGTGCTAGAGAGGAGGTCATTGATGTGGAGAAGAAACAAAGTAGGGGCTAAAGCTGAACCTTGAAAAACTCCTGCATTAATTGAATACAGTTTAGAGGAATGGCCATTCACGACAACAGAAATGCTCCGGTTGGGGAGGAAATTTGCTGTCCACGTACAGAGTTTTGGTGATAGGACATAGGCCGCAAGTTTATTAAGCAGCTCTGCGTGCCAAACCTGGTCGAATGCTTTGGATATGTCTAGAGCGACAATCTGGGATTTACCGTGTAGTTCCATAGACTTGTTCCAAGAATGGGTGACAAAGGAAAGGCGGTCGGCAGTTGATCTGCGGTGACGGAATCCATACCGCCTGTCGTGTATTAGACTGTGTTTTTCAAGAAATTTTAGTAATTCGGTGTTTATATACTTTTCCATGACTTTAGAGATGACTGAAAGGAGAGAAATAGGCCTGTAGTTGCCAGGAAGCGCTTTGGATCCTTTCTTGGGGACGGGTTGTACTCGAGCAGTTTTACAGTTACTAGGAAATATGCCTCTATTGTAAGATGTCTGAAACAGACGAGTCAGCACAGCAGCAAGTTCTGGTGCGCATTTTTGAGAACAATTGCTGGGATCTCGTCAAGGCCAGAGGCTTTCCTGGTATTAAGAGAAGAGAGCACCTTTCGTACATTTTTAGTTTTGAAAATGATATCCGTCATTTTATGCGCGACATTGGGGACTGTTGGTGGTTGAACATTTGGTTGGATGGCTTTGTTTTAGTCAACCCAATCGAACTAGTTTTTGCAAACAAAACAACAAAAAAAGGTTTTTTACATAGGTTTTACTATGGCTCAAGGTTGAAGATTATAGCCTAATCGGAAATTGTGTTATCGAATTTGAAAGCTTTTTACGAAAATTTTCTACCACAACCTACTTGCAGCCAGACCCTTTTCATCACTTATTTACTGTTGCTGTATCCATTCTTTTTTTTTAATCACAACATATTGTAGCTCTCTATGTTAGACTGACAAATAAGACAACCTCAAATTCATTTTTGGAAAAATATTTCAAACAAATGAAGTGAGGTAATGATTTAAACAACAAACAATCTTGGTTCGCGGCTTCACCACAGGGGTTCTCCTCCCCCTTCCACATGCCTACAAGTATCCTCCATGCATCAAAAAGGACAATATAAACAAACAAAAAATTGCTTCGGAATAACCCCCAAGAAAGTTGCAGGACCTGCGGTAAATAAGGGTTCTGGGCGAAGTAAACAGGATTTTGAGGAAGTATGCTGCAAAATAGGTAAAAGGTTACTTATAGAGGTCCAACTAAGCTGTTTTTTTCGAACTTTCCGCTCACATTTTCTTTTTATCTTCTTCCCCGCCCAGCACCCCTATTCACTCCTGGTCCCGTAACTTTTTTAGGGGCCATTTGCAAGAAGTTTTTCTTGTGGTATGTGCATCCAGTAAGGGTTCTAAGCATGTCTTTTTTTTTCTAAAAGTCTCCCGTATGCTAAACTGAAAATTTAATGTTTATTTCCAAAAAGAATGTTCCTGTCAAATTATAAACGTGGCAGGTATTTTTCGTATTTCCTTATTAATCGCTTGTATGATCCATTTTAGTCGACACAATCGAACCAGTTTCTGCAAACAAAATAACAAAAAAGGTTTTGTAAAATAAATTTTTAGTTATATTTCAAATCTACTACCCACGCTGCCTTTATATGGGTTTTATTATGTATCGAAACTGAGGATTCTTGTTTAATGGGAAATTGACTTATCACTATTTGAAACATTTCTACAAAAATTCGCTACCTTAACGCACTTGCTGCACCTAAACTCTTTTCAACACCTATTTACTATTACTGCATCCATACTTTTTGAAAATGAAATAAATATGAACAATACAAAATTTTGAAATTAAAATTTAATAATTGACACTGTACATTTGATTATATATATATATATATATATATATATATATATATATATATATATATATATATATATATATATATATATATATATATATATATATATATATAATTTTAACTGATTTATGATATTATGTAGTTTCATTTACTTCAAATGTTCCATAAAGAGTAAAAGCTAAGAGTAAAGAAAACCGTAAGTACCTAGGTAACCTAGGTATTATACTTATATTAGTTTGCGGTAGGTATATTTCTTCTTGAAATACTTTTGTTTCATTTTGGTAATAATAAAGTTAAAAGGTGGGTTATTATTTACCTACTATTTCTATTGTAGGTTGTTGTTTTATATTTTGAGCTTCTAAGGTATTAGCGGAGTCGATTTCGAGGTTGTGCGCAGAACGTGCACGTTTCTCTTATGATTCATGTCAATTAACAAATGACAAATAGTAATGTCAGATTAAACTAGATAGATGAAGATGGCTTTTAAATACCGTGAAAATAGGAAGTTTAATATTTATACATAATAAAACGTAGTTCTAGATTGCTTTTAAACGAATTGAATCGCTTTCATTAAAATTTCTATTTATTTACATTATTCTGGTATCTACAGATTTAGATGACAGTTGTCGTAAATGGCAACCCCGCCGATTGTTTATTTTGGCATATTTTGGTAGCCTGTCCGTTTAAAACTTAATTTGGAGATTTTGTTTTCAATGGCAGCGGAACCCTGATTTATCTGTCTGACCTTGTCTAACATTATAGGCATCCATTTAGAGGTAATTTCAGGTTATATCGTAGACTATTGATATTTCTTTAGTTATCTCAAGACCTACTGAACCAATTGAGTTCAAATTGGGTAGGTAGGACCACCTGTATAATGTGTGCGTGCTTGTCAAGTTTTAGTTAAATATTTTTAGTAATAAAAAGATATTGCGTGTTAAAGCAGCTTTTTTCGTTTTTTTTTCTAAAGTAAGAAGAGAAATTTTACATACCTATAAATATTGAATAATTTTCCATTGACTTAATGGTAAACATTGAGGTAGAAAATATTTGATTTGAGATTTATACAAACATAACACAGATCAAGTGATCCGTAAACTTATAACTAAACCAAACACATAGTAAAATACATAACATAAATATAAAACATTACTAATTATAGGGTTTGGAAAACATATACGAAGTCTAAAACATTTATAAAGCCTAGATAGATAACAAAAATTGTCGCCCATCTAATACATAAACACAATATAATACATATAACAACTAAATAAACACATTCAATATAATATATAACACTTAAAAATGAAAGAAATAAAAAATAACAAAGATGTTAGCTACACACCACCTATTTGTAATAAATACTCTAACAAACCAAAGGGCTTTAAACCTTTATAAGACAGAACATTATATATATATATATATATATATATATATATATATATATATATATATATATATATATTTATATATATATATTTATTTATATATATATATATATATATATATATATATATATATATATATATATATATATATATATATATATATTAAATGGACCTTGGATATAGGTTCTAGGGGCCCTAATTCGCGCTGATTTGAAAAAAATGTTTGATAGTCTCACCGTCGTAACCTGTCTATTAGTGAAAAAGCTTTCCAGAAGAAAACTTAATTCGTAATTGAAAAAGGAATGTATCTGCCAAATTATAAAGATGGCAGGTATTTTCCATTATTAATCGCTTATCTCGCTTTAGTCAACCTAATCGGATCGGTCGATCCAACAACAATAACAGTTTTTTAAAAACAACTTCTCTATTAGTAAATGCCATAATAAAGATTTACTATAAAATTATCAACAAAAAATGTTTGCTGAAAATTATAATATGAGACTAACGTTGACAAAGTATTCCAGACGTTTTATAGAAAACGATATTTTGGTCCAAAGGTATGAAAAACAGCATATTTTATCGCAACACAAGGGGAACTTTCTGCAGATTTTTTGACTTTTCTTTAATAGCGTGCTGTAAAAATTTTATGTTTTAACAAAAAAATATGAGCTATTACCTACAGGTTAAGGCCAGTTTCGGTACATTGTTTTCAAAGGATTCGCCTCAAATTGGACACAAAATTACAGTGTTTGCAGGGGTGTCAAATTTTAAGACAATCGTAACAAATAAAGCTAATAAAGCAAATTGATTGAAATAAAAAAATCAAGAGCGTGTATCTCTACAATTTTTTCGTTTTTTTCGGACACTTGTATAGCCAATTAATACCGCTTAAAAAATATAAGGTCCTATAAAGATATCGCGTGAATGGTGGATACTATTATGAATTATATCTCCATGTCAATCAATATACGAGTATAATGGTTTGTAACCAGTAGCACTTCTTTGGCAAATGTATCGCCTTATCGATATTTGTTTGTATATCGACCTTTTGCATAGGTTTGCATATTCCTTGATGATATGTAAGACGGCAGTGGTCTGTCTCGCACATGGCTTCTAATTATTGAAGTTTTTGTGTTAGTGTTGGCAATAAAAATGTTCGAATGCACTGGTGGGTGGTCCATCAGAGACGTTTTATGATCTCTACTGATACAGATCTCTCAAAATACATATATAAAATCCACCGTCTACTACGGCGTCCTGTTTACGAACATACCCCCACAATGTAAACATTTATATTTTAGTTCAATATTAAATAAATCCCGTGTAAGAATGCTATGCGCATTACGACTCATAAAATACACAATAAATTCCCATTTGATCCTATAATCATGTCTTAATGGTTCGGCGTAAACATTCGCTAACGTCTTCGTCTGTATACGAATGCCGAAAATTTTATTGCTTTTCTAATACTGTTGTTATGTGGTACGCACCGACTTAAATTCTCCGATGGATCGAATTTTAGTTATCATTTTTATATATTCTGAATTCTTCATATAACGATGCGGTTAGTTTATATGATGTTATCCTTGCATGCTAGAAAAAGTCCTTTAAAACTGATGCGTTTGATGGAATATTAAAGCCTGAGGTTATATCTATCAACTAGTGTAATTTAACTAGAATTTAATATCATATTTGATTTGAGAAAAATGTTAATACTAGGAAGTTTTATTCTAGAGTATTTAGGGCAAACTTATTCTAAAGTAAATGTCTGATGACAGCTGCCATCAAAAACCCTGTACTTATGTATGTACGTCCAAAGAATATGGAGTTGCTTCGGAAGATCTACTCTTTCATTTACCACAGACTGTTATAATTTCAGTGTTGTAGAAAATATCGAACCGCATAATAAAAAATTAGTTAAAAAAAGAGGTTGCTAGAATGGCAAAGACATCCTTAATAAATAATTCTACCTTTTTCTTATTCCACGATTAACTAAAAAAATAATAGGCAAATTTTTATGAAACGTGGTAGGTATCTTCCTATTGTGAATGGCTTGGACAAGTTCGTCTGTTTTGGGCTCTCTTTCGAAAAAAAGATTATCTTCGAAAAGAACAAAGCCATGGCAACCAAATTTAATACGTGAGTTCGCTATAAAAAGTAAACTATGTTTTAAAATTCAGATTGCTATGTTACAAAAAAACTTATAGGCTTCTAATAGAAACATATTTGGTGTCAGGTCATTTCTATGAAAATTCACTACCATGACTCACTTGCTGCGGCCACACTTTTTTACTTTTCTCTCCTTTTTTCTCTTCACTCCTCTTTTTCCTTTTTAGCGAATTTTCATTAAGAAAAGACGACATGAAATTAAAAATGTGCCAAGTGATTGTTTTTTAACTGGGGGATTCAATAAATTTTTAAAATACACTATATTTGTAGCTTGATGAACGGTCACAATTAAAGGTTTAGACTAAAAGAGTAGCATAATATAGTGGACATGTAAAGAAAATCAAGACAAGTCTCTACAAAAGTGATTTTAAAATAGTTCGTTGATGTGTAAACTTTAACATAAGACGTCAGTTAAGACCAAAACAGTTGTGGGATGAGTTTCAAGTGACAATTCTAATAATTATGCATGTATATGTACCTATAAGTGTTACGTTTTCTTTTAATATAATATAAAATATCCCGGGGCATGAAGAGGGCTCAAGTATCATGTAAACAAAACGTTAGTTAACGCATCCTTAGATAGCTCAGTGGTAGCGTGCTTGTCTTCTGCGCAGAAGGTTCTGAGATTGTTTCTCGCTCGATGAATTTATGTTTTTTTTTGTTTCACTTTGATACTTGAAGGAACAATAGTGTAGAGATTTCGTACGTTTTCAACAAGATCTCATTTTTTGTCTAAAACGCCTAAAGAACTTTCACATTTGGGTCTGAAATTATAATTTTCAGCAGATATCTTGTTATTGTTGATATTGGAAAAACCGGTTTATTTAGGTTTTAATTAGGTTTCCTCCTGGAAACCTCTTGTAACTTTAATTTAATTTATAATACCTGTTTCTTTTAAAGAGACTTACACTATCTATAAATGTAGCAAAATTTAATTTTTTAGATTGATAGAAAATTGAGTTTTGGGAATTTTTCTCAAAAGGAGTTAGAACACAAGATGTTTTTGATAATATAGAGATATACATGTAACACTTTCGAAAGACTGCTTCAAATATGCACGTACTAGGACCTCTAATATCGATCTTCAAGGTCTCTGTAAGTTTAAAGTAGTAAGTTTAGTAATATGCCTTATAATATAAGTGTACAATTCTTATGAAAATTTACTACTATAACGCACTTGCCGCGTCCTGAATTTTTTTTTGTATCAAAATATTAAGGATTAGAGCAGGGATACTTTATCGCCTAGTTAGCCGCTAAGGCTCACAAAACAAAGAGACATGGGCCATGGAAAGAAATAACAGCCCAAAGGTCAGACAATAGGAATTGTGTACAATTGTAAATAAAAAAACATATATGTGAATTAGCTATAACTTACTTAAACCTAAAAAATAAAAATACACACCTATCCACACATAAGCATTTAACCACAACATCTAGAAGCTCAAAAATAAAAGAAAGAAAAATAAATAGATTGTCAGAATTGCACAAATGGGGACGTTAGTACAATTAAAACTCAGCCAGTAAGTTATGTTGAATGGATAAGTATACTTGGTGAATCCAACTCACCACAACATATCTTTTTAAAGATCTGACGATATATTTACTAACAAAGTTACTACCTGAGGAAAAATTTTCATCCTCTGATGACGCTAACTTTGTTAGTGAAACGATCGTCAAGTCTTTGAAAGATTTATTTTAGTGATTTGGGTTCCCAAGTATACTTATCTCTTGAACATAGCTAGCTGCTAAGTCTTTTAATTTTAACAACACACCACGAGGGTTTACAGCCTAAATACTATCGTACCGTGGGTGTTGACAAGGAGGAAAGAGGCAACTTGTTAATTCTGGACTTGAAGGTTTGGAGGTTCGGAGCAGAAGGAAAAACATGTGCCGGCAAGGAATTCCACAACTTGGAAGTCCTCGGGACAAAAGAGCGGGCATAACAAGATGTTCTATGTCTGGTGACCTGGGCAGTAAAAGGGTGCATTCGCTCTGTTCCCCTGGTAGATCTGTTGGGGGCAGCAGGTGGGGGAACTATGGTGGAAAGCTCTTCTGAGCAGTGCCCGTGCAGATATCTATAAAAGAGAGAGAGGTCACCAACGGAACGTCGGTGGGCAAGGGATGGCAACCTTTGGGTGAGGGTAGGGTCACCGATGAGACGTATAGCTCTCTTTTGAATGGAGTCCAGGATAGCGAGTGTAGAAGCGGCAGCTGCACCCCAGATGTGGGAGCAGTATTCGAGGTTTGGCCTTATTTGTGAAGTATATAAGGTATAGAGATTAGCTGGTGAAAAGTATTTGCGAGCCCGGAAGAGGACACCTAATTTCTTAGCAGCCGCTTCTGCAATTGATGTGACATGTTGGTGCCAGTTAAGATTTCGATCCACAGAAATGCCAACAAGAGAAAAGGACTCATTACTTTGAATAACTTGGTGGTTCATTGTGATGGGACTGGGGCTGGTGTATCTTTTATGAGAAAGAAAGCAAGACTGAGATTTGGTGGGGTTGAATTGTACAAGATTTCTACTTCTCCAGTCTAATATTTTTTGGAGATCCACGGAGACAGAACCCTCCATGAGTCTGCGATCCTCATCTTTTGGGCTAAAGAGACAGGCCTAGAATATTGTATATTTGAGTGGAGGGTGCTGTCGTCTGCGTAACTGTGAACTGGGTTGGATGTGCTAGAGAGGAGGTCATTGATGTGGAGAAGAAACAAAGTAGGGGCTAAAGCTGAACCTTGAGGAACTCTTGCATTAATTGGATACAGTTTAGAGGAATGGCCATCAACAACAACAGAAATGTTCCTGTTGGAGAGGAAATTTGCTGTCCAGGTACAAAGTTTTGGTGGTAGGCCATAGGCCGGAAGTTTATTAAGCAGCGCTGCGTGCCAGACATGGTCGAATGCTTTGGATATGTCTAGAGCAACAATCTGAGATTCACCGTGTAGTTCCATAGACTTGTTTCAAGAATCGGTGACAAAGGAACGGAGGTCGGCAGTCGATCTGCGCTGACGGAATCCATACTGCCTGTCGTGGATTAGATTGTGTTTTTCAAGAAATTTCAGTAGGTCGGTGTTAATATACTTTTCCATCACTTTAGAGACGACTGAAAGGAGAGAAATAGGCCTGTAGTTGCTAGGAAGCGCTTTGGATCCTTTCTTGGGGATGGGTTGTACTCGAGCAGTTTTTCAGTTACTAGGGAATATGCCTTTATTGTAAGATGTCTGAAACAGACTAGTCAGGACAGGAGCAAGTTCTGGTGCGCAATTTTTGAGAACAGTTGCTGGGATCTCGTCAAGGCCAGAGGCTTTCCTGGTATTAAGAGAAGAGAGCATCCCCTGAGACAAGAGGTGGGAACGTGCTTTTTCAGAAATTATTCCCAATAGATTTAGCAAGAGTCCATAAGGGTTTGCTGCCGTTGGAGCTTGAGAGGACTTTGTTTTTGATGTGGTTATTAAACGAGTTTTTTTGCCTCAGAAAGAATGCAGACATAGCGGTATCTTTTGTGTCGTTAAATGCTTGACGATTTTCTTGACTGGGATTGTGTAGAAGCGTTTTGTGAGCTTTGATATTTTCAAGTCTGGCCTTGTCACAGGATTTAGAGAACCAGGGCTTTTGTGTGGCTGAAGAGGTTTTCTGTGTACGTGAAATAAATAACTCCATGCCATCTTGGATAATTTCGGTGACGTTTTGTGAGATATCAGAGGGGTCAGGATGAGAGAAGCAGACAGACGCCTATGGAAATGAGTAAAAGTAATCCTGCATTTCTTCCCAGTTTGCGGAGTTGTAGTGCCAAACGATACGTGGTTGTGATGATTGTGTGACCTCGGGTTGCATTGCGCAGGAAGCAGTGACCATGCCGTGGTCTGAGCGACTGATATGTTATAGCACTCAGGTTTTGTAGTAAGAAGGAGATCCAAGGGATTTGAGCTGTGTGTTGGGATACGAGGAAAGTAAGTAGGTTGCTGAACCATATTGGCTAAAGAATTGCTGATTGCAAAGGACTCCGCTGCTCTCCCTTGTGGATCGGTTTTTGAAGATCCTAGCCATTCTTTATTATGGACATTGAAGTCACCAAGAATAGTGACCTCGGAGGAAGGATATTCAGAAATCAGATAGTCGGTTTTTTCAGAAAGGTAGTCAAAGAGCTGGACAAAGTTGTTGTCAGAAGGTGACCGGTAAATGCAGCAGCTGAATTTAGTTGCAGCCCATATTATGTCTTTTCTTCCAGCTTCTAAATTGGGGAGTCTGGTGCAGGGTAGATTGCTACGGACGTATGCGCACACGCCTCCATGCAATCTAATTGTACATCAATCTTCATTTATAAAATTCCGCCAATTTATTTCTTTTATTATTATTTTTTGACCATCTAGATGTTGTAGTTAAATGCTTATGTATTGATAGGTGTGTATTAATTATTTTATGACGCTAACTTTGTTCATGCACTAATGACGCTTACTTTGTTAGTGAAACGGTCGTCATGTTTTTAAAAGATGTGTTGTGGTGATTTAGTGTCTCAAAGTGTACTTATCAGTGCTTATCACGGGTTCCAGCCTTCACTTAATTCACTTACCATGTTAAAGAGACACTATATATTTATTAACTCCAATGGTCTGAAAAACTTTCTTCTTCCTTCTGTATAAAGTGGACAAGCAAGCAATATGTGATTTAAATCCGCCTCGGTTTCTCTACCACATTCACAATATGCATTGTTGCGGAAACCAACTCGATAAGTGAATTTTGGAACCTGTGATGAGCAATGATAAGTACAACTTGGAGAACTCAATTCATTACAATACAGTTTTAGACCTGACTACCGTTTCGCTAACAAGCTGGATTGTCATTTTATCTGTCCAGTTCTTAAGGTGCGTTTTGCTGTGCATGATGATATCTCAGCAGCTAACCAGCTAACAAAGTTAGCGTCATCAGAGGGATAAATAAACTTATTGCTTTCACTTACTCATCCCTCTGATGATGAAAGCTTTCTTAGTTAAACGATCGTCAGGGCGAAAAACTGTATTTTGATGAATTGGGTTCTCCGAATTGTACTTATCACTAATTCGACTAAGATGTAATAAGTACCTTTCATGTTTAAAATTTAGCCTAACTATTGAACTTGTTTGCTTCCCTGTAAGTGGACCACATTTTGACAATTGTGTTGGTAATTTTGGGTAGAGCAAGGTGTATCGTCTGCCAGACTTTGTAACGTACTCTTCTCATCCTTTTGACCAGATAAAGGCAATGTCTCTGGAGATGTCGGCACTTACGTCAATAAGATGCAATCTCTTCTCCCATTCCTTTGACCAGATCAAGGTAATGTCTCTGGAGATGTGAGCACTTATGTCAATAGAATACAATCTATTTTCCGGGACTTCGACTGCTGCTCTAATCCATACGAAGATCAATTAATGAATCGTAGTTATCTTGTTTACCAGTTTAACAAATTTTGTTATACCATCATTTCCATAGCAAGATGGATTGAATTCTGTAACGCTAAAAGTGAAGCTTGTGAGTCCGACGTTCTGACCACATGTCCTGCCATATGTCTGGATAAATGCCCAGAAAGCTTTAACCTGGGTCAAGGGTTTTTCTATAGCAACTATATTTGCACTATACATAAAAGCTTAAAGATTTAAATTTCTGCTGGGAAAACCTGTACGTAAGAGGCTGCGCCTGCGCACTTGAAAGACTTAAATCCATCGGTGAATATGTACCAGTAATCGGGATCTCCTTCAAATCCTTCTAATTTGACAATACTGTTTGATTTAGTTCTTTGTTATTATCTTAGGTTGGTATACTTATAGCAGACTGAACCAAATATATTTCAAAATCAATGGGAAGGTATTTTCATAAACATATCGGATATGTATGGCTCATGTTGGAGATTACCATAATAGACGATAAAGATAATCCGGTTTTTATGATCCAGTATCTCTTCTGTAACGTTTCTAAAAACAAATTATGTAGAGGGTTGGTAGTTGAGCTATTTGCGTCCACTAACTTAAGTATGAATCGTCGAGCTAGAAGTTTGATTCTATGTGAAACGGTTGCTCGTTGGATTCTGTAAAACAGCTTGTCATCCCCAAACCATAATACTTTAAATTTTAACATACCAAATGGATCAAGTTTTTGTTATTAGTGATTTTTGTAGAAAAAATTCGCTAATAAGGGAACCGCGACTTATCAATTTTCGAAGATTTCTTTAATTGAGGGCAATCTAGGACCCCTAGAATCCGCATTCGGGATCAGTTTTGATTTCTATATGTCTATTCTAAGAGAAGAAATTAAGAACGCGTTTAAAAAAACTTAGGCAAGAAAAATTTTTGTTGTAGGCTAACACCGAAACTTCTGGTGAAAAAATAAAGAAAAACATTTTCAACTGATTGATAAATGTGACTCGGGACTACCAAGTGAGTATACAAGGGTAAAATTATCCAAAAAACTCGCATGCGCGAAAAGGCAACCAGCAGAGGGCAATACGCGTAGAGAGTCATATGGCGAAGATTCGGCTAATCATAATAAAAAAAAATAGAATAGCAAGCAAAATTGAAAATTGCTTTAATGGAGACTAGGTCAGATTAAGAGCTGGACGAAAACCAAAGAACCAATACTAACAGGAAGAACCTGAGTTTATGTTCTTCGAATGTCAACTTTTGAAGTTTGCAACTTGGAAAAATTATCATTTTGTTAAATTCTGTTCAAATAGCCCACAAGTTTTGTGACCTATTTGTGTTGGCATGTTATAAAATCGTAAGCAATAAGCTATGCTATATGCTTAAAATGATGAGAGTGAGAAGACTTACGAGAAGTAGAGGCACATTCAACGCTTTAATAGGCCTATCAAAATCTTCGAATTGGTCGATTAGACAATAGTGTTCGTATAATAAAGAGAGCTGGATTGGATACACACTTAAAACATTGAGAGAAATGAGACTTCAGAAAAAATAGAAATAAACATTTATTGCTTTTGTAGGCCTGCAAAAAGCATTGGATAATGTGGATCGAAAAATATTATTTCATATAATAAAGAGAGCTGGATTGGGTTGAACGAATCATCGTATATTTCTCAACCTATACAGAAATCAAAGATGCATGATATATATAAGCGGATATTAGATTAAAGCTAGAACAAGGAAAAGAGTACCGCAAGGATGCGCAGTATCACCATATTTGTTCAATCTATTTTTTGAAGATAAAATAAATAACGCAAAGGTAAAGTTAGCATGCAATAAAAAATAAATAAAAAGAACGGATTGGGAAAAATTATATAGGCAAGGCAAACTGATGAAAAGACCAACGAAACTCCTAAAAAACGGTGAGAAAATTGAGATGCTTGCTGAGTCAAATTGAGAGGAGGGTGGCAAAGTTTGTTGAGAAAGGAAGTGGTAAACGACCTAGAGGTAAACTTCTGAAAAACATGGCTCAATCGATGAATTGCGAAAGCTAGAATAAAATAAAAAAGCTGCTGGCCGCAGTAGTTTACCGTGGCAACTTCAGAGTGACATCGCTTTTAGGTTGTGATGATAATAATAGAAGGTAACGCAAAATACATAAAAGGCACATAAAATGTTAAAAAATTGGCAACTGACTGTAAAACTACAGTTATTATCATTTTTAGGCTGAAACTTTTCTTTACTTGTTACTTTATTATACGAGCAATCATTCTATTTCCTTCTACAATCCAGCTGTGCCTGATACTTCCAATAATCAAATATAACATCTTGTCGTTCCCCCTGCGTGAATCTTCCAATAAATCTGATAATTACACGTATCTCCGTGTTATCACTGCAATTCGCTACATATGGAAGGACATTAAATAAGGCCTCGCTAATCCCTGAATGTATTCTCTATACTAACAAATGTAACCAACGCAGTAGAGAGAAATTCCAATATCGCTCCGATAGCAATCGCAACGGGCTTTAGTTCTTAGACGGGAAATTGGCAATAGCACCTGCTGACAGTGTTGCCAATCAAAGAAGGAAAAGAAAATAGTACCCTTAAGAAAAGTAGTTCTGTGCATACATTTAGCATACATTGTTTAACCTAAAATAGTTACAACTTAAAAGGTAATGTGTGTGTGTGTGTGTTGCATCATGGGATGGTTTTGAATGTTTCATTCATCAATCACAGACTTTTATCCTAAAATTTCGTTTCGAATCATAACCACACCCAGTACGGCAAACCTATAACTCGATTTGCTCATGTGAATAGGTAATAACTATATTCGCGGATTCTTTGAATTATAAATGAAAACCAAATGGATACATATGTCCACAATCTCACGTAAACACAATCATTACATTAGTGTTACCAATATACACCTACATAATATCTTAAATAAAAGATAAGGTCGCTTATATGATCTTAACTGCGTTAAATACAGTGGAGTTAAAATAATTACTTTTACTGAATTTTTGTCAAGAATAATATTTAGCGTACATTGTTGTGTCTTCCACTGACACCTAGACATCGTACTGCTCGACTTGAGTGATGTAACGGCAGAATTAAATTGGAATGGTGAATGGAATCGTGTTGTCTTCTCTGGGGAGTTCCAAATCTGTCTTTGAGTCTACGATGATCTCAGAAGAGTAAGACGATTACGTGGAGGACGCAGGAATTTAGAATTTGCTGTGAAACGGCATTCGGCTCTTACACGGGAGTGATGGTATGTGGTGCGATAACATACGGTAGCAGTACACATCTAGGTTTTACTGACGGATATTTGAATGCAAATGATTACATTCGAAATGTACTACAGCATGTTGCACTGCCATACATACGAGGGTTCATTCAACCCCTTTTCGAACAGGACAACGCTGTTCCTCATACAACAAGGTTACTACAAGGTTTGTACTAGAAAATTGCGTGACCTCGTTTCCGTGGCCTTCCTGCTGCCCAGACTTGGCACCAATCGAACATGTATGGCATATGATTGGCAATCGACTGCATAATTCTATCAACCACCAAATAACCTAGTTGACCTTCGTTACAAAATTCAAGAAGCCTGGCATCACATTCCTCCGAATACCATAAACCATTTAATTTCAAGCATGCCTCGAAGAATTATAGAATGCATAAGAAACCGATTTCGACCAAACTTGTAAGTATGTTTCTAATGTAAATCTCCTTGACAAGTTTTTTAAAAGACCTGGGTTGGACCGGTCTTTCACAGAAAAGCATTACGTTTTTGCAAACAAATTATATATCCGAAAATGTTGCAGCTATTTTTATAAAATTGGGTACGTATATGGCTTTAATAGAAATTCATGCACATACGAGAATTGAAGTATCTATGTTAAAAGAAACTTGAGTAATTAGAATTTGCAACAAATTCGCTATGATAACGAAACTACTTCGCTTGGAATTTTATAAATAATATTTTATAAACATATATTAACTTTAGCAGCCATAAACGCTAGTACTCGTGCTCTCTTTATAACCGCAAACAAACATGCTATTTGTTAACTTATACGTATATTACGGGTATTTATCAACAATTCACCTGTATGGACCAGTTTCACCAAGTAAGCGCAGATTAGATTATATTCATTTTGAGTGGGCTATTCCAGTCCCTCCATCACGACCTTAGGTCTATTGTGGCTCACATCTAATTACTTAAATTTCACCCATACATTCCAGCTCCCTGCGGAAGTCGATCTTTTCGTGAGGGTGAAAGTATGTTGGGCAGGTGTACTGCCATCTGAGTGAAGCTTGCCCGTTCTGAAACTCAAAGAGAGATAACCTCTCTCCGAGTTCGTCTGGACCCGACATCCGTCAGTCTTTGACTCGTGGCGGTATCATGAGTCCCGCTACCGAGCAGTATCTAATCTCCAGTTGTAATCCACCCCTATAGATCTCAGCTGTTCTCCGGGTTCGTCTAAACCCAACACCCACCAGTACTAGACTCAAGGAGACATCCCATCGAGTACCGCTCCCGAGCATCACCCAAGCGAGGCCGTCCGTCCGTTTCGAAGCATACAGTGTTGGCCTCAAACTCCGGATGTATAGCACTCATCAGATATCTGAACCCCCTCCGGATCGTCTGGACACACGACACCCGCCAGCGCCCAACCGAGGGTGGTATCATCTGGAACCCTGCTCTCGAGTAACAATCAATCTATGACAATTGCCCATTTATAACCCCTGGAGGCGTCAAAATCCGGGGGCATATCGCTCCGCAGAGATATCCGCCTCCCTCCAGTCTCATCTGGACCAGACCCCCACCAGTGCTTGATTGACTCGAGATGGTATCATAAAGTCTCACCCTCGAGCAGCACCTAAGCGGGGTCGTTAGCCCGTTTTGAAGCTCACAGAGTCGGCCTCAGTCTTCACGTGTAATTCACCGCTAGAGATCTCAGCCCTCCTCCGGGTTCGTTTAGACCCGATATCCGCCAGCGTTTACTTAAACTTTAGCCAACAAATCGAGCTCCCCACAGGAGACGATATTTGTGAGGGTGAAAGTTAGCTTGACAGGTGTGCTGCCATTTGAGCGAAGTCGCTTGCCCGTTTCGAAGCTCACAGAAAGATAGCCTCGCTCCGAGTTCGTGTGGACCAGACAATCGTCAATGTTTGACTCGAGGCGGTATCATGAGGTACCGCACCCGAGTAGCATCCAAGTAAGGTCGTTTGCCCGTTTCGATGCTCAAAGAAGAGGCCTCAATCTCTAGTTGTAATTCACCCCTAAAGATTTCAGCTCTTTTCCGGGATCGTCTAGACTCGACGAAGTAAGGACAACAAGAATCAATGAAATGCTAACTTTTTCTAAATTCCTAAAAAATAATGATGTTTGAAGTCATGCTCACAATTACTTAGGAAATTTGAGGAAATATTGAATTGAATATGAAGTCGAAAAGTGCCAAACTGACATATAAAGCTAACTATTGTCAAATTGAGTTTGTTTTTTGTTTTTGTCAAGGAAATATAAATAGGGGTAGTGATTTCTAAAATTATTATCTTTCTTTAAGTTTATTAAATTGTCGTAAAAAGTAATTTAAAATTCTTTACTCAAATTTATACAAAAGTTTTTTTTCATGTTTGTTATTGAATAATTAGTTTAGTAAAACTCACGTCTATGTAAGTATTTTAAACTTTTATATTTTTCCTATGTAAATTGTAAACTTGTTTCTTTCCATGTTGTATCCTTGAGAATGGGATAAATTTTTCCGAAAGGTCGGCTTATCAATAAAGAGTTTTATTTTGCAACTGACGGCTTTCTCACAATTTTTTGAGTTATATATATATATATATATATATATATATATATATATATATATATATATATATATATATATATATATATATATATATATATATATATATATATATATATATATATATATATATATATATATATAAACTCGGCAAGTGCCTTTCTTTTATTAATGCCTTGGAAGAGTTCGTTAGCCAGTAAAACCGGACAGGGTTTTCCAGGAAAATTTTGAGTTTTCTTTCGAAAAAAAATGTTTTCTCCAAAAATTACAAAGCTGTTTTAATGAAATTTATTAGATATATTGCCTTGGGCGGGACCTTTTTACGTACCAAAATTCTACTTTCTAAGTTTATTTAAAATTGAGTTAACAAATTTTGAATTTTTCTTTGAAAAAATTTTTTTCCTCCGAATATTACTCCGAAGATTTTTAATGAAATTCGGTGAATATCTTGCCTTAGGAAAGATCTTACTACATACTAAAATTAAATTTTCTAAGTAAATAAAAAATTGAGTTATTGAAGTTTGAAGCATTTAATAAAAATTCACTACCATAACGCACTTGCTGCGTTTCGAACTTTTTCCATCTCCTTACACATCGCCTATACCGAGCCTATTATACACACCAAATTTCAAGTCCCCAGCTTTAGTTATAGTCATTTAAAGAAATTATTTCAGATTTCAATTACAGACTGACCTGACTTTGTAGGTGCATAATAAGGGCTTAATTGTCTTGCAAACTATTTATCAGACAACAAGCCATATTGTTCGTAATTTAAAACTATTAAGGAATAATTTTAATATTTTGTGATTTTCAAATAATATATAAATAACGCCATTCAAATTGTAAAGTGTATTATATAGGTAAGAGAAAAGCCAGTGTGAACGATACAAACTGGCAACAACACAATCATCTTCTTCTTGCCGTGGTCATCTTCCGGAATCATAAGTTCCAATAACCGATGACAAGTAATGTCAAGGCTGAACTTGCAACGGTCAGTATTGAGCAGGAGATATTGGGTTTTGAAAGCCACCACCACCATAAAATCGGTGTTTTTATAGCCACTAGAGCTATGTTCAGCTAGAGACATCAAAGCCTAGTACTACTTAAGGAGACATATACGAACTTAGCAAAAATCATTTCTTATTATACGTCGATGAGAAATAATATCGAGGGGAGAATGTAATTTTATACTTATTCGGAAGCCCCGGTGAATCCCTGAAGACCATTAATTTCTGTGCTCGGAGTATTGATCAAATTATGAAGGGCATGAAAATCAGAGCCGCAAAATAATATTACCCGTACTTATATATATATATATATATATATATATATATATATATATATATATATATATATATATATATATATATATATATATATATATATACAGTATGACAATAAATAAAGGGTACTGAAAACTTACTAACTCGTCTAATATTAGAAGCTCAATTTGCCCATAAACTTGTCTGCGTACATATTAGTTTCTTAAGCGGAGTGTAATGTGCCCTGTTTTTTACATACAAACCATGTTACATCCACCTCGAACATACTATTGTCTTGTGCTAGTTAATATAAGCAAAATAGTTTTTGCGATACAAAATTATCCACCCTTTTGCAACCACTTAGTGGTTGAATTTGGGAAAAATCTGAAATAAATCTTTATCCATCTTTACCCCCTTAGTGGTTGAACTTTGGTAAATGCTAAAATACATGTTTAATGACATTTATAGCTAAGTATTTATGCTCAGTTTTAAGTAATGCGACCAAAAAATACTTTTTTCGGCAACCTTCCGGGAAGTACCCACTTCCCGAACGCTTTTTCTTTGAGAAAGTAGCATTTCTCCGGCCTAGTCCGGGAAGTACGTACTTCCCGGACTAGGCCGGGAAGAATCACATCGTTGTTGTCATTGTGAATATTAAAATCTTGGTAGGTATGATTTTGATCAATGCAGTTGAACATTACCATAGCAACGAAATAACGACTAACAGCTATCTGAAATGAAATTAGTTGACATTTTAATTTTCGAAAGTTTGCATGGTTTTTGGTAGCAATCGTCGCAATAAACTATGGAAAGCAACAGCGATAGTGAGTTTGAAAATGTGCGTTACGAAATTTCCAATGCGGCAGCTGCTGCTACAGCACAATGATTGTCTGAAAAATCAAAGTCCAGGTATGAAAACGTTTATGATTTGTTCACGAGATGGATGGATATGAAGAAATGCAAAACTATTACAGAGGATGTAATTTTAGCTTACTTGGCGCAAAAATCTGAAACTGTCAAATCCTCTACCCTGTGGAGCATGTACTCTATGTTGAAAAGTACCATTTTAGTGAAGAAAAATGTAAACATAGCCACTTTCCCAAAGGTAATCGCATTTCTTAAAAGGAAGAATGTTGGTTATAAAGCAAAGAAATCAGAAGTCTTCAGCAGCGAGCAAATCAACAAATTCATTAGAGAAGCAGATAATGAAACATATCTAATGCTAAAGGTAATTTTAACAAAATATTACGATTGTAGGATATAAAAGTATCAACTTAATTCGCTTCATTTTCAGGTGGCAACAATTATTGGGTTAGCCGGTGCGTGTAGACGGGAAGAACTAACAAAAATATCAATTGATCTAATAAACGAAAAAGAAGACATTTTGTTTGTGAAAATACCAGATTCTAAAACACATATTGAGAGAACTTTTGTTGTAATTGGACAAGAAACCCTGCTGTTGTATAGGCAATATTTATCTTTACGGCCATCCCATACTTCACATAACAGATTATTCGTGAATTAGAACTTCAGAATTTTTAAATTTACCCAATCCTAAAAATTACACAGGCCATAGCATGCGTCGAACTTCAGCTACAATATTTGCTGATAATGGTGGAAACATCACAAATTTGAAGAGACACGGTGGCTGGAAGTCTACCAATGTCGCTTAACGATATATATTCACTAACACAATTAAAATTGCCAATACCATTCAAAAATTATCAGATGAAAACAATCAATATGAAACGGAAATTTTACCTTCTTGTTCTGACAACAAAAGGCATTTAAATATACCAAGCATTTCAAACAAATTAAATCCTTTCACTATTAGCAATTGCTCGAATTTTAATATAAATATTAATATAAATAAGAATTAGAATCTTTCTGTTAGTACCTATCTTCTGTTCGAATTTCAATATTTAATACAAATAAGAATTAAAATGTTCGAAATTTTGTTCTACAAAGAAATATAATAAAGAAATGTGTCTCATTGATTTGTTATTCTACACGGTTGCCGAAAAAATAGTGTACGCACCACGTCCGAAAACAGTTCTTTTGGACTCGCAGACTTCCAGGACTCGCCTACGGCTCGTTCTAGAATTTTGTCGACTCGTCCAAAAAAACTGTATTTTCCGGACTTGTAACGTAAATTACTATTTCCACCTATATATTTCTATTCAAGTTATTGACCGTTTGGCTTTATATGTACAGGGCTTTCATTAATTCCCGAACCTCACGTGACCAGATTCTGTCTCTCTCTTAGTGGAATATGATTTTATGAGTTGGCAGTCCAAAAAGTAACCCAAAAAACCACTAGACTAGGGACCCTAAAGTTACTAAATCAATTGACAATTGACAGTTCAGTCCATTGGCGCTCATTTCCCTTTTGACGGTTATTTATTTTGTATGTATATTGTGCATTTTACAAGTTCGACCAGTGTTTACCTTCTTCAAATAATCTGTTGGACAATAAAAATAAACAGTTTTTATCAAAACTTAGCATTTTTATTATTCCGTTGTTACGTAAGTTAAAAGTGTAGGTATGTTAAGGTTATGTTGTTGACGATATTCAACATCGCATTAAACGAAGCCCTACCAAATTTGTTCGTCGGTAATCTGCCCAAACAGGTACATATTTGTTCAATGTTACACAACATACATTCCCAAAACCGTAAATTAGAAGCTTAAATAATCGGACCTCAATTTGTTTACGTACATTACAAAATGATATCTATACAAAATAAAAGTAATATTTTATTGTTTTTCATTTATTTTTTTAACAATCAATAACAGTAAACCATACATGAACAGACTTGCTGTTAAAAATACTAAATAATAAATACATTTAAGACATTTACTGTTTCACCTTACTATGATTTTTATATTTTTTATAAAACCCCAAGGGAAATATGAGACAACACTGGCATCTTATAGGGATTTCATTAATTTAGGTTGTACAACCGTGTATGCCGGGTTGCCTAACTTAAGCGGTCACGTGGGGTTGGGGAATTAATGAAGGACCTGTATTTTCTCAGACACCTTTTGACTCATTTTCATTGTATTTAGTCGGTTGTACGTTTTCTTTTTGTAAAAAATCCAATTTATTAGAAATCCGATCTCCTAATTATTTTGTACTCTATAAGGTCCATGACTATTGTTATCAGTGTTGTTACAAAGTTAAACTGAACAAAGATAATTTTCTCGTTTCCTCTGATGATAGGATTGACGGTTATTTTCCACGAACTAATATGAGTCAACTCATTTCCCTATCTCGCTCTCTCCGAACACAAAATTAATCCATCCAGTAACACAGAATACGGAATCATTATTTGTAACAATAACCCCCAGCTATAATATATTGGTATCAAACAAAAACAATGTATTCCCTTTAAGTGTGTATAGCGAAACACAAAGTAGGCTTTGGTGCCGGTTACGATGGGGTTTATTTCTTCAATTGACTATCAAGGGAGGCTTCGGCGGATGGAATAAATCGCCCAGGGAAACAAATTCAAATCGACAATGTTCTGAATTACTCGATTGTTTCGTTCACTTGCTTTTGTTTTCATTTTCGTGAGATATTCGGTTGTTTTTAGTGGTAAATTTATGCAGAATATCACAAATAAAATTCAAGTTTTGATACAGAGAACCCGGTTCGAGTGTATTGTCGGGGATGAATTGGTGTTACTGGGAGGGCAAAACTAAGATGAATTATTGGAATATCGGAGGAGACCTACTTGAAACAAGCGACGTATTTTCATTTGTATTAATGTATTTTAATTTGGCTGTCGAAACTGGAATTGCAGTAAATCCAGTATTCAGACTAGAATTTTAAAGGAAATATTTTTTTTATTTGCAGAATTTGCTCGAATAAATCGGCGAAAAGAATGTTGTTCCTAATTTATTTGACTAATTTGGGTTCCTCAGTAAGTAGGAACTTTAGAAATTTTAGCAAAAGCTAAAGCAATTTTAATATACAAAATTACAGCAACTCGATCCGTACTGTTCATTTTGCAATATGATGCCAAATTGTGACTAGGTGATGGTCAACTTTTTTCTTTTTAACGCCTTATTTTGTTGTTTACGATTTGAAAGCCTTTTGATTTCTGTATGCGGCGAAGTGTTTGTGTAATAGAAACTATAAAAAAGGTTACTGCATTGTAATGTGACCGAACAGACTACTGTTTTGGGGGTTTTATTAGGTGAAACGCATATATCCAGTTACAAGAGGTGATTAAAATTAATTAAATGCCTATACAGGTATCCCACCAAAAATGGCATCGATCGGTTTTTCAAAAAGTAGTCGTTCAAAATTTTTGAAATGTACATAACGCCAATAGGGGCAACTCGGCTAAAATATTTTCAAAATAGAGGCATTTCCAATTATACCGGAAGTAAGTGTCAACTTTGTTATTTCAAAAAATTACCCTGTATGTTCTTGCATTTTTAGATTCTACAACAAATTGCGGATATATTTTATGTATAATGTCGTATACCTGAATCTAACCTTTTTGACATATTTAAAATTTAATGTCAAAAATTATGTTTGCAGGCCAAAATGTAATTAATTATGAAAAACTCCTATACGGAAGCCTTTATTAAATAACTAGTGTTGGTTTACTTGTAGAAAGAAAAATGTTTTAGCAGATTCCGTGTGATATTTTGATAATTATTAATGCAAGATGGTGAAAAACAGGGTTCCATTTGATATAATAAATTTCACACTTACTCCCAGTAAAACTGGAAAATCCAGCATTTTGAAAATATATTAGCCGAGTTTTCCTATTGATGCCATTCCGGGTGAAACATTCTATATTTTTCTGAGTTAATACACTTTTCTCCAAAAAAATTATTACTTTTTACGAAAAGTTGATCCGTTCATATTTTGTATGCAGGTAATGCATTAAACCAGCGATTCTCAAACTATGGTAAGTGAATGCCGAGACGAGACGAGTTTTGAATTGTGATTGAAACTTGGGTCGCAAATACTAAAACATTGAGAAACGCTGGATTAAACTGTATACAGCTATTAAATCTATGTATGAATTTCACTCGTTAAATATTCTACGAAACATCATGTTTCTGCTTTTGTCTTGCTAATAAATATAATCTGATCTCAACCATCATAGAGTTATTAAAATACATCTTGTTTTATATCAATCATATTAGATATTACTTTTGTTAGCCTAAATACACCTAGTATATATAGTATGGAGCGGTTTAGTCATTTTGTGGTCACAAATTGTTGTAGTCAGAAAATTTAGGATTTATACATGTACTGGGTGATTTTTTAAGTGTCTCACTCCTGTAATTTCTTAATTATCAGAAATATCAAAAAAAAATATCCAACGCCATCTGACAAACTACCATGCGATGAGTTCAAATACTGCGACAGAAAATCAATTGCACATCACCTTCAACGTTGGTCATGAATTTCTATGAAGGCGATGTGCAATTGTTTTTCTGTCACAATATTTGAAGTCATTGCATGGTAGTTTGTCAGATGGCGTTGGAATTTTTTGATATCTCTCTTAATAAAGAAATTACAGGGGAGAGACACTTAAAAAATCACAAAAATTTTGAAAATTTGTAACGTCATGTCCTCGAAACGGCTCGACTCAGAAACGCGAGCGTGGCATCGTTGTATGCAGCTTTCGATTCTGCATCGACTGTATGTGTCTGAGAACTATCGCTCTATTTAAGAAAATCAACATGGGCCATGGATTTCTATGAAGGCGATGTGCAATTGTTTTTCTGTCGCAATGTTTGAACTCATCGCATGGTAGTTTGTCAGATGGCGTTAGAACCTTTTTGATATCTCTGATAATAAAGAAATTACAGGGGTGAGACACTTAAAAAAACCCAGTACATATTTTAAACCTACTCAGTTTCGTAATTTCGATGAAAACATAACTACTATTTACAATAATTATGTCACGTGCTCAAGGCTCTGGTGTAGGTTATTTTACTTACTTATTATTTCTCACAACAAGACTCACCCTTAGCATTGGTACTTATTTTTCTAGGAAAATTCACTAATGGAAACATCCCGACCTTTGAATTTCGAAAAAAATTCTTCAAATGAGCGCAGATTAGTAACACTAGAACCCATCCCGGGTCAGTTTAAATTTATATATATATATATATATATATATATATATATATATATATATATATATATATATATATATATTGTGACGGTAATAGTGTTATTTACTTAAAAAATTGTGGGAAAGCCGTCAGTTGCAAGATAAAACTCTTTATTAAATGCCGAGCTTTCGTAAAAGTGTATTCCATTCTCAAGGCTACAACATGGAAAGAAAAAGTTTACAATTTACATAGGAAAAATATAAAAGTTTAAAATACTTACATAGAATGTGAGTTTTACTATAACTAATTATGAAATAACAAACATGAAAAAAACCTTTTTGTAAATTTGACTGAATTCGAAAAGTGCCAAACTGACATATGAAGCGAACTATTGTGTATTTGAATTTGTTTTTTATTTTTGCCTAAAAAATATAAATAAGGGTAATTTATAAATTTAAAGAAAGGTAATAATTTTAGAAATCACTACGGTAAAGCTCAACATATCCGTTATTATACAAGATACGAGAAAAAAATGTATACGTTAATTATAAGGTGTCTTAGGCTGTGTCTCATAAAATTATTTTTACAAACACAAGCTGACCCATAAGTCGTTGGTGATACAAATTTTCTTTTTTTTATCCAAGATGCTGTATATTATTGCATTTTTGGATCGAAATATGAGGCATGATTGTAAAAAAAAGTCGGGACGCACCAAGTGAATTTTGATAGCGCATTTTCTTTAAAGGTTTAAAATTTCAATAACTCAATTAACTCAAGGTTCGTTACCCAGGAAACCAGTTTTTGCGGGAATATTTTATTTTATTTTGGTACATTGTTTCTACTATATGCGTTATACTGGTAACGTAATTTTTTTGCCTGCTTTCATTAAAAAAAGACATATTTGCTATTAAAACATGTTTATGAAAATTCACTACCATAACGCACTTGCTGCGTCCTGACTATTTTAAATTGCAACAATTTTTTTTTAAAATAAACATTTTTGTTTAAATTCGTTATCCTAATGCACCTGCTGTGTCAGTACTTTTTGCACTAAGTCCATAATCTATCATTTCTTATTTTTGTATGTTTTTTCAGGTATGTTGAAGATTGCCTCCACTTTGATGTTGATTGGTAGCTTCGATATAGTAAGTAACAATGTTGCAATAACCATTCTAATTTTGAATATTTTAAACGTTATATTATGGGGTCGGATCCTTATGCTCCACCTCAGACCTATAAAATTGAAAGATAGAAAAAATTTGTTATCTTTATTTTTAAAATCAATAATAATAGTTCTTATTGGTGTCAACTGACTTTCAAGAAAAATCCGAAAACCCAGTAAGAGTCGATCATTTTTAATAAAATTCAAACATAATGTGTGTTCAATCAAACTTAAAAAATTATAATAACATTTACAAACTGAAATATTAAACACTAACAAAGTTATTTAATAATGGGTGGGTCCGCCGCAGTTTTTGATGCATTCGATAACTCTTCGAAGCATGCTTAAAATTAAATGATTTATGGTATCCTGAGAAATGTCATCTCAGGCTTCTTGAATTCGGCGACAAAGGTCAACTAGGTTATTTGGTGCTTGGGGTAAACTACAGATTTCCAATTATATCCCACACATGTTCGATTGGTGACAAGTCTGGAAAGCGAGAAGGTCATGGAAGCAGGGCCACATTATTTGCTTGTGAGAACCTTGTAGTAAGCCTTGCTGTGTGAGGACGTGCGTTGTATTGTTTAATAAGGGGATGAATTAGCCCTCGTATGTATGACAGTGCAACAGACTACAGTACGTTTCGTACGTAATCATTTGCATTCAAATTGCTGCCAATAAAAACTAGAGGTGACCTACTACCGTATGTTATTGTACTCCACCCACCGTGTAAGGGCCGTATGCCCTTCCACGGCAAATTCTAAATTTCTGCGTTCTCAACGTAATCGTCTTACTCTTCAGCGACCATCGTGAGTAGAGTAAATATGTATGTTCCTGCTCCATTGTGGTTGCGGTGCTCCCGATTAGAGCACGAGGTACGATCTTTCAGCTGTCAACTGCCAACTACCAACTGTCTATTTGTCATATGTCATTTAAGTGGTATTCTTATTATTATCGAAGCACGAAGCGAAGTTTCTGTTTATTATTTAATGTAGCTTGATAGTAGTGGGGTTTTTGGTCTGGGCGCAGGGCGTGGACTTTAGATGAGAGTTAGGATTTGAGATTGATTTATAATTGAATCGTGTTGCGAATCATCGTCACTATATTAATTCTAGTTAATTCAGTAGTGTCCATCCATCAGTCTGCGATTAGGTTATACGCCAGAGCTGTTTAAATAGCTGATCGTGAGCTGATAGTGAGCTGTTTGAAGAGCTGATCGATAGATGATAAGCTGCATTGGAGAGTCGATCGAGAGCTGCTAAGCTCCATTATATCTCTAATCAAGAAAGACAGCTAGGAGATGTTGATCTGTTGGAGGGCCGTGGATCTCTTGAGCTGTGGTAAAACTGATAGAGAGATGTTTGGAGAGTTGGGCGAGAGCTGATATGCTGTTTTGGAGAGTTAATCGAGATATGTTGATCTGCTGGAGGGGCTGTTGATCTGTTGAGCTATTGTAAAGCTAATACAGAGCTTATGGAGAACTGATAAGCTGTTTTGGAGAATTGTTCGAGTGCTGTTGTAAAACTGATAAGGAGCTAGCTGGAGAGCTGATCGAAAACTGTTAAGCTGTTTTGGAGGGTTGATCAAGAGCTGTTAGGCTCAATTAAATCTAAAACTTTAACCCTTACATGATAAATAATAATGAGTCAGCAAGTATTAAGAGAGATTGAAAAAAATCGGGACGCAGCAAGTGCGTTATGATAGCCAATTTTCATTAAATGCTTCAAATTTGGATAACTCAATTTGATATAGACCTAGAAAGTTGAATTTTGGTATATAGTAAGGGCTTTACCAGGGCAAGATACCTGTCAAATTTCGTTAAAATAGCTTTGTTATTTTTGGAATTGGTAGTTTGAGTTGAGATTCGAGTTGGTAGTTAACAGTTGACAGTTAACAGCTGTCAACAGATCATACAATCTAATAGAACCAAATTAGGCCAGAATATACATATCTACTCTACTGATATGTACCTTGGAAAAAATAAATTCCACATTATCTTTTCTATATATTTATTGTCATGCTGAGAATATTATTAGCAGGAAAAATTTAAAGTGCATATTAACTGTTTTTGACATCAATAACTATGTATAAATGAACATCATTTTAAAACAATTCTCTCACATAAATTCATTATTTTATTTGTGTGTCGTTTCACAGGCGCTGAGTCTATCTATCTACATGTATGACGTCCAGTTCTTGCATTATCTGAAAACCAAACACAGTCCACATAACGCATGCCATAACGAGGTCCCTTCATTGTTTTATTTTCATATTTGTCTATGATATTTTAAAATTTACACAGTTCAATCTTATGCTCTTCCAAAACTATATCAGAATATTTCTCTAAAAACACTTGAAACTCCATCTTATAGTTAGTGTATAGCACAATATTCAATAGTCAATTGACAGTTAATCCATTACATTAAAAATATAAATAGAACTCAAGCTCAAATCATAAACCCCATCTAAAGTCCCATCTCCGGCCTCCTTACCACTCCTACTCCCTCCCAAGTCTCCCCTACAGCCCAGATTACAACCCCCACTACCATCAAGCTAACATTCAATGATAAACAAAACCTTTACTCTATGCTTTCATAATAATAAAGAGAATAACAGTTTAATGACATGTGACAGATTTACCGTTGGTAGTTGACATTTTACTGCTGACATATGACAGATTGACAGTTGGTGGTTCACAGCTGATAGCTGACGGATTATATGTCAGCGCTCTAATCGGGTAGCACCGCAACCATAATTGAGCCAGAACGTACACATCTCCTCACTATCGTGGTCCCAGACATAATCGGGATTCGTCAGAGAACACAATACGATTCCATTCACCATCCCACTTTGTTCTGTCGTTACACTACTTCAGCCGAGCAGCACGATGCCGAGGTGTCAGTGGGGCACATAAACATGGTCTATACAAACGAAGTCCAAAAGCGCGTATTCTGCGATATATGGTTGCCATATAGACTATTTGTTGTAAAACTCCCACCCAAGCATTTTCAGTTAACTGTATTGTGGAAACTTTCTTGTAAACAGCAATCTTTAAATGATGATCCCGTGTTGAAGTTGGTAGAGGTCGTCCCGATCCATGACGACGGTTATGGATTCCTTTTTCAGACCACCTGGACCGACACTCTAACACTGTTAACACACTGCGTCCTATGCGGTCTGAAATTTGTCTGATTTGAAAACCGGCTTCCCGCATACGAAGAATGCGCTCCCCCTTTCGAATTCACTTTAATGATTCTAATTTTTCCGTGAGCCGCGCCTAGACATAATGACTTAATGAGCATAAGGATCACCCCTTGTATTTCAGTAAATTATCAGTTCACCAAATTCTTGTATTTTCAGTATTCAACACTCTAGCAGTTTAATGAACCTCTTAAAACAATGGAAGATTAAGTAGTTAACAAAAATGCTAATTAATAAATTCACCTATTCATCCTGTAGTGGTTAACAGAGCGTTGAATTCAATAAATTTCAGCTTAGTTATTTTGATACATTCTAACACGCTTTTTTCAGTAATCATTCAGTAAATGTATTGTATATATTGCCCGAATTAATATCACATTTATCAAACTTATCTTACCTGTCATCTTCTCTTAGTTACACAGTGATGTGTGTGTATATGAACATATAATTATAACTGCATTTTTATTATTATCTTTAAATATATTTTTTGTGTTAAATATCTTAGGCAGTCAATTCACTAATTGCCTTCCTAAAATTTAGAAAGTGTTATATATAAACGAAATTTATTAGAAGATATGTAGGTTATGATGTGTGGAAACACATAGATGATATGCTTCAAAAAAATTTGCGAATGTGTTTGGCATAAAAATGTTGCGTATAAATAACTTATAATATAATGACACACTTAAAGATTTGCAAATTTCAGTATATTTTTATATGCAGTTGTCTATCCAAAAAAGTGAACGAATGACAAACAGAATATATTAAAAAGTGAGAGATAAAAACAAAATTATAGAGCAGGCAATACAATTATTGAAAGAAAACAAACAAATAAATTCGTAAGCCACATTACAGTGCTAAAAAGCATGTTTTTTTTTGAAATGAGAAGGAATGGGTTGTGCTGCTTGGCCTATCAGTTTGCGGAAGCAAATCGATTACCAGATCGTTTTTCTCATGAACATATAAAAATTCGGGACGCAGCAAGTGCGTTATAGTAGCGAATTTTCATTAAATGCTTCAAATTTTGAATCAATTTGCTATTAACCTATAAGGTTGACCAGAAAACCATTTTTTTCGGGAACAATTTAAGTTTACTTTCGGAAATTTTTGTACATTTTCAAACAATAAAGTTATTTTGATGAAACATGGCACATTGTTTCTAATATATAGATCATACTGGTAAACAAATTTGGTGCCTACTTTCTTAAAAAAAAACATATTCGCTATTAGAAATATTTTTATGAAAATTCACTACCATAACGCACTTGCTGCGTCCAGAGTTTTTTTTATTAGATTTTATAAATGTCTTTTAGTAATTTTTGTGCGCATACAGTTGAGGCAATTGAAGAATGTGATGTGATGATGAAATCAAGTTTATGATCGTTAACACGCTCTAAATAACTTTCCTACCTTTCAAGTTTATGTTGCCACAATGTTAATTAAGGCCCCCCCTTAATTATACTTATCTTGTGCCTAAATATGTAATATAAAAATAAAAAAGAAATGAAAATGCAAGTGAACTTATTTAATTTAGTGCTGTATTCTTTATTACATGAAAAATATATTATATGCGACGAAGTGGAATGTAATTTCGGTAAATTTGTAGTTTACTGCACGGGGGGTTTTAACAATTTTTTTTCAGAAACAGGCGTAGAACCCCCCTTGGTTGCACAAGCCACAAGACAAATTTGTTGCAAACAACTACGAAGAAAGTTAAGGGACCAAGAATGAATAGCGGTGCTGGGCGGGGAGGAAATATGAGCGGAAAATGCTAAAACTAACATTTTGTCGGACTTTGAATAGATGCGTTTTTCCATTTTGCAGCAAAGCTCCTTTAAACCCTGTTTACCCCGCACAACACCCATATTCGCTTCAGGTTCGACACCTTTCTTAGGGGTTGCTCCCAAAAAAAAATTGTGCTTTTTGCTTTGAGGTGGTTGTATGCGTGCACAAGGAGAAGGAGAACAGCCGTGTTTTTGGGTGAGCGGACAGATATCCCCTTTGTTCTGGGGGGTTCTTCTTCCCTTTCTGCATGTATACAATCACTTCAAATGCACAAACCACATGTATTTTTTTATGTTCATCTTTCTAGTGTATTTTTGTCGAGTATATTTGCTGCATATCAATTGCTTTGTTTGAGTTTTCTATCCAAATTACTGTATAAATATTTATATTAGAAATCATGTTTTTGTTTGCCCTTCTTTATCTCATTTTTTACTGTTCCTAATTAAATAAACTAATTTGTTATAACTTGTAATATAAGTCTAAATCAATAATATATTATTCTTATGAAAATTCACTACCATAACGCACTTGCTGCGTCCCGAACTTTTTTAATTATCTTAATGGTTTACCGTAATTAACATTCGTTCATGTATCTACAAATACACTAAGATTATCAAACACTCTGTATAATAGTATGGGAAACAGGCTGTGATGTATCATTCCAGCTATCGTATCCACTTTCCCGAGAGATCTCGTAAAGTACCAACGTATATCAGCGAATACTTTCTTTCAACAGGGCGATAAAATTGATACGGGCCTAAATTGAATTGACAGGAAAAATTGAGAAGAAAAATATGCCGACCGCGGAACCAATTGACCTGAAAGTTGGGCCTTACGACCTTCTGAATAAAGAAATCGAGAGATAGAGGGGCCGCTTGAAAAATCTCCGCGCTTTTTCCGTCTGGTTAAATTCACTTCCTTGAACTGCAAACTCACCCTCGCTCTACGAGGGCTCGCCCTTGTACTCTATAAAGAGATCTTATGAATTTATACCTTGTTCACCACTGACACCATCATTTACTTGTTTACAATGCAAACAATCGTAAATGCCGAAAAATAGAATCCAATAAGCCGTGAGAAAAGGCTCTATTAGTTATATTCTGTAACTACCTTTTAAATGCTTCACCCTTGAGCTCCCGTTGATAATGAAAAGGACATTATAACATTTAAGTACTCTTAATCAGTTTGGTTTTGGATTACAGTGCAAATATAGTTGATAGTTTTAAAAGTAGCTAATAAAAAATAAGTAACAAAGTCAGCGCTTTTAAACATATATTATACGAGAGTGTATTAAAAAGTTCTTAATATAGCGCAAAACCGAGCAAGATTCGATACCTACTACCATTAGAAAGTCTGGACACAACAAGTGTGTTTATACATTTAGGATGGCGCATTGAAAACGAAACAGACCGATTTGCGCCCAGAGAAATTTTTTTAAGAAACGCTGAAACACCTCAATTTTAATATCGAGGGGGACATGTTTTGACATAAAACTCAACTTTGTCACATCAATTCCTTAAGGATGGTGATAACAACCCTTATATTTTAAATAGGGAACATGGATCGAGTGTTACATCATTTAAAAGCTCTTTCTTTTCGGAATTCAGCACACTAATTGTTTTGGAAGTTTTATCAACTCGTTTAAAAATTATTCACAGTTGAAGATGCAAAAACGCATTTCACTCATTCCGATAAGAAATGTGCCGATAGTCAATCTTTGGTGGTTTGTAAACAAAAAATTGGCTATCATAACATTTCTTATCGGAATGAGAGAAATGCGGTTTGTTATTTAAGTTTTTCGGTCGGTTTGATACTTGATAGTACTACCGAAAATTAATTTCACAATGGTGTATTCTGTAGAAAAAAGAGTTGAAATAACTACTCTTTTCTTCAAAAACGATGACTGTGCCAACCGTACCGCAAATTTGTTTAATGAACCACATCGGAACAGACATCTTAACAGAAAATACATTTTGGAGTTAGTTGCAAAGTTTCGACAAAGTGGTTCAGTAACCAACAAAAAAACGGAATCCTAAACGGT
This sequence comes from Tillus elongatus, assembly GCA_964006375.1. Classification (NCBI taxonomy): domain Eukaryota; kingdom Metazoa; phylum Arthropoda; class Insecta; order Coleoptera; family Cleridae; genus Tillus; species Tillus elongatus. The sequence goes on from OZ023270.1 coordinate 69,957,253, forward strand.
TTCCGGTTAGAAATGAGACTATTGAGATTGAAGTTTTAGGGCAAATTGCTGCAGACCCAAATTTGAGCACGCAAAAATTGGCCACTGTTTCAAACATCAAAAGAAGGACTATTCAGCGAATATTGAAGCATCATAAATTTTACCCGTATAAAATTCATCTTGTCCAACTGAATGTAGATGACTTTGATCAGCGGCTGGAGTTTTGTGAAGTTATGACTGCACGAATAGCTGATAACGGGAACTTTCTGTTCAATATCTGTTTTTCAGACGAGTGTACGTTTTTATTAAACTCTACAGTCAATCGTCATAATTGTCGTTATTGGGCAGATAATAATCCAAAAAATTTTCACGAAGTCCACACTCAAACTCCACAGAAATTTAATGTCTGGACTGGCATTTTTGGAGACCGTTTAATCGGACCAATTTTTCTTGATGGCAATTTGAGTGGCGAAACGTGCTTGGAGTTACTAGAAGATATCGTTTACCCTCTACTAATTGACATTGTTGAAAATGATGATCGCTATCACGAAAATCAATTAGTGTTTCAACAGACAGTTCCCAAAACAATGGGTTGGGCGTAGAGGTGCTATTGAGTGGCTCCCTAGATCACTGGATTTAACTCCTTTAGACTTCTTTCTATGGGGCCATTTAAAGAGTAAAATTTACGCAACAGAACCGGAGTCTCTGGAAGAATTACGACGACGCGTTGTTGAAGAATGCCGTCTAATAACTCCACAAATGCTCCAGAATGTCAGAGCTCGTTTTGAACAAAATTTGTACTTTTGTATGGAAGCTGGTGGTCAACAATTTGAACACTTACTTGTCCGACGTACTTAAGATTACAATCTTTACAACTTATTTCATAAATTCCCGACATTTTGTCCGTATTATCCTTGTCATTTGGGTTGCCTATCAAGTTTTTTACGGTATTTTTTGTCGAAAATGTTAGCTGCAAGTTGAATTTTTAAAAAATGCTGTCTAATCCCCTCGTGATTCGAGGTTCAAATGGTGAGCAAACAAAGTTTATTTCGGATTTCTCTCTTTTAAACGTTAATGACGGAATCAATAAAAAGATCGATTGGAGTTAGATTCAAAGAACACTTAGCCCAATTACGTTACGGTACTATAGATAGATCTACTGTCGCCCGACATATTTGGGATAATAACCATCACGTTAATGAAGATAATCTGAAATTAATAAAAAATGTTAGACAACCAGGACAGCTAAACTCATTTGAAGGTATATATATATATATATATATATATATATATATATATATATATATATATATATATATATATATATATATATATATATATATATATATATATTGCGAAATATAGTTACAACAAAAATTGTATGAACGTGGCACCACCACCGATTACGAGCCGCCTGATCGATTGCTAAATAAAAATTCTCACGTTTTTAACACGTCCTAGAGATAACATAATAATACAGATAGTTCCGACAAAGCAAACTATGTTAATTTAGGTGTCGTTGAACCTTTCCAAAATTACTAGAGATAGACACATTTTAGATAAGTTAGTAGGGACAGTGCAGACCTCGTCCCGCGATAAAAATACAATACACTGCAGAATTTGCCTGCGGTTATTTTCCCATCTCAGTTCGACCCCTTTACCTAAGATCCGGTATATAAGGTGATGTTAGTTTTTAAAATAGTTAGAATTTTTCATCCTCTGATGACGCTAACTTGGTTAGTGAAACGATCGTCAGGTCTTTTTTTAAATGTGTTGTGGTGATTTGGATCCTCCAAGTGTACTTGTAAGAGAATGCCAGTTAAAACAAGCGCTTAAGTGAAATAGACTATTCTGTTTTAAAATTTAAAACCCTCTTGAAACGAAATTTAATAACGATTACTGGCTGATATTGTATTATAAATTCACAAAAATCATTATGTACAGTAGCAGCAATATACGGTAAATTGGAGGACAATAGAAAAAGCATAACTAGAGGCGAGCACAGAAGAACAGTGTATTTTCACTGCATGGAAATAGCTGGCATTCCGTGAGATAGAGACAATATTGAAAAATCAGTATGCACATATAAGAAGGGCAGAAAAGGGGCATGGAATTGTGAAGAAGAGACGGGGATTCCAATTAGCGTAAGAGGTGTCTTGTATTGCGCTACCTTGATAATACACCACCCTACTTTATCGGCCGAGGGCGATATTATACAAGCGACCTGATCACGGACAAAAGATTTGCTGCCAGCTGAATATGCTACTGCTTCTCCTGCTATTGCTGATATAGGCGACAGCGCAGTGGAGTACCTTTAAATTTTTATTTCGGGCATAATTAATAATAATAAATGTAACCAAGGTTAAAACAAATTTGAAAGCAGAATCCTGGAAAGCCCTGACACAATTTTGACAAAGAAAAGCTTTTAATTACCAAAAAATTTTCTCCACATCTGTTTTCATTTTTCTATACCTTAATGTTTTGGTACCTAAACATTAATAATCAAAAACAAATAAGAAATATTTGATATTAAATTTTTTATACGTGTTTCAAAATCCTTGTTATTTTAAATTTTGTCACGTGACGACCAATGCTCGGGCTGTTGTTGTGACGTCAGATGTTCCAATTAGTCGCGCAGAAGCAAGGTTAAGTTGCACGTTCACGTATGTCACGGTGTAAACATCAACGATATTATCGTGTTTTGTTTTGTACTAAACGTGTAAAAACGTTTAAGAGACAAAGGGATGGATGCTGAGTTTTTCAGAGCCTAATCAGACAATTCAGCGAAGTTAGATGGTTTAATGGTGGCTTCATTCTCTGGAAACAATCCAGAATTTGTTAGCGCCGAAATAAGAGGAATTAAAGCGGCCAGGTACGTAAATCGTATTCTATCATTCGTGCTGGTTTGAGTTTGTCAGATATCAAGTAACAGAAGCTGGATACAAAACCAAAGTCTATAATATATCATATAATATTAAAATGCAAGTAAATGTTTGAGAAATGGACTGTTTAGTACGTATTGTATCATTTTCATATGCGTTAAGTTAGCTAGGTACTTACATCCTCACCTCAATACCCAGTACTGGTTTTGACTTTGGTTTTGACGTTTTAAATAGTCACTTTGACATTTTCAGAAGAAAAGCTAGAAGATTTTCAAATCTTCAAATCTAGACCTAGATATCCAAATTCGTACATAGTTTACGTTTTACAATGTTAATCTGCGTACCAAATTTTATTGCGCTAACATTTTTCTGGAAAAACTGGGTCGATTTTCCTGACTAACGAACTTATCCAAGCCACTTGCAAAAGGAAGGTACCCACCAAATTTTTTCAAAATCAACCTGTTATTTTTGAGTTATCGGTGTGATACATACATACACATGCACATATATATATATATATATATATATATATATATATATATATATATATATATATATATATATATATATATATATATATATATATATTACATACTTGGTTCTCGGGTTGAACCTCGCCCAGAATTTATGAAAACTCGACGTTTCGGCTCCTGTTTTGGAGCCATTTTGAAGAGGTAAAGGAAATATGTAAGGACACTCTAAGGCCTCAATCTGCCAACTCCTTAGAGTGGTGGACAAAGGTGGGTTGGGCTGTTGTAGCTCGATTACGGGGCCTCAATCTACCTACTCCCCAAATCTCGCCGGAGATCGACTGTGAGGTCTCAATGTGTTTAACCCTAGGCCTCAGAGACTCTAAGGAGTAGGCAGATTGAGGCCTTAGAGTGTCCTTACATATTTCCTTTTTCCCTTTACCCACCTTTGTCCACCACTCTAAGGAGTAGGCAAATTGGGGCCTATGGCTCAAAAACAGGAGCCGAAACTTCGAGTTTTTATAAATTCTGGACGCAGTTCAACCCGAGAACCAACTATGTCTCACTATATAAATTGAAAACTGACCCCGCATATGTGTTCTAGGGGGTCTAATTAGCATTCATTGGAAGGCATTTTTCATTTTATTTTTTTAAATTCCAAAGTCGCGAACTCTTTATTAGTGAATTTTTTAAAGAGATTTCACTTAAAGTAAATGTTGTTACAAATTTGTCAGATTATGAGGTAAAGGGTTAAAATGCGGACATAAAGAAAATGGAAAAGACATGGTATGCTGATAGGCATTTTGTGTTGTGTAAAATGAGTTGCTCTAATAGGCCCCGGGGTATGAAGTCGTGTCTTCTCTGTCATATATTTTTAAAAAACAATAGATAGTAATAGGTAGTAAACGCTATTAATGGATAGTAGGTATAAATTTGTTGGAATGGGTGGCAGATATTGTGTAAAGCATGGTGGTTTGATACACATATTACGACACTCAAAGACGGTAGAACTAATAATTAAAAGTCTGGACGTTATGGTAGTGAATTTTCAAAGAAATGATCATGAAACAAATATTTTATTATAACTTTTTTTCTTGTGACATTAAAACCTAAATTTTAATGGATAGTTTACTTTTTATATCGCAAACCCACCTACCAAATTTGGTTATCATAGCTTTTTTATATTTTGAAATAAAATGTTTTTTCGAAAGGAAACTCAAAATTTTGCCAGAAAACCTCGTCTGATTTTCCTGGCTAACGAACTTGTCCAAGTCACTTACAAAAGGAAGGCATATGCCAAATTTAACCAAACTCAGCCCATTATTTTTTGAGTTATCGGTGTGATAGATACATACATACATACATACATACATACATATATATATATATATATATATATATATATATATATATATATATATATATATATATATATATATATATATATATATACACTTTATTTGTTTGCTGTACGTTTGTGATTTCTTATTGGTTTGCGTGGACTGCAGTTTCGAACCGTCCCGGTTCATCATCAGCACGCTACTGGCTGCTATCGCTCCTGTCTCGTCTACGTCGGAGATTGTAGGTGGCGCATGCGCCGTGAGCTTCTAGTGGTCGGTTTCCTGTTCTCTGATTGGTTGTGCCTTCGGACTGTGTCGTGTGTATCGGTCTCCTGTCTTGATCACTGTGGTTTAATAATTTGTCTATTTGTATGGCCTTTATTAAGTTTTGTTTAAATGTTTGTACTTGGATTTGTTCTGGCATTAATTGTTTTCTATTGTTTGTTTGTTGAATGTAGTATTGTTCCCAGATTTCCATTTTTTTGTGGTCTTTAACATGTTTCATTAGTTTTAATTGGGTGATGTCTGGTTTTTGGTGTTTTGTGTCGTGAATGTGTGAAGCTACGTTTGATTTGTAGCTAGGTATGTGGATTTTATCCAATGCTGTTATATGTTCTTTGAATCTTGTTTCTATTGATTTCTTTGTCATTCCTATATATTTTTTATTGCATGTGTTACATTCTATTTGATATATTTCGTTTAATTCATGTGGGTTGTGTTCTTGTTTTTTATTGATTTTGTTTATTATTTTGTTATTGGTTTTGTAGCTCATTTTTAAGTCATATTGTTTGAGTGTTTGTGTTATTTTTTTGATGTGGTGGTTATAAGTGAATGTTGTGTATTTTGTGTTTGTTTCCGGTGTTTTGTTTTCGGTTTTGTTGATTTGTTTGTTTTTGATTTCTTTTACTAGCTTTTCTTTTGTTTTTTTGTTGTATCCATTTCTTTCTGCTATTTGTACTATGATGTTGTACTCCTTTTCTCGTTCGTCGTTATGAAGTGGTATATTTAGCATTCTGTTTATTAAGTATCTGTATGCGGCCATTTTGTGTGTATGTGGGTGTAGTGAGTGTTTAGGTATAGTGATGTCTGTTTGTGTGGGTTTTCTGTATTTTGTATTCAATCTGGTTTTCTTTTCTGATAAGTGTTAAGTCTAGGAAGTTTATGGTGTTGTTTGATTCTTTTTCTATTGTAAATTTTATGTTTCTGTTAATTTGGTTTATTTTTTCGAGGATATTGTCTATGTTGGTTTTTTGATTGTCGTATATTATTAATATATCATCGACGTATCTTATCCATTTGATGTTTGGGTCTGTCTCTTTTATGATGGTGTTGATTTTATCTTCTAACTGTTGTATGTATATTTCTGCCATAATGCTTGATAGTGGAGATCCCATTGGTAGTCCATCTTCTTGGATGTAATATTCTCCGTTGAACTCAAAGTAATTTTGTTTTAATATAATGTTTAATATTTCGCTAATTTGTTGTTTTTTGTTGTTATTTTGCATTTTATTTTCGATTATATTTGTACAAATATATATAATCGAAAATAAAATGCAAAATAACAACAAAAAATAACAAATTAGCGAAATATTAAACATTATATTAAAACAAAATTACTTTGAGTTCAACGGAGAATATTACATCCAAGAAGATGGACTACCAATGGGATCTCCACTATCAAGCATTATGGCAGAAATATACATACAACAGTTAGAAGATAAAATCAACACCATCATAAAAGAGACAGACCCAAACATCAAATGGATAAGATACGTCGATGATATATTAATAATATATGACAATCAAAAAACCAACATAGACAATATCCTCGAAAAAATAAACCAAATTAACAGAAACATAAAATTTACAATAGAAAAAGAATCAAACAACACCATAAACTTCCTAGACTTAACACTTATCAGAAAAGAAAACCAGATTGAATACAAAATATACAGAAAACCCACACAAACAGACATCACTATACCTAAACACTCACTACACCCACATACACACAAAATGGCCGCATACAGATACTTAATAAACAGAATGCTAAATATACCACTTCATAACGACGAACGAGAAAAGGAGTACAACATCATAGTACAAATAGCAGAAAGAAATGGATACAACAAAAAAACAAAAGAAAAGCTAGTAAAAGAAATCAAAAACAAACAAATCAACAAAACCGAAAACAAAACACCGGAAACAAACACAAAATACACAACATTCACTTATAATCACCACATCAAAAAAATAACACAAACATCAAACAATATGACTTAAAAATGAGCTACAAAACCAATAACAAAATAATAAACAAAATAAATAAAAAACAAGAACACAACCCACATGAATTAAACGGAATATATCAAATAGAATGTAACACATGCAATAAAAAATATATAGGAATGACAAAGAAATCAATAGAAACAAGATTCAAAGAACATATAACAGCATTGGATAAAATCCACATACCTAGCTACAAATCAAACGTAGCTTCACACATTCACGACACAAAACACCAAAAACCAGACATCACCCAATTAAAACTAATGAAACATGTTAAAGACCACAAAAAAATGGAAATCTGGGAACAATACTACATTCAACAAACAAACAATAGAAAACAATTAATGCCAGAACAAATCCAAGTACAAACATTTAAACAAAACTTAATAAAGGCCATACAAATAGACAAATTATTAAACCACAGTGATCAAGACAGGAGACCGATACACACGACACAGTCCGAAGGCACAACCAATCAGAGAACAGGAAACCGACCACTAGAAGCTCACGGCGCATGCGCCACCTACAATCTCCGACGTAGACCAGACAGGAGCGATAGCAGCCAGTAGCGTGCTGATGATGAACCGGGACGGTTCGAAACTGCAGTCCACGCAAACCAATAAGAAATCACAAACGTACAGCAAACAAATAAAGTGTATATTTAAAAGTGATTACAGTATAGTGCAATAATCCTAAATATATATATATATATATATATATATATATATATATATATATATATATATATAAACATATAAACATTGAAACTGACCCCGAATATGGGCTCTAGGAGCTCTAGCTCGCGCTCATTTGCAAAATTTTTTTCAAAATCAAAAAGTCGGGATCTCCCCATTAGTGAATTTTTTCTACGAAAATTCACTAAAAAGATATGAATAATGGCGGTATAAGAAGCTGGAGGTATCTATCTCCATTGCAAACTAAAGTGTTTATAATAATCTCACCTCAACCGCAGCCAAAGATATCTCAATGAATTTATGAAATAGCACGTTATATATGGTAAACATTTTATAACAAATCACTATGATTTTTTACTAATATTAAGAATAATTACACATAATGATAAGATACGTCCTGGTAAGACAAATATCAAAAAACAAAAGTATAACTTTTAATGATTTACCTGTACGTTTGCAATAATCACCCCTCTGGCCCATCGATGTCTACGTCCTTATAGGGACAGGTATTAAAGTGAGAGAGAGTGCCATGCTATTGTAAAATCTTGAAGCTTCTTATTACTGTTAACATGCGCGATCATTTCTCGAAAATTAAAAACGCCCGCGGCACGTATCATTTTCATTTCTGTTCTGAGATAACAAAAACGTAATTTAAAAATCGCAATTTGTGTTTTTGTCATTATCTCATTTTGCTCCTAGCTAACAGCACTCTCTTTTCCTTTTCTACTACCAACAGATATCTTAATTATATATATTTTATTCCATTTTCGTACGTATATTTATATTCGCATTTGATCGGCCCAGTGATATGTATATGATTTCATGCAGATTCTACGTTCTTCTTTAATTTAGTTTAATTTAGTCTAATGTTCACGCAATATTTTGCTCCATACACTCCGTATGGAGAAAAATATTGTGTCTGATTAGGCTGTTTGCCTTATTATTTACATTGCTTGTGTTTTTTTTTTGTATAAGGTTTGTTACCTGAAATGAGAAATATAAAAGCACCATGGAATTATTATTCGGAAGTTTTGACGTAGCAAATGCGTTATGGTGGCGAATTTTTCACAAAAATCACTCAAAGTTCGATTTTCTATTAAGCTGAAAACTTTAATTCTTCATAATGGCAATAAGTTAACCAAATGTCATCAACCTAACTTTATCCCTTTTAATTTTTTTTACAAATCTGATCCCATCAGAAGAACTGCTTCGAGTGGATGCCATATTTCTCCATAAACTTCCAGCGTATTGTTTGCTTTTTAAACTCTGCTCGTGGACACTTGGTCTTCTGAAGGGTCGCTCATTGCATGCGGCGAGCGATGGTGTTTACGCGGGTGTTACGCAGGGTACTGGCTCTCACCCCTTTTCTGTGCTTATAGGATGATAAGTACACTTGGAGAACCCCAATCACTACAACACATGTTTTTAAAGACGTGACGATGATTTCACTAGAAAAGTTAGCGTAATCAGAGGATGAAAAATCCTAATCACTTTCTACTAAACATCACCTTTTGTACTGAGTCTTAGGTAAAGAACGATACCGAGAGAGATACTAAATCGCAGGCAAATTTTTAGTGTACTGTATTTTAATTGCCGGGTGAGGCTTTTGAGCTTCCTTTATAACTTTATCTGGCAAGCTTAGGAATGTTTAAAATATAAATACTTTCGTACGCATCCAGATTCGCTGGCTGTCTAACATTTTTAATAGGTTTCAGATTTTCTTTATATACATGGTGTTTCAAAAATTATAGACTTTGTTACAGGTGCACATTCAGCACAAAAACAAGACTATTTTTTAATATAAACATGGGTCCGCAAATGCTTAGTTTTTTTAAATTACAGCGTGTTAAAGTCATTTGTTTTTGTCAGTTTTTCACGAATAAGTCTGAGTCAAATTAAAATTTTGGCGTGAAAGTTGGCATACGGGAGTTTTTGAGGGCAAGAAATTTAAATATGTTATTGTTAATAACACTACTGGTAGAGGGCGCCACCTGTAAGACTAGGCTTGCATTCAATTGGCTATAATTTTTTGACACCCAGTAACATCGACCTACCGTCTAGCTACATTGCAGCCTTTATCAGTTGTAAGCAAAAAATGTATATTTGATCAAAATCTCTCAGACATACCATTTTCGAGATGTTTCAATTTTTGTATGTCGATGTCGCTCAAAAATTAATTCTGCGACCAATCATAGGAATACATTTTTCACCTTTTAATTGCTATCAGTATGTATAAACTTAATTTTCTTATTATCTAGTTAAAAATTAAAATCTTACCAAAAAAAAGAACTGACAAGACACAATCATGAAGATAAAATAAAAAGCCATGATAACAAACTTTGAACAAACCATTTAACAAAGTGGTTTCCATCGTTACGGGACTTGACTCTTGCGTTTTCGTCGTGACATATACTAAATTTGACTTTTACGTTTGAGACTACTCACTATTTTTAAGTAATTAATTGTATTGTCCGTACTTTTTCTAATTAAATATGGAAGTCTTTACCAACAATGAGCTAACAGACATGCATGTTATGTATTCACGGGCTTTTGGTAACTGTTATGAGGCAAAACGACTGTATGAAGAAGCCTTTCCAAATCGGAGAATTCCAGACAGAATGATGTTTCAACGAATTGACATCCGTCTGCGAGAAACAAGTACATACTTACATTATCTAACACAGCGACCTATCTCTTTCAAATATATATATATATATATATATATATATATATATATATATATATATATATATATATATATATATATATATATATATATATATTTACCAGGTACCCTTAATAAAGTTACTGCTGATCAAGGCAGACCACAAAGAGCACGAAATCCTGATTTTGAAGAGGCTATTCTGGACGTAATTGAACAAAATCCAAAAATAAGTACTAGGGAAATGGCCAATCATCTGGGAGCATCAAATACAACGATATGGCGAGTTCTTCACGAGCAACAATTGCGTCCATATCAGATCCAAAGTGTGCAGGCACTATCGCCTGTAAGGGATTTTATACCTCGCCTACAATTTTGGCAATGGTTTCTTCAACATAATAATGTAGATAACTTGTTTAATTGTGTATTGTTCACTGACGAGTCTGGATTTATGCGCGACGGGATCGTCAATTTTCGTAACAGCCATATTTGGGCTGACGAAGATCCCCACGCAGTTTTTGAAAGACATCATCAACAGCAATTTTCCTTAAATGTATGGCCTGGAATTGTAGGGTGTAACTCGATAGGACCATTTTTTTTACCTCACAGACTATATGCTACAATTTAACTTGAATTACTGCAAAACCAAATAAATGGTTTATTAGAAATTGTACCTCTTGACATAAGACATAAACTGTGGTTTATGCATGACGGACCCCCCCCCTCCACATTTCGCCCTAAATGTCAGAAATTACCTAAGCAATACTTTTAGACGCAGATGGATCGGACGCGGTGGACCTCAGCCATGACCGGCTCGATCCCCTGATTTAAATCCTATGGACTTTTATTTATGGGGGCATCTCAAAAGTATTGTTTATGAAGCAAATGTTGATTTTGATGATCTGCAGCAACTAATTGTACTTGGATGCGACCAAATTAGTAATACACCAGAAATATTTCACAGAGTACTACGTTGTATGCTCCGCAGAATACGAAAGTGTATTGAAGTGGAAGGTGGCCATTTTGAACATTTATTGTAGTCAGGTATCATAAAATGTTATAAACTTTTGTGTTGTTGTTTTATTTGTTGTTAAAATTGGCAGACAATACAATTAATTACTTGAGAAAAATTAATGTTTGAGCGACATCGACATACAAAAATTGAAATATCTCGAAAATGGTGTGTCTGGGAGATTTGGATAAAATATACATTTTTTGCTTATAATTGATAAGGACTGCAACGTAGCTATACGGTAGGTCGATATTACTGGGTGTCAAAAAATTATAGCCAATCGAGTGAAAGCATGGTCTTACAGGTGGCGCCTTCTACCAGCAGTGTTATTACAAATAACATATTTAAATTTCTTGCCCTTGGAAACTCCCACATGCCAAGTTTCAGGTCAAAATTTTAATTTGACCCGGACTTATTCGTGAAAAACTGACTAAAACAAATAATTTTAACACGCTGTAATTAAAAAACTAAGCATTTGCGGACCCATGTTTATATGAAAAAATAGTCTTCTTTTTTGTGCTGAATATGCATCGGTAACAAAGACCATAATTTTTATAACACCCTATATATATATATATATATATATATATATATATATATATATATATATATATATATATATATATATATATATATATATATATATATATATATATATATATATATATAGTGGTTATTATCCCAAATATGTTGTGCCACGCATGACTTGCCTACACTACTGTATCTCAGCTGTGACAGATGTTCCCTGAATCTAGTATCAATGGTTCTCTTAGTCTGCTCAACGTATTTAAGGTTACAATCTTTACAACCTATTTCATAGATACTCGACATTACAGTGGCTTTATCTTTATCTTTCGTATTACCTAACAAATTTTTGAAATTATTTTTTGTCGAAAAAGTTTGCTGCAAAGCGGCTTTCTTAAAAATGCTCCCGAGACCCGTTGCGATACGCGGTTCAAAAGGTAAGCAAACACATTTTTTCTCTATTTACCTTTCCTGTCGTGCATTCCGCTAACGTGCCCTTTGTTCTGTGTCTATTAATTAATTTTTCCACTAAGCAATCCGAATATCAGGTATATTTATCCACCTTTTTAATGTACTCTAATTCTTTACTATATCTACTTTTACTTGAGGGAAAGTTTATTATTCTATTTATTAAGAAATTTGAACCGCCCGTTTTTTGTTAAACCATTTTCTTTTTTCTGTACCTACTAATTAATTTTTCCACTGAGCAAGTCGTATATCCATTATACTTAGCCACGTGTTTAATGTACTCTCATAATCTACGATATGTACTTTTATTTGAGGGAAATTTTAACAAAAAACGACCGGTTTACATTTCTTAGTAAATAAAATAATAAAATTTTCCTTAAGTAAAAGTAGATATAGTAGAGAATCAGACTACATTAAAAACGTGGCTAAACATAATGGATATTCCTTTTGAACCGCGTATGACAAGGGTCTCGAGAGCATTTTCAAGAAAGCCGATTTGCAGCTTACTTTTTCTAAAAAAAAATAATAATTAAAAAAATTTGATAGGTAATCCGAAAGAAAAAAATGTTGGGTATCTATGAAATAGTTTGCAAAGATTGTAATCTTAAATACGTTGGGCAGACTAAGAGAACCATGAGACTAGATTCGAGGAACATCAGACACAGCTAAGATAGGGTACTGTAGACAACTCATGCGTGGTACAGCATATTTGGAATAACAACCACCACATAGATTAAGAAAATCTGAAACTTATCAAAAATGTTTGACAGCCAGCAAAGCTAGATGTGAACTAAAGTATTTATATTTCTAAGGCAATGCAAAACAAAATTTCCTTAAACTGAGCTTCGCTACTGGTTGTCCTCTATTTGCGTCCTGTCTTTGGTACAGATAAACATTCCGAAATTGTCCGATAAACTTATAAAGGAGGTTCAAAAACCTCGTCCGGCAATTAAAATACAATACACAGAAATTTTCCTGCGATTTAGTCTCTCTCTCGGTATCGTTTTGTACCTAAGACTCAGTATAAAAGGTGCTGTTTAGTAGTGAGTAGTTAGAAGTTTACATCCTCTGATGACGCTAACTTTGTTAGTGAAACGATCGTCAGATCTTTCAAAAGATGTGTTGTGGTGATTGGGATTCTCCAAGTGTACTTATCAGTGCTCAACATGGGTTCCAATCTTCACTTAGTGAATTATAGTCACGTTATTATTTGCAAAGTATGGTTCTCTATATTGAATCCCTGCACCAAAACGCTTTGGTCTAATATGCCGCTTATATTTTCATCTACCCCCTCAAGATACTCCTTCCTTTTACAAAGTCCAGTATTATTGTCAATTGAGTATCAATGTTGCTAGTGGTCCAAAAAATGCTGCCTCTAGGGGCAGAAGTCGGTGGGTGCAGTAAGCTGGAAGACAAAATAATACAACGTGGTTTTTCTTTGCAAATTATAGAGACTCCAGGTTTTTGTGGCTCGCGTGACCATTTAAAATTGGGAAGTCTCTATTTTCATGTGCAGATCTTACAAACTTCACGAAGTGTTTAATCCATTTGAAGAAGGGGTCTCCAGTCATGCATGCCGATGCGCTGTGCAAGGGGAGAGCATCGTTATATAAATTTTGATGGAATTTTGTCAGAGAAAAAATCAATGCTGATTAAATAGAATTTCCAGCGCTACTGACACAGACTACAGCTGTGGTATGGACACTTCTTTCAGCACTCGTAATAGTCCCCACCCGCTTCTTACCTTTTTGAGCAATTAGTTGCTGGGTTATTTGCACAGTTGTCACTTTGATTTCATTCAGGTTGAAAAATCATCATTGGCTACATATATTTCATTTGAATTGCTTCCTCAATCTTTTGGAAATAATTATGTACCCAAGATCTATTAACTGCTTGGGTTCTTGCAGCTGACATAGCTATATGAACTCTTAAAGATATATTTCGATGCCGAGAAATCAAGCTCCCGTTGTCTACTAGCCAGTTTCTTATCAATAAACTGGTGCTTATATCGACTGCGGTTAGCTTGTATGCCAGTTCCCTCATGTCACGGTTAGTCAGGCAAAAAAGTCGTGATTTTAAGTCTAATATATGTGTAATCAACCTTTGGTTTGCCTCAAAACTGAGTGACCTCTTTAAGCGACCGATACACTTGTTACACTTAGTTACACCACGTCCAATTTTCACTGGGCGCGTCTCCGTAATGTTGTCTTAGAAACATTGAACGTAAGCGATGCTTTCGTCCATCCCATTATCTTTCCTTTTACCGCTTCTTGTGCCTTCTGCATGTGATCAAGCGATCAGCATTATCGATTTCCTTTTTGTTTGTAATTAGACGCCATCTGAAACAAACAAAAAACTGCTGATATTTATGTGTGTGTGTATGTGTGACACCCGGTGTATACTTTTGCCTGATTGAGTTCTAGACACAGTTGTGTCAATTTTGACGTTAGAATGTTTTTGCCGGCGGTCAAGTGTAATAGTTATCGATAGGCAAATAATTACATGTGTTGTGGACAACAAAGAACTCATTTGCTAGCACATTTCGTAACAAAAGGATTATGACAAATCCCAACTTACCTTAACCAACTTACCTTAAGTCCAAAATATTTTATTTATTTTATTTTTCCAACAAATTGTTAACCTCACAACAAGGATCACTTTAATGGTTTTTAATGTGGCTAACGTCACGGATTACAGGATATTTCCAGTATTGCCACACACAAAAAACATATTCCTAAAATAACTCCCGCGAAACTGTTGGTATGGCGCTTTGCCTTGTATGTCATTTAGTCCTACTCCCTTCTATACTATTATTAAAAAGTAGGTTTGAAAATCTAAAAGGGGCCGATCAGATGTCAAAGGTAACCATAGCTTTGGAAGACGAATTTGTGTGACCACACAAGAAAACATTGATTCCCTCCGTAAACTCACCTTAACATATCGACGAATTAGACTTTAGCATCTATATTTCAACAACACACCAGGAGGGCTTACAGCCTAAGTATTATTGTACCGTGGGTGTCGACATGGAGGAAATAGGCAACTTGTTAATTCTGCACTTGAAGGTTTGGAGGTTCGAAGGAGAAGGAAAACATGTGCCGTAAAGGAATTCCACAACCTAGAAGTCCTCAGGACAAAAGAGCAGGCATAACAAGATGTTCTCTGTTTGGTGACCTGGACAGTAAAAGGGTGCATTCGTTCTCTTACCCTGGTAGATCTGTTGCGGGCAGCAGGTCGAGGAACTATGGAAGAGAGCTCCTCTGAGCAGTGCCCGTGCAGATATCTATTTAAAAAAAGAGAGAGAGAGAGAGAGAGAGAGAGGTCACCAACGGCAAGTCGGTGGGCAAGGTATGGCAGCCTTTGGGTGAGGGTAGGGTCACAGATAAGACGTATACCTCTCTTCTCAATGAAGTCCAGGATAGCGAGTGTAGAAGCGGCAGCGGCACCCCAAATGTGGGAGCAGTATTCGAGGTTTGACCTTATTTATGAAGTATATAAGGTATAGAGATTAGCTAGTGAAAAGTATTTGCGAGCCCGGAAGAGGAAACCTAATTTCTTAGCAGCCGCTTCTGCAATTGATGTGACATGTTGGTGCCAATTGAGATTTCGATCCACAGAAATGCCAACAAGTGAAAAGGACTCATAACTTTGAATAACTTGGTTGTTCATTGTAATGGGTCTAGGGCTGGTGTATCTCTTATGAGGCAAGATTGAGATTTGGTGGGGTTAAATTGTACAAGATTTCTACTTCCCCAGTCTAATATTTTTTGGGGATCCACGTAGACAGAACCCTCCATGAGTCTGCGATCCTCATCTAATTGTGCTAAAGAGACATGCTTAGAATAGTGTATTTGAGTGGATGGTGCTGTCGTCCGCGTAACTTTGAACTGGGTTGGATGTGCTAGAGAGGAGATAATTTATATGATTTATATGGAGAAGAAACAATGTAGGGGCTAAAGCTGAACTTGAGGAACTCCTGCATTAATTGGATACAGTTTAGAGGAATGGCTATCCACGACAACAGAAATTCTCCGGTTGGAGAGGAAATTTGGTGTCCAGGTACAGAGTTTTGGTGGTAGGCCATAGGCCGGAAGTTTATTAAGCAGCGCTTCGTTCCAGACCTGGTCGAATGCTTTGGATATGTCAAGAGCGACAATCTGGGATTCACCGTGTAGTTCCATCGACTTGTTCCAAAAATGGGTGACAAAGGAAAGGAGGTCGGCAGTTGATCTGCGCTGACGGAATTCATACTGCCTGTCGTGGATTAGACTGTGTTTTTCAAGAAATTTTAGTAATTCGCTGTTTATATACTTTTCCAACTTTAGAGACGACTGAAAGGAGATAAATAGGCCTGTAGTTGCTAGGAAGCGCCTTGGATACTTTTTTGGGGACGGGTTGTACTGGAGCAGTTTTCCAGTTACTAGGGAATATGCCTCTGTTGTAAGATGTCTGAAACAGACGAGTCAGGACAGGAGCAGGTTCTGGTGCGCATTTTTTGAAAACAATTGCTGGGATCTCGTCAAGAGTAGTAAGGTATTAAGAGAAGTGAGCAACTTTCGAACCTTTTTAATTTTGAAAATAATATGCGTCATTTTATGCGCGACATTGGGGACTGTTGGTGGTTGAACATTTGGAGGTGGGTTGAGAGTAGAATTGCCGGCGAACAACGAGGCAAAAGTTCAGCCTTGCCCAGTGCGGTAGAAACAATTTCATCCCCTGAAACAAGAGGCGGGAACGTGCTCTTGCAGACATTATTCCCAATAGATTTAGCAAGAGTCCAGAAGGGTTTGATGCCGTTGGAGCATGAGTGCACTTTGTTTTTGATGTGGTTATTAAACGAGTTTTTTGCCTTAGAGAGAATGCGGACATAGCGGGTTCTTGAGTCGTTAAATGCTTGACGGTTTTATTGACTGGTATTGTGTAGAAGCGTTTTGTGAGCTTTGACCTTTTTAAGTGTGGGCTTGTCAGAGGATTTAGAGAATGAGGGCTTTTGATTGGCTGAAGAGGTTTTCTGTGTACGTGGAATAAATAATTCCATGCCAGCTTGGATAGTTTCAATAACGTTTTGTGAGATATCAGAGGGATCAAGATGAGAGAAGCAGACAGACGCCCATGGAAATGAGGAAAAGTAATCCCGCAGTTCGTCCAAGTTCGCGGAGTTGTAGTGCCAAACAAAACGTGGGTGTGATGACTGTGTGACCTCGGGTTACATTGCGCATCTTATAGCATTCAGGTTTTGTAGTAAGAAGGAGATCCAAGGGATTTCTGCTGTGTGTTGGGATGCGAGGAAAGTAAGTAGGCTGCTGAACCATATTAGCTAAAGAATTTCTGACTGCAAAGGCTTACGATGCTTTCCCTTGTGGATCGGTTTTTGAACAAGAAGATCCTAGCCATTCCTTATTATGGACATTGAAGTCACCAAGAATAATGACCTCGGAGGAAGTATATTCAGAAATCAGATGGTCGGTTTTTTCAGAAAGGTAGTCGAAGAGCTGGACAAAGTTGTTGTCAGAAGGTGACCGGTAAATGCAACAGATGAATTCAGTTGCAGCCCTGAGAGAGTTTCATCCAAAGTATGTCTTTTCTTCCAGTTTCCAAATTGGGGAGTCTGGTGCAGGGTAGAATGCTACGGACGTATGCGCACACACCTCCATGCAATATAAAGAAAGTAAGGAGCTCATACCCCGGGAAATTAAGGTGGCTGTTTTGGCACTGATGTGGGTTTCGGTGAGAAAGAGGAGTCGGGGTCTATTAGCCTGGAGGAAATGGTGGACGGAGTTCAGGTTAGAATTTAGGCCACATATATTCGAAAAGGATATGTTAAATCTTGATGCCGGCGCTCCCTGCACACCCCTCTCCCGGAGATCTGAATGGAGTGGTATTTTATCTCCGGAATCTTTTGTACATGGATCTAGCAAAGCATTGCACATTTATCACGTTTAAAATTTCTCCTTACGAATTGCGAATGAGAAACCTTTGGCAAAATTGATTATTAAATGCTTGATACCTCGTCAAAATCTCGCTCATTTGAGAACGTCGAAGGAAGTGTGCCGGCATTTTAGAGAAGATTCCCAAAACTTTTGTGTAGCTTTATCACTATGGACAAAACATGGGTCCGTTGCTATGATTTAAAGACTAAACGCTAATCAAAAGAGTAAGAGCATTCCAATTTAGTTTCGTGGCATACATATCGGATAATTCTGCTAGCTTTTTTGGAGAAAAGGTATTTATTTTAGGGGGCATACTATAATGAGTACTTTTTAATACATTTATTTGCATAAATTTCACAGCGCACCATTTCACAAATACGTTTTAAACTTGCTCTTCCTCAAGACGCAATTCCGACAGCTTAAATCCATTTACAAACACTTCCAAGGTGACATTTACAGGCATTATTTTTTTGTAAATATTCAGTTGAATAAAATTAAATACAGATTGCGAATTTTTAACATTACAAAAATCAATAAGAAAAGAGTTTTCAACTAAATTACGCAAACCAATTTTGGAAAATCCCTGCGGAAATCCGGCAAAACGTGTCCTTTTTTGCAAGATAATGCCCCATCTCACAAGTCTCTCTTTGCACTGCAAACAATTGATACCCTTGGTTTTGTATTCTCTTCTCCAAATTTAACATCACCAGACCGCCACTCTTTTATTAACAAAGCTCAGAAAATATTTGAAATGTAAACGATTTTTGACAAACAACGAAATCATATCCACCACTTCACACCACTCCACAGTGGTGTGAAGTCCAACAAAAATATATTTTGAGGATTTAGAATTGCTTTATGAACATTCTGCTAAACGCGAGATAACAATAGCCAACTCATACAATGTATATAAGAAGTACAGATCCCGATTCAACACCCAAGGTCGCTGACGAATGGGTTAATTAAAAGCAGCGCAATTAGAAGAATAGACTATTCATAAATGGGTAAACAACTAGACCTTCAAATCAGCAACCAGCCACCTGCTAGGATCACCTTCAAGACTGCAACTTAGGTGGAAACCGCCTCTCGGTCCACGCCCCACCAGAGACTATATATGGAAGTTACCAGACCACGGACGGACATTCCTACATTGTTATTGCTTGAGTCTCTTTTAACTTGTCATAATTTATATTTATCATTTTGTTATTATTATTTATAAGTATTTTATGTAACTATAATCAATAAATTCTTTTAAAAAGTCAAGTGTGTTAACAAGAAAGTTAACTGGCGCAGTCGCAACGGATAGTGCTGAAGAACCAAAAGTATATTGATTCTTTGCGTTTCAACGCTTAACAGCCAAAGAACCGATCAAGAGAGACGTCATGAAGACAGCAGCAATAGCATCGATTCTGTAAGTTGTTTGCTTCCTTTATTTCCTATATATATACTGTATTTCCTCATATATTGATAATATTATATGTCTGATAGCGATATTGATAATTTAGAACATTTGGAATATAGATTAAGAAATATTAGTATTGGCGAAATTGATATTGTAGAACAACCCGATATAAATAATTCTAGAAACAATTTAAATATGGCAAATCAATTCCAAGAGTTTTACCTTAAAGCAATCCCCGAATTTAACGGACAACCTGAAAATGTAGATAACTTCTTAAAAGCTTGTGATCTAGTAATGAACCAATTTTATGATGCAGATAATCCAAATTTATATCTTAACCATTTTCTATTAAATTATATTCAAACGAAACTAATTGCACAAGCCAGGTTAATTATTAACACTAAAATTATAAACACATGGGTAGACTTAAGACGGGCAATTGTTGAGAACTTCACTGACCAGCGTGATGAAATCAGCTTACTAGGCGAATTATTGACACTGAAACAGAGACATAACGAGGATGCCTTAGCGTTCAGTAATCGTTGCAGACACATTGAACAATTACTCATCTCTAATTTAGTATCTAATGAACGTAACGAGGGAATTTTAGTATTAAAACAAAACATGTACAGACAACAGACACTGAAAGCGTTTATCGGTGGATTAAAAAACCCCCTTGGTATGGTGGTCAGATCCACTCGACCAGACAGCATAGAACAAGCTTTAAAATTTATATTTTCCGAGGAAAATTATGAATATAGGGACAGATTATTACAACGGTCAAATTTCAACAATAATAACAATAACAGGCACGACAAACAACAAAAACCAGTTTTCCAAAGAAATACCCCAAATTTTAACAATATTCAATTTCAAAAACCCTTCCAACAACAAAATTATCGTGCACCTTTTAACTACAATTCAAACAGACCCCAAATGTCTCACCCACAATTTCAGGGGAACCCTTCAAATCAATTCTCAATGAGAAGACCGACGTACAACCCTAATGACAATACTAGAAGATATCCACAGGCTATGGATGTCGGCAGTAACAACACGAGACATACTAATTTCAGCCGACAACAACCCTCACAAAATAGACGAAACAATTTTCCTTCCAACAATTTTCAAAAAAGACAAAATTTCATACCAGAAGAAATAAACTATAACGAAACGAATAATTATTTTCCTTTCAATGAATTAGAAAGAAGACAACATTTCTTACCAGAAGAATTAAATTATGACGCAACATATAATGAACAATCACCCTCCGAATTATACGATGCACAGCATCAAAATTTTCCGATAGCAGGGAGCTCAAAAACAGAACCGTAATAGATATTAATAATTTTAACACAGTATCCCAATTACCCTACGTAATAATAAAAGAACTACCCGGAAAAATACTGCTCGACGCCGGTAGTACTAAGAGCCTTTTAAACCCGTCCATAGCATATAACAACTTTTATAATAAGATTTACAATCACCCGTTTTTAATAAAAAGTGCGCATGGCTATTCCAGCCATAATAATCGAGCCAGAATAATTTTAAACTCACTAACGGACAGTGAGCAAGAGTTTTGCCTATTTGAATTTAACAAAAATTTCGTAGCTCTTATTGGAATTGACTTTTTGATAAAAAATCAAGCGAACATTGATTTTAAAAACCAGAGACTCAATTTAAAAAATCGAAGCATTAAGATAAACTTCCCTTATACAAGGGATCATGAAGATAAGATGGGTAGTAATAGTAGTAGCAATAACAATCGGATAAGTAGGATCATCAAAGCAAATGATGAAATGAATCACCTTAACGTAAATAATACAATAGACAGAAGCATTATTGCACTTGAACTCGACCTAGGAAAGCGTAATCAGCCATTAAATGATGACGATAGAAGGTTACAACGAGCAAATGACATAGGAGAAATGTTCACCCACAATAAATGTAAACGGGATCAAGTTTCATCAAACACATATGAATATCGTCGAAATAAAAATGTGAGTGATACGAGGACGATACAAAACGATATAACGGATCAAATTCAAAATAAAACGAATAGGATATTAAATAATTTTTCCCATCACCAGAATTATAATAGGAATTATACGGGGAGTGTACAAAAAAATATTACAGATAAAATTAGGTTAGATGTCTTGCACAAGCCTCGACAAGAAGCGAGCAATGCAGACAGTATAATGAAATATGTATATTCAATGTGTAAAGAACACAATAAAATCGACCAACCCGTTAAAATCGAAGAGTTTATCCCAAATACAAAAGCACCTTGTTACAGGGCGGTTATTCCGAACAAAATAAAATATACAGGCACCACGCAAAATGATAAGTTAAGTAATAATTTGATTCAGGTAGAGGACTACCATCGGCAAATAGGTACGGAACCAATTTCAGAAATAATAAAATCAGAAATCAATAACGAAAGGAAATTCTCACACAATAAGGTTTACAAGTCGGAAGTAAATCCCGTAAATATGGAAACTCAATCAAAATTAAATAATATAAATAAACCAGAGAAAATCATGAAGATAAACGACAATGAAATTAACGACGCAATAGTTTTATTTCATGAAAGTAAAAGAGATCACAGAAATGCGAAGGAGACATATTTAAGAATGAAAACTAAATTTCTTTTTCCAAAAATGAAACAAAAAATCAAAGCTTTTATTAGAGCTTGCCAATATTGCAACAACGAAAAAAATAACTCGTTCCAACTAAATAGATTAAACAAACAGTCCGATTATATCACCTAGCTAAGTCGAACCTAGATATTCGGATAATCGACAAACGAGACATGACGTAAGAAACTGACTAATAAATCCATAATACTAAACGACAAAACTGACGAACAGACGTTCACCAATTTACGTAATCTTCGCCTTGCAGGTTCATCCTCTTCACCAGAGTAAAACCACAATTAGAAGACCTAACAGACAATCCAGGCATACTGCCACGCAAACTGGGACAAGCCTTTTCAGAAAACGATAAATGGAGAATGATTCATATACATGACCTAAGACAACTATACGACGACTTTAACAGACTAAAAACTTACTTTGACAACATAATAAGCGTAATGAATGCAGAATACAAGTTAGAATATAAAAATTTTATTTTAACAATCAATTTCACCATCAGCAATATTGATGACACATTTTATCGAATATTTCCAAGAACGATTAGGAACAAAAGATGTATAATAAACGGACTAGGATCGATATTCAAATCAATAACTGGGAACTTAGATGCAGATGACGGCGACAGAATATATAAAGCTCTTGAAATTTTGAGGAAAGATCAAAATCAAGTACATCAACTTTTTAGTTCACAGACATCCCTAATGATAGATGCTATAACAGAGTTCAATAAAACAATAGACAACCTGAACCATAACCAAGAAGCCATAGTAGCGAGAATAAACGATTTGGAATATACAATAGATAGTCTAAAAAGCGACCAACTAACAAATTTTCATAGAGTAAAACATTTGGAATTACTCACTCAAATCAGTTATTTGTTAAATAATGTACTAAACATGATATTAACAACAGAAAATGCAATTACTTTTTCAAAATTGAACACGTATCATACGTCAATACTGAAACCGAAATTTATATCAAAAGAATTAGAAAATATTGTAAACCATATATCAAAATCAAGATTAATAACAAAATCTGACATTTCACTTTATGAAAAAATATTTAACATAAAAACCGTTCAAATTGATTTTAAAATTATATTCCAAATAGATATACCCTTAGTAGACAAATCAGATTATATTTATTATCAATTGTATGCATTACCAGTCCCTAAAAATCCATATACCTTCAGAATGATTGTCCCTAGAACCAAGTACCTAATCCTTAGCAGCAAACACTACGCTTACAGAAACGAAAAGTGTAGGAATCTAAAAGACCAGACATACTTTTGTGAAAATGACAACCCGACAGCACTTAACGAAAACAACCCATGCGAAATTAAACTGATCAACTTCCAGAAACCGATAAACAATTGCAAGCAAGAACTTGTCAAAATAACAAAAACAACAGTCTCTAAATATGGCAATACCCAATACATAATAGTGGCACCCGAAGAAACGAAAATCAAACTTAGCTGCGAAGAAAATGAAGAAACCAAAATAATCAGCGGAACAAAACTGGCGACTTTGAAACCCAAATGCCAACTTATCATCAATAACGAAAGATTTAGTTCAGTACAAATGGCATCGGAAACACAACAATCGTTCAATCAAACATCGAATCGGTAACAAATAAAGCACCCATATTTCAGACAAATTACCAGAACTAAAATTAGAAAATGTCCAACTGCACCACTTGAACAATATCAAATCCCAGTTACAATCCATCAAGGGCAAAATTCCAGGAACCATCGATTTGCCCATATACCACCCTAGTGTATGGACAATTATACTATACCTTGTGATAATAATAACAATAATCACCATAACTTCAAGATACTTCTGGCAGAAATCAAAAACAAAAACTGCTGACTCCAAACCAATTACTGGATTCCCGATGACTATTCGGAACGAACCATAGGCTTCGTTCTCTAAAGGATGGAGGAGATAACAATAGCCAACTCATACAATGTATATAAGAAGTACAGATCCCGATTCAACACCCAAGGTCGCTGACGAATGGGTTAATTAAAAGCAGCGCAATTAGAAGAATAGACTATTTATAAATGGGTAAACAACTAGACCTTCAAATCAGCAACCAGCCACCTGCTAGGATCACCTTCAAGACTGCAACTTAGGTGGAAACCGCCTCTCGGTCCACGCCCCACCAGAGACTATATATGGAAGTTACCAGACCACGGACGGACATTCCTACATTGTTATTGCTTGAGTCTCTTTTAACTTGTCATAATTTATATTTATCATTTTGTTATTATTATTCATAAGTATTTTATGTAACTATAATCAATAAATTCTTTTAAAAAGTCAAGTGTGTTAACAAGAAAGTTAACTCGCGTAAGCTTTAGTTGAGTATTTTATATAAGGCTTACAAACTTCAACATATGTGTTGAATAAATTAAATGTTGTTTTAAGAAATATTGCTTTTCCTTTTGCATGCTAAATAGTTTTTAACACCTCATCATACCTCTCCTCAGCGGTTATACTTTTACATCGTTTCCAATAACATTGTGTGTTTATAAACAACAAATTCACAAATAACAAAATAACTGCTCTGCAATCTTATCTGTAATCTTTCCTCACTGCCTTAAAATCCACTATCGTAGATCCATCAGCTGAGCCACATAACCCCCGAATATCTCTCAATAAATGTATCGTACACATCTCCCAACATACATCTATCCAGAGCCCACTTCGCTATTTTACAACTTTTTTATTACAAGGTAAAATTCCGATACAAGAAAAAATCATAGCACTAACCGTATAATCTGTGCATTCTGCTAATACACTTCCACCATCTAAAACAAATAAAAGGTTAGAATGTCTCTAAGATGTGTGTGCATGTGTCTGTATGCTGGTGTGTTTGGTGTTGTGGGTTGTAAAAAGCAAAGGTGTCGCTCGTGTCGTTTGCTATGAGCTTAATAAAAAGATAGACGGAGTGGCCGACAGGTCCTGGGACACGTCTGGAAATAATCTCGCTTGGTAATAAAACCGTACGATTGGCCAGCCTGATTGATGTGTCAAGGTGGTGGGCGACACGCTGGAATTTTGGTTTATTAGTAGCAGACGGGGACTGGCCCTTGAGATTGGAATGCAAAAAAACTACAAACCCAGTGCCTGTTATTAAGCTAAATAATTTATTACAAACGACTTACGCAAGACAGACACACACAAATATATATATATATATATATATATATATATATATATATATATATATATATATATATATATATATATATATATATATATATATATATATATATATATATATATATATGGGAGAAGTACAAGTTGTTACAGGTTAGTGGTCAGAATGCATCTAGCCTTACATAAGTATGTATATTGTCCCTATATTTTGGTAGAAATGGGCCAGGGCTGACAATTTACTAAATTGTTAGTTGGTTGTATACAGTCTCTATTTTAACATTGTGTGTTATTTGGAGCTGCCGTGACAACATACTACTTAGTTCCGCAACGAGGTGGCGGTACGTCTTTTGTGTCTTACATCTCACTTAGTTTTGGAAGGCTGGCTACCATATCCATATTATCTTATAGGTGTATTTTTGCTCCAATTAGTATGCCGTACCGACGAGCTCTAATTAGAGCGAAACCGGTCTACGGTTTAAATTGTGGTGAGAACGCATCTAGCCTTACACGTTAGTGTGTTATACTATTTGTATTATAAGGGCAGTTACGACCAAATTATTGAAGTTAACCCAAGAAAGTCACTGTGTATTAAAACTTGATATATATTTCGGGACCATCTTTATATATATTTATATATATATATATATATATATATATATATATATATATATATATATATATATATATATATATATATATATATATATATATATATATATATTTGTGTGTGTGTGTGTGTGTTTTTTGTTTCTTTAACGTCGGCCTATTTCCGCGACTATGGCCAATCACCGACGCCAGGGAGCAGTTTCACTATCCTGGAAATTTTGTCGAACCCCTGTCTTTCTGCAAGGAGGGTAGGGATCTTTAACGTGCCCAACATCGCATGGACACGGGACCGACGGCTTTACGTCCCCTCCGAAGGGCGGAACGTGCAGACATTCAACTTGCTCAAATACAATGCCATAATCTCGGTTGATGTTAACGTTACAGATTGTACTGAAAAAGTGAAAGGAGAACTCTGGGATCGAACCCAGTACCCTTCGGTTCAGAGGCACACGTTCTTGCCCCTGAACCACCGAGGCTCTTATAATATATATATATATATATATATATATATATATATATATATATATATATATATATATATATATAAATATATATATATATATATATATATATATATATATATATATATATATATATATATATATATATATATTATAACACGATTTGTTGTCTATATTCCAAAAACAGTTGGTAAAATTGGAAATAAATTTCGCGAGTCTGGTATCAATCCTAAGTGCATTAGAAGTTTTTGTTTTTGTATCTTCCTTACATATCCAACGGAAGCATTAGATTTTTTAATGATAAGCGCAAACTTGACTGTTTAAAGCTTTAGAAGTAAAAAATAACATGCACCACATTAGCCACCGTGTTTTAAATGGGCTAACTGATCTATAGATTTTCCTTTGTTGGAAGTTATTCTTTCTAATTAAATATTTAAAACAAAGTACGTCCAACTATATTAAAAAAGTTGTAATAAAATAATAGATTGGTGTCTGTCGATATTTTCGTTGTAGTGTAGGGTCAGTTTCAATTTTTATATGTTCATATATATATATATATATATATATATATATATATATATATATATATATATATATATATATATATATATATATATATATATATATATATATTTATGTCAACAACACACCACGAGGGCTTACAGCCTAAATACTATCATACCGTGGGTGTTGACAAGGAGGAAAGAGGCAGCTTGTTAATTCTGGACTTGAAGGTTTGGAGGTTCGGAGGAGAAGGAAAAACATGTGCCGGCAAGGAATTCCACAACTTGGAAGTCCTCGCGACAAAAGACCGGGCATAACAAGATGTTCTATGTCTGGTGACCTGGACATTAAAAGGGTGCATTCGCTCTGTTCCCCTGGTAGATCTGCTGGGGACAGCAGGTGGGGGAATTATGGAGGAAAGCTCCTCTGAGCAGTGCCCGTGCAGATATATATAAAAGAGAGAGAGGTCACCAACGGCACGTCGGTGGGCAAGGGATGGAAGCCTTTGGGTGAGGGTAGGGTCACCGATGAGACGTATAGCTCTCTTTTGAATGGAGTCCAGGATAGCGAGTGTAGAAGCGGCAGCTGCACCCCAGATGTGGGAGCAGTATTCGAGGTTTGGCCTTATTTGTGAAGTGTATAAGGCATAGAGATTAGTTGGTGAAAAGTATTTGCGAGCCCGGAAGAGGAAACCCAATTTCTTAGCAGCCGCTTCTGCAATTGATGTAACATGTTGGTGCCAATTAAGATTTCGATCCACAGAAATGCCAACAAGAGAGAAGGACTCATTACTTTGAATAACTTGGTTGTTCATTGTGATGGGTCTAGGGCTGCTGTATCTCCTGTGAGAAAGAAAGCAAGACTTAGTTTTGGTGGGGTTGAATTGTACAAGATTTCTACTTCCCCAGTCTAATATTTTTTGGAGGTCCACGGAGACAGAACCCTCCATGAGTCTGCGATCCTCATCTAATTGGGCTAAAGAGACAGGCTTAGAATATTGTATATTTGAGTGGAGGGTGCTGTCGCCCGCGTAACTGTGAACTGGGTTGGATGTGCTAGAGAGGAGGTCATTGATGTGGAGAAGAAACAAAGTAGGGGCTAAAGCTGAACCTTGAGGAACTCCTGCATTAATTGGATACAGTTTAGAGGAATGGCCATCCACAACAACAGATATGCTCCTGTTGGAGAGGAAATTTGCTGTCCAGGTACAAAGTTTTGGTGGTAGGCCATAGGCCGGAAGTTTATTAAGCAGCGCTGCGTGCCAGACCTGGTCGAATGCTTTGGATATGTCTAGAGCAACAATCTGGGATTCACCGTGTTGTTCCATAGACTTGTTCTAAGAATGGGTGACAAAGGAAAGGAGGTCGTCAGTCGATCTGCGCTGACGGAATCCATACTGCCTGTCGTGGATTAGACTGTGTTTTTCAAGGAATTTTAGTAGTTCGGTGTTTATATACTTTTCCATCACTTTAGAGATGACTGAAAGGAGAGAAATAGACCTGTAGTTGCTAGGAAGCGCTTTGGATCCTTTTTTGGGGATGGGTTGTACTCGAGCAGTTTTCCAGTTACTAGGGAATATGCCTTTATTGTAAGATATCTGAAACAGACGAGTCAGGACAGGAGCAAGTTCTGGTGCGCATTTTTTGAGAACAATTGCTGGGATCTCGTCAAGGCCAGAGGCTTTCCTGGTATTAAGAGAAGAGAGCATCTTTCGTACCTTTTTAGTTTTGAAAATGATATCAGTCATTTTATGCGCGAAATTGGGGACTGTTGGTGGTTGAACATTTGGAGGTGGGTTGAGAGTAGAATTTCCGGCGAACAATAAAGCAAAAAGTTCAGCCTTGCCCAGGGCGGTAGAGACAATTTCATCCCCTGAGACAAGAGGTGGGAACGTGCTCTTGCAGAAATTATTCCCAATAGACTTAGCAAGAGTCCAGAAGGGTTTGCCGCCGTTGGAGCTTGAGAGGACTTTGTTTTTGATGTGGTTATTAAACGAGTTTTGTGCCTCAGAAAGAATGCGGACATAGCGGTTTCTTGCGTCGTTGAATGCTTGACGATTTTCTTGACTGGGATTGTGTAGAAGCGTTTTGTGAGCTTTGACCTTTTCAAGTCTGGCCTTGTCACAGGATTTAGAGAACCAGGGTTTTTGAGTGGCTGAAGAGGCTTTCTGTGTACGTGGAATAAATAATTCCATGCCAGCTTGGATAATTTCGGTGACGTTTTGTGAGATATCAGAGGGGTCAGGATGAGAGAAGCAGACAGACGCCCATGGAAATGAGGAAAAGTAATCCCGCATTTCGTCCCAGTTTGCGGAGTTGTAGTGCCAAACGATACGTGGGTGTGATGACTGTGTGACCTCGGGTTGCATTGCACAGGAAGCAGTGACCATGCCGTGGTCTGAGCGACCAAGGGGGGCGGTGACTGATATCTTATAGCATTCAGGGTTTGTAGTAAGAAGGAGATCCAAGGGATTTGAGCTCTATGTTGGGATACGAGGAAAGTAAGTAGGTTGCTGAACCATATTTGCCAAAGAATTGCTGACTGCAAAGGCCTCCGCTGCTCTCCCTTGTGGATCGGTTTTTGAAGATCCTAGCCATTCCTTATTATGGACATTGAAGTCGCCAAGAATAGTGACCTCGGAGGAAGGATATTCAGAAATCAGATAGTCGGTTTTTTCAGAAAGGTAGTCAAAGAGCTGGACAAAGTTGTTGTCAGAAGGTGACCGGTAAATGCAACAGATGAATTTAGTTGCTGCCCTGAGAGAGAGTTTTAGCCATAGTATGTCTTTTCTTCCAGCTTCTAAATTGGGAAGTCTGGTGCAGGGTAGATTGCTACGGACGTATGCGCACACGCCTCCATGCAATCTAAAGGCAGTAAGGAGCTCATACCCCGGGAAATTAAGGTGATTAGTGGCTGTTTTGGCACTGATTTGGGTTTCGGTGAGGAAGAGGAGTTGGGGCCTGTTAGCCTGGAGGAAATGGTGGACGGAGTTCAGGTTAGAATTTAGGCCACATATATTCGAAAAGGATATGTTAAATCTTGATGTTGGCGCCCCCTGTACACCCCTCTCCCGGAGATCCGAATGGAGGGGTATTTTGCCTCCGGAATATTTTATACAAGGAGGAGCCATCATCATTTTTGCTTATAAGGGAAACCGACTCATACACCAGAACCGGAAACGTCCGTTGGGACTTCACCGGCCCGATGTATGGGGTGGTACCTCCTCGGGCGTGAAAAAATCCTTTACTATTACATAAAGGAAAATTCCACTACCACCTGCTATGGATTGGATTGGATCAATGTCTACCCCTTTAAAAATAAGATTAATAAAGGGACTATCAATTGTCCAGTAGTTATGATTTTCGACATAGTAGGAGGATACAAAACATTATCATCATTTTGCATCCATGCCTATTGTCGGTGTATATATATATATATATATATATATATATATATATATATATATATATATATATATATATATATATATATATATATATATATATATATATATATATATATATATATATATATATATATATATATATATATCACACCGATAACTCAAAAAATAATGGGCCGATTTTGATAAAATTTGACATATACCTTCCTTTTGTAAATGGATTAGACAAGTTCGTTAGTCAGGAGAATCAGACTAGGTTTTTTGGGAAAATTTTGAGTTTTCATTTTAAAAATATGTATATCTCAAGAAATAAAAAAGCTATGATAACCAAATTCGGTAGGTAGGTCTACAATATAAAAAGTAAACTATACACCAAAATTTAAATTTCTATGTTACAAGAAAAAAAAGTTAGAATAAAATATTTTGTGCCAGATCATTTCTATGAAAATTCACTACCATAACGCACTTTCTGCGTCTTTTGTAATAAGTTATGTTTTACTATTAGTGTATAAATGTTAGGATTTTTATTACAAAGAAGTTGAGCCAAGTAAAAGTAAAGGTACAGTGAGCACAGTTTAGCTACGTAATCTTGATTAGCAGTTGTTGCAATTGTTATGACAGAAAATAAAGATACCATCCAGATTCTTCGTACAAGAAAAATCTCTAAAATGAGCTGCCCCAAAAATGTTTTCCACTTCAGAACAGTCAGTTCGGTCCTGATTTTGCAAGATAGTAGTAAAACTGAATGGTTCCCTGTCTCTATACTTATTTCTGTGGCAAGATTATATGACACATATGGAGGAAATACGTCAAAAGTCGTAAAGTTTGTGTGCCCTTTTACTTGGTGGCTGTAGCAGTGGTGGTAGGTTGAGATACGCATATTTGGGGTGGCTCGTTTTACTCTAACATGCGGGACACTTTACGACTGGCTTTTTTCACTTATTGCCAGTTTCGATTTACATTTAAAGGGTAATCAGTTTAAAAAAAGGAAGTTACGTCTAAATGTGTGAGAATAAATATAACATGCATTCCTTAAATATTATTTTTAGTACAATCAGGTAAAGTATTGTATTTTTAGGGAATTTTTGTAGAAAGAATTCACTAATCGTGACTTTTCGATGTTTAAAAAACTTCTTTAAATAGCGCGTTCTAGAATCTTAAAACACATATCCGTGATCAATTTTAATATATATATATATATATATATATATATATATATATATATATATATATATATATATATATATATATATATATATATATATATATATAGGGTGGCGCATTGAAAACGAAACAGACCGATTTGCGTCCAGAGATTTTTTTTAAGAAACGCTGAAACACGTCAATTTTAATATCGAGGGGGACATGTTTTGACATAAAATTCAACTTTGTCACATCAACCCCTTAAGGGTGGTGACAACAACCCTTATATTTTAAATGAGGGAACATGGGTCGAGTGTTACATCATTTCAAAGCTCTTTCTTGTCTGAATTCAGCACACTGATTTCTTTGGAAGTCTTATCAACTCGTTTAAAAATTATTCACAGTTGAAGATGCAAAAACGCATTTTGCTCATTCCCATAAGAAATGTCCTGTTAGTCAATGTTTTGTTGGTTTGTAAACAAAAAATTGACTATCAGAACATTTCTTATCCGAATGAGAGAAATGCGGTTTATTATCGGTCGGTTTGATACTTGATAGTACTACCGAAAACTAATTTCACAATGGTGTATTCTGTAGAAGAAAGAGTTGCAATAATTACTCCTCTTTTTTTCAAAAACTATGACTGTGCCAACCGTACCGCAAATTTGGTAATGAACGACATTCGAACAGACATGTTAACAAAAAATACATTTTGGAGTTAGTTGCAAAGTTTCGACAACGTTGTTCAGTAGCCAACAAAAAACGGGATCCTGAACGTGAATTTCCGGTTAGAAATGAGACTACTGAGATTGAAGTTTTAGGACAAATTGCTGCAGACCCAACTTTGAGCACGAAAAAATGGCCACTGCTTAAAACATCAAAAGAAGAACTATTCAGCGAATATAGAAGCATTATAACTTTCACCCGTATTAAATTCATCTTGTACAACAACTGAATGAAGATGATTTTGATCGGCGGCTGGAGTTTTGTGAAGTTATGACTGCACGAATAGCTGATAACGGGAACTTTCTGTTCAATATCTGCTTTTCAGACGAGTGTACGTTCTTATTAAACTCTACAGTCAATCTTCATAATTGTCGTTATTGGGCAGATAATAATCCAAGAAATTTTCACAAAGCCCACACTCAAACTCCACATAAATTGAATGTCTGGACTGGCATTTTTGGAGACCGACAATTTTTCTTGATGGCAATTTGAGTGGCGAAACGTATTTAGACTTACTAGAAGACTTTGTTTACCCTCTACTAATTGACATTGTTGAAAATGATGTTCGCTATCAAGAAAATCAATTAGTGTTTCAACAACATGGAGCTCCTTCGCATTTTTCACAACGTGTTAGGGAGTTTTTGAACAGAGAGTTTCCAGGCAATGGATTGGGCGTAGAGGTGCTATTTAGTGGCCCCCTAGATCGCCGGATTTAACTCCTTTGGACTTCTTTCTATGGGGCCATTTAAAGACTAGAATTTACGCAACAGAGCCGGAGTCTCTGGAAGAATTACTACGACGCATTGTTGAAGAATGCCGTCTAATAACTCCACAAATGCTCCATAACGTCAGAGTTTTGAACAAAATTTGTACTTTTGTATGGAAGCTGGTGGTCAACAATTTGAACACTTACTTAACTGAATAAACATTTTTGAACGTTTGGTTTTGTCTTTTAGTTTTTTTAAACGAAAAATTGACTAATTAGTCAATTTCTTATCATAATGAATGAAATGCGTTCTTGCAACTCCAGCTGTGAATAATTTTTAAACGAGTTGACAAAACTTCCAAAAAGATTAGTGTGGTGAATTCAGAAAAGAAAGAGCTTTCAAATGATGTAACATTCGACCCATGTTCCCTATTTAAAATATAAGGGTTGTTATTGCTACCCTAAGGGGTTGATATGACAAAGTTGAGTTTTATGTCAAAACATGTCCCCCTTAATATTAAAATTGGCGTGTTTCAGAGTTTCTTTAAAAAAAAATTATCTGGGCGCAAATCGGTCTTTTTCGTTTTCAATGCGCCACCCTGTATATATATTTTATGTGTGTGTACAAGTGTGGAAGTCTAGAACTCCATTGTTTTAGGCATTCAAATAATAATAATTTGGACGTCATTGGTGATCAGAAAAAACGCACACGGCGAAAATATTTTGTATGGATAATAAAATATATTGTCTATTACAGACAATACAATCAAGAAGTAGCAGGAAAATTACTTTAAAAATGTAGTTTTTCTTCTTAAAGCGTCAAAATGGCGATTTTAAACTTCAAAATTGGCACTTTTAAAACAAAGAACCTGAAACGAATACGGAGTTTGTAGAAGAAATGTTTGTAAGAAGTATGTTTTACAAAGCCTTATGTTTTTGCACTGTACTTTACTTTACTAAAATAATTGCAGAAAACTCATTTCAAATAGACCCTTTCTCTGACGCTTTAGCAGTAGTTTCAGCTTTATAGTTTATGATATTATAGTATATGATTTTTAGAAATTTTTCATACAAAAAATCGCTATAGAGGAGACCGCGATTTTCTTCAGATGAGCGCAAACAAGGCCCCCTAGAACCCCCATCGGAGGCCAGTTTCAGTTTTAATCTGTTTACATATATACAGCGTGCTGCTACAGTAAAACTCAATACCTACATTTTTTTTCTTGTAACATAGAAATATGTTGTGTTTGTGTGTTTTTGTTTCTTTAACGTCTGTCTATTTCCGCGACTATGGCCAATCACCGACGCCAGGGAGCAGTTTGACCTCACTATCCCGGAAATTTTGCCGAACGCCTGCATTTCTGTAAGGAGGGTAGGGATCTTTAACGTGCCCAACATCGCATGGACACGGGACTGACGGCTTTAAGGAGTATCCTGGGATCGAACCCAGTACCCTTCGGTTCAGAGGCACACGTTCTTACCCCTGAACCACCGAGGTTCTACATAGAAATATAAATTTTGGTATATAGTTTCCTTTTAATATCCTAAACTTACGTACCAACGAATGTGCGCCGCTGGAGGCTGGTGGTCGAAATTTTGAACATTTGATAAACTGATGAGTAATATTTTGATAAATAATCTAATTTATCAGAACTCACCTCTTTATTTAAAACATTTCAGGACCCAGCAAGTGCGTTGGGGTAGCGAATTTTTGTTAAACGCTACAAATTTAAGTTACTGAATTTTCTATAAACCTAGAAAGCTGAGTTTTGGCGTATAGTAAGGCCCTTATCGGGGTAAAGGACGCACCAAATTTTATCACAATAGGTTTGCTGGTTTTTGAGAAACAATTTCTTTTCCAGAGAAATCAAATTTTTCTTTTGAAAGACAGGTCCGATTGGGCTAGCTAACGAACTTGTGCGCGACCTTGATAAAATTAAGATATGTGCAAAGTTTCCTTCAAAACAGTTTATATATATATATATATATATATATATATATATATATATATATATATATATAAATGTTACGGATCTTGGTTTCAGGTTCTACGGTCCCAAATTCGCGCTCCGCTTAAAAAATTTTTGCAAAGTCTCACCAGCGATACCTCTCTATTACCGAATTTTTTTAATATAAAAAATCGCTAAAATAAGGCACCATTGAAAACGGATATACAGCAGCTGTAAAATAATCTGTTACTTGACCCCTATTGTTTTTTAAGATTACAGGTGTGGATCGCGCCACAGCTTAAGGGTTAGTGTTATGATGTTAAAAATAAGCCTAAAAGCCTTCCCCCTTAAAAGTAAAATTTACCACTTTCCGCGATTTTTAACAAAATCACTGTCCTAAAACGCGCTCTTTTGTTTTCGTGTGGCCACCTATATAGGGTGGCGCATTGAAAACGAAACAGACCGATTTGCGTCCAGCGAAATTTTTTTTTTTTAAGAAACGCTGAAACACGTCAATTTTAATATTGAGGGGGACATGTTTTGACATAAAACTCAACTTTGTCACATCAACCCCTTAAGGGTGGTAATACAACCCTTATGTTTTCAATAGGGAACATGGTTCGAGTGTTACATCATTTGAAAGCTGCTTCTTTTCTGAATTCAGCACACTAATTTTTTTGGAAGTTTTATCACCTCGTTTAAAAATTATTCACAGTTGAAGATGCAAAAACGCATTTCACTCTTTCCGATAAGGAATGTGCTAATAGTCAATGTTTTGTTAGTTTCTAAACAAAAAATTGACTGTCAGAACATTTCCTATCGGAATGAGAGAAATGCGGTTTATTATTTCAGTTTATCGGTCGGTTTGATACTTGATAGTACTACCGAAAATTAATTTCACAGTGGTATATTCTGTAGAAGAAAGAGTTGAAATAATTACTCTTTTTTTCAAAAACGATGACTGTGCCAACCGTACTGCAAATCTGTTTAATGAACGACATCCGAACAAACATGTTAACAGAAAATACATTTTGAAGTTAGTTGCAAAGTTTCGACAAAGTGGTTCAGTAGCTAACAAAAATCTGGATCCTGAATGTGAATTACCGGTTATAAATGAGACTCCTGATATTGAAGTTTTAGGACAAATTGCTGCAGACCCAAGTTTGAGCACGAGAAAATTGGCCACTGTTTCAAACATCAAAAGAAGAACTATTCAGCGAATATTGAAGCATCATAAATTCCACCCGTATAAAATTCATCTTGTACAACAACTCAACAAAGATGATTTTGATCGGCGGCTGGAGTTTTGTGAAGTTATCACCTCACGAAATGCTGATAACGGGAACTTTCTCTTTAATACCTGTTTTTCAGACGAGTGTACGTTTTTATTAAACTAGTCAATCGTCATAATTGTCGTTATTGGACAGATAATAATCCAAGAAATTTTCACGAAGTCCAGACTCAAACTCCACAGAAATTGAATGCCTGGACTGGCATTTTTGGAGACCGTTTAGTCGGACCAATTTTTCTTGATGGCAATTTGAGTGGCGAAACGTATTTGGAGTTACTAGAAGATATCGTTTACCCTCTACTAATTAACATTGTTGAAAATGATGATCGCTATCAAGAAAATAAATTAGTGTTTCAACAAGATGGAGCTCCTCCGCATTTTTCACAACGTGTTAGGGAGTTTTTGGACAGAGAGTTTCCAGAGCAATGTATTTGACGTAGAGGTGCTATTGAGTGGCCCCCTAGATCACCGGATTCAACTCCTTTAGACTTCTTTCTATGAGGCCATCTAAGAGATGAATTTTCGCAACAGAACCGGAGTCTCTGGAAGAATTACGACGACGCATTTTTAAAGAATGCCGTCTAATAACTCCACAAATGCTCCAGAATGTCAGAACTCGTTTTAAACAAAATTTGTACTTTTGTATGGAAGCTGGTGGTCGACAATTTGAACACTTACTTAACTTAATAAACATTTTTGAACGTGTGGTTTGGTATTTTAGTTTTTTTTCACGAAAAATTGACTAATTAGTGCATTTCTTATCACAATGAATGAAATACGTTCTTGCAATTCCAACTGCGAATAATTTTTAAACGAGTTAATAAAACTTCCAAAAAAATTAGTGTACTGAATTCATAAACGAAAGGGCTTTCAATTGATGTAACACTAGACCCATGTTCCTTATTTAAAATATAAGGGTTGTTATCACCACCGTTGAGGGGTTGATGTGACAAAGTTGAGTTTTATGTCAAAACATGTCCCCCTCAATATTAAAGTTGAACTGTTTCAATGTTTCTTGAAAAAAAATTTCTCTGGACGCAAATCGGTCTGTTTCGTTTCCAATGCGCCACCTGTATAATATTATATTAGTACTGCCTTAAGTAACCACTTACCGATAACTAAGTTAGTGCATTACTCACTTCATCAGGTAGCTAATGAGTCATGATTCCACAAATTCACATCCTAACTGTTTTAAGATCAACAGACTGTGAATACTGATGGAATTAAAATAGTTTGTGTGGAAGTCGACAGGTATTGATGAGAGGGAATTCTTGTGCCTACCCCGCTTGCAGATTCCGCGGCTACACCCAGGAATGTTCGGTTTCTCTGTGTCGGTAAACACAATCTGCATTGCCACGCATCAATCCACCGATTCCCAGATCTGTTTACCCAAAATACACCTTGTCATTGCGGTTGAGCAGATTGGGTAAGTGGTAAATGGAAGCCTAATGAAGTCATCTTGTCTAGAACAAGTTGGCATAATATTGTATTTTGAGAAAAATTAATTCGCGAAGAGGTATAAAGGTTTCTCTAACGGTAAATATATATGTTATATATATATATATATATATATATATATATATATATATATATATATATATACAGGGTGCCCCATAATTTATTGTACATTAGCTAAGAGGTGATAGCTGGTGCAAAAATTAAGCGATTGGGCTCAACAGGCCTTAGTAAAATGTTACTCCTTTTCGTTTTACAGTGTGTTGAAATAATTTTCCTTAAAACTATTTCTTTAAATATCTTGAAACTGGTTCAACATATTATTATGAAATGTGGTATGGTATTATCAGGCATTATGCGTAATAGGATGTCGGTATCAATTTCACCACTGCCGTTAGATGACGCCACCGACAGCAACACTGGTTCATTAACATGGTCATAATTTTTCGTCCACACATTTTCTAATAAAAATAAAGAAAGTCCACTTAGTTTCATACAAGAAAGGTATACTTCTTTGAAGTCGAAAAAGTTGACCGTTTTCAAAATAAGCGTACTTTTTCAGTGAAATTAAATTAACGATTATGCGCAAACATTATGTATTATCGAAAGTTTCGATCTTAGTGCAAATTATGTGTATCTGTTGTAGATACTTTTTAGCACAATTAAATGTACGTTATCGGAGGAAACATTTTTATTGGGAATTCAACAAAGCCATTATATAAAATAACATCTATAAGACTATTAATTAAAAAGAAATAGTCAACAAAATGGATAACGCAAAGATTGTTACAAATTGCATTAATCTACTTAATAAAGTCAATCTAAAATCAAACTGTAACTTTAAAAGCAAAAGAACAACAAATCAGAGTAAGTGCTCGAAGTGTTCACCATTTACGGCAATGCATTTTCTCACTCGTTTATTAAAATAATCTCTTACCTTAAAAAAAAATTGTTGAGTTTTGATATCATTAACACCCTGCACCATATTTTACCATAATTGCTGGAGGTTATTTATTTGATCTTTGTAGACCAGTGACTTTAAATTACCCCAAAAGTAAAAATCTAGCGGATTTGATTCGGGACTACGCGCTGGCCATGGATACCTCTACCAATCCACCTTTGAGGCTGTATTTCATCTAAATAATTTCGTACATCTCAGATGTAATGTACTGAAGCACCACCATGCATGAACTAAGAGTCACTCCTCAAAGTTAAAGGTACATCTTCTCAAATGATCGTTAAATTTACTCTTAAGAACCATAGATACATTGCTCAGTTAAGTATAAGTAGCAGTTCAAATGGTCCCAAAATACAATTTTCAAGAATGCCATACGAAATGTTTATTGAAAATTCATGTTGAAGATGATTTTTGCGGATAGCATGAGGATTTTTCAATCGCATAGGTATGGCTATTTCGCGAATTGAACAAACCTCTTCTGGCGAATGAAGCTTCATCAGTAAATAACATTTTCTTGTAGAACATTGGATCCTCTAATATCGTTCTTTTATAAACTGGAAAAATTGTAGTCTTCTTGGTTTTCGCGTCTTCTACAATACTAACTATCATTTGGTCTTCCATATCAGCACCAATTAGACTCGGTCTTCCTGCATTTCTGTTTTTGGCATATGTGAATTTGAAAAATCAGTATTACGCGGCTTTTTAACGCAAATAACAAGAATAAAGAGACAATTAAAGATACTTCTTTAATGTCAGTCGATCTTAACAAGTAATAGTAAACAAGTTGATGGTTGCTACCATAACATACTTGGCAACAAAGTAAATACAGATTTTTTGTTTTCATTGACCTTAGTTTGGAGTACGTTTATTTTGAAAACGGCAACTTCTTAGAGTTCAAAGTAGTTTTGTGTGTGAAACTAAATGTGCCTTCTTTATTTTTGTTCGAAAATGTGCATACTGGGGGGATAAAAAATTATGAGCATGTTAGTGAACCAGTGTTGCTGTTTTGGTGGCGTCTCCTAGCGGCAGTGATGAAATTGATACCGTCGTCGTATTACGCACGATGCCTAATAATACCATGCCACATTTCATAATATGTTGAACCGCTTTCAAGATATTTGAAAAAATTAGTTTTAAGAATAATTATTTAAACACCTTGTAAAACGAAAAGGAGTAACAGTTTACTAAGACATGTTGAGTCCAATCGCTTTATTTTTGTGCCAGCTAATGTCCAATTAATTATGGTACATATATATATATATATATATATATATATATATATATATATATATATATATATATATATATATATATATATATATATATATATATATATATATATATATATATATATATATATATATATTCGCTATTAAAAACATTTATATGAAAATTCACTACGATAACGGACTTGCTGCGTCCAGACTTTTTTCTTATCAGTTTTTAGGGATATTAGACAGGGCACACTCATCTTCACGACCTGTGGCTTGCAGAGCAACTTATTTAACACAACACAGGAGGGACACGGTAAGTAGAGGTATTACACTGGGGCAAACATAAGGCGACCTATATACATATAGTGATCGTAAGTTAATTTGATTATATTGTTTATAATAATTGATTGTTTGCTGATTGATGCCTGATTTCCGTGTCTCATTACTTTACAATGTACCACGATGGACAAAATTACTCACATAGGTACCCAAACATAGATACACCTGTACCCACGCCTCATACACACACATACCCCTAAAACAAAATAATTATTACATCTATCTATTTTTCTTTATAGCTGCTGGAATCAAAAAACATTAAGATATATAGACTAATTACCAGCCATGTTAAATCACTAAAAACAGAGATCTAGATTTTTTCGACTAACAATTTAAACAAATACCTTCCTGAATGTCTAATTTTCATCTGAACCGCTATGTATTGGTAAAATACCACAATTGGTATGTGGTAATGACGTGAAAAGTTGTAAAATAGAGTGAATAACTGGAAAACGGTGAACGATATCAAATGTTTTGCAAACGTCAATTTGCTTGATACAAATCCATCATAGTTTTAAAAATCTATAGTCACCGGTCAGGGAAGTCACCATTCAGTTGCTGTACGGGAGTTCTATAGTGATGATATGTTTCCTTCCTAATGACTAGAGTTAAGGAGTTTCTTTTTCTTTTAGCCGCTTGTAACACTGTGGTTTGTTCTCGTCACCCACATTATGATCTCATGAATGCTAGTGGCATTATCGAGGATGTTCCTAAAGTATTTGAGTAAGCACAAAATAACTGTGAAGATAATGGGCTTGTCTAGAATTAGATAAGATATGTTCAGTCATTACTCCGCATTGGTGGAGGTCTGAAAACAGTCGTGAATTGATGGCAACCGATAGAGATGTCAATTTGCCGTTTTTACTATCGTTTTCTAATTCTGTATGATTGTAATCTACACCGCCTATAGAACACCTCCTAAAAATCATTCGGTTCTTTGTGTGCGTACCAGTCTTATCGGAGAATATGTATTCTATTTGTCCTAATTCTTCGGTTATGTTTAAAGCTCTGCATTCAGTTCTTTTGTTCATCAGCGGATCGTATAAATCCACGTTGTGATGAATGTGGTATACTTGGATGATTTTGCACAATTCTAGGGTTACATATAATGATAGTGGGATCATAATCTGTAAAATTATAATATATGTCCAAAAAGCTAAAAAGGCCTCAGTTGCTACCTCATAAGTATTAGACTTGAAGGGCTCATTGACCTTGTCATATATATTCAACCAGAGTTTGCATCATATGGCACCAATAACACACAACAGTATCAAAATAAGAACACACCACAGCACGTCTTGGTTCATTTGGCGTTGCAACGATGACCGCTTGTATCTGGGACCACCGTTGTTCAGCATTGCTTTAGTTTCATGACCTGCATAAACTACGATTCCTTCCACATAATCTGTATTCTTCTACGATTTATTTAAATGGCATATGTAAAATGTCAAAATTTCTGTGCTAAAAAAGTATGTTTTTTAAAGATGGTTTGGTTGAAATAAAGAGAAATAGTGGGACGAGAGTAAAGATAAATATTTATAACGGCTATAGAAAGGTTTGTGGAAGAAGAAAGAGAAGAAAGGGCAAGATCTATCATATATCAGAAAGTGACATTAAAATAAAATTTTAACAGTTTGATTATTTGAGAATTTTGACAAAATTATGTTAATACGAGCACAAGCACAGCTTCTTTATACATTATGCCTTATAATGTATAATTTTGACCAGTAATAGATGAGTATGAGTATGAGTACCACTGTTGTGTATGTCAATTTGTTACAATAACGTACTTGCTGCACCTGGATTTCTTATTATTATATTTTGAACATTTATCTTCCACCCCATTTGAAAAATTAAAGAATTTACCCTTTTATAGACGCAAAGGTAAATTAGCAAGTAACAAATTTCAATACGACTTGATTTTTTTTTACTACTTGTCTTTAGTCCAGCGACGGTACAAACTTTTCGGTACCAGTCCGGGGCCAGTATTTCATTATTATTACCTCTATCCAATGACAATGTGTTCAAAATAGAGTTATTGAAGCCATTAATAATTATTAAACTTGGTAATCCATTTGCATTGAAAGCTCCTAAGGCACGCCAGACTATACAGCTACACTTCTCTCTTGTACTTTTCGAATCTCAGCTCCCGTATTTATTTATTATTTTTTATTGAACGCTAATGCCTTCGAATGGCTGCCCGTATTATAATAACAAACTAGTAATCTTAATAAATGATCGTCTCACACCGTCGTAAAATCAGGTAGCTGCTAAGGGAGCATAATAAACATCCTGTCTTTTGTTGAACGGCACAAGAAGAGAGAAAGAGAGAGGACCGAGAACATCTTAAATATTATTATTGAAAGTCACGGCGATGAGTCGTGAATCGAACT
The DNA here is from genome assembly GCA_964006375.1 of Tillus elongatus. Taxonomy (NCBI): domain Eukaryota; kingdom Metazoa; phylum Arthropoda; class Insecta; order Coleoptera; family Cleridae; genus Tillus; species Tillus elongatus. The sequence goes on from OZ023270.1 coordinate 69,999,879, forward strand.
TTTTAATCGGTCAAACCTTTTATTGTGTTGCGGGTGGAGAAGGGAATACCACGAAGTCACGAAGCAAGCAGAAGCATTACGTTAGTGACAACGAGGATAAAGGGATTAAGGTGTCTGAGGTGGTCTTTTTTTTAATGGGCGTCTTCGTGCTGTCATCAATGCCAATATTTCTGTAGTGTTATCACATGGCATTCCGATCAAATTCAAATTATAGAATTATAGAATTAATAGAATTGATTAATAGAATTAATTTTAATACTGTGTATGTAAATCATAACAATGTTAATGATAGTTGTGAAGAATTTTATAGCACACTTTTGCATGCAATTGACACGATATTTCCAAAATATCGGCCAGTTAATGTGTCTAGGTTTAACAATTAGAAATGTAACGCTTGGATGAATGAGAGTGTTTTATGTAAGGGTAGTGAATTAAAAAACTTGTTTTGGTTGTTTAAACAAACAAACAACTGTGAACTCTGGAGAGTCTACACCGATAAGAAAAAAGAATATAGAGCTTTGATAAATAGATCTAAACAAAATACTTATAACAAAGTATTTGAAAATTTTGATTGTAGGGCCAGGCAAAAACACATTTGGAGAATGATAGGGCACCGAACGGGGAAGGTCGATGTTGCACAGCCCATTATTGTTAAGGTTCTGATGAGATTATATCTAGGCCTATTGATGTTGCTGAGAGCTTTGCTGGGTATCTTTCATACGTAATCCCGGATCTTTTTGCGTGCGTCCTATCTGCACGGATTCTCACATTTTCCTTCTTTGGCTCCAAATGCTAGTGTCACATTTTTCTTTCGACCGGTCAGTGCAAGTGATGTTGCCTGCGTAATTATGGCACTTAATAATACTAACTCTGTCGGACACGATTGTTTGCCGACTAGGATCATAAAGACGGTTTGTGAGTTTATTAGTGAACCACTTACTTTTCTAGTAAATAAATCCATGGAGCTGGAGAAGTTTCCAGATGTTCTTAAGATAAGCAAGGTTATATTATTTTTTAAGAGTGGTGATCCTCTATCGCTACTGAATTACAGGCCTCTGGCCATTCTCAGTGTTCTATCAAAGATTGTTGAAAGGGTTGTTTATGATAGGGTTATGTCCTTTCTCATGGAAAATAATCTACTGACTGACTGCCAGCATGATTTTCGACCGGGTAGGTCGACCGAGAGTGCGGCTGCTGGTTTGCTGGAGTTTGTTTCTGGTAACGTTGATTCTGGTAGGCATGTGGCGGCACTTTTTGTTCATCTGTCAAAGGCCTTTGATTGTCTCGACTTGAAATTTGTTGCTGGCAAACTTGACGCCCTTGGATTGAGGGGACGAGTGTTGGGTTGGCTGATGTCTTACCTTGGGGGGAGCAGGATGTGTGTATCTGTTGCTGGTCATGATTCCAACGAGCAATGCATGGAGTATGGGATACCGCAAGGATCAGTCTTTGGTCCCTTAATATTTATTTTATTCGTAAATGACTTACCATCTTTTTAAGATGTGATTTTAAAGTATTGTTTGCTGATGATATTACCTTGGTGGTAGTGGATGATGATGTTGAGGCTCTTCAATCGAAGTTGTGCATTGCATACTCTGACTTGTTGGATTGGTGTTGGACAAATAAGTTGGTTGTGAACAATTCCAAGACGGTCTTTATGCGCTTTGGCGGACTATCCAGTTTGCCTTTTCCAAATAGTCTCACGGCGAATGGCGTTGAGGTTGGTTCCACTGGGTGCACATGATTTCTTGGAGTCTTGATTGATCAGGAATTGCGATGGGATGAGCACGTTGAGTATGTATGTCGGAGCTTGAACAAAGAATTTTGTTCTACTAGAGCTAAAGTATACACTGAACACTGAAAGCTTAATCACAGTTTACAATGCACTTGTGGGATCGGTGTTAGCCTATAACGTTATTCTATGGGGAGGCTCTGTGTGTGTTAACAGATTGCTAATCCTTCAAAAAAGAATACTAAGACTTATAGGTATTTGACGTGCCTTCTCGTTGCACTTGTCGGCCGGTTTTTGTGGAAAGGAGGGTCATGACTATCTATCCTATTAACATTTATAGGACTATTTTATATATAAAGAAAAATACTCACCGCTTTGATGTGAATTCTTTCAATCACAGTTATGCTACTCGTGGCCGTGGTGATTTACGTTCGGTGGCCCATAATATAGCGAAATATGAAAGATCTTTTATATTTAATGGTATTAGATTTTATAATAAATTACCAAATAGGTGTAGGGAACAGACTGAGTTCAGGACATTTAAAAAGAATTTGATGGCACTCCTAGCATCTAGGTGTTACTACAGTATTGACGAGTATTGGTGTGATAATGAACTGTGATATTTCTGTTTTTTGTGTTTAGTTATAGAGACTTGTTTGCTATTGTTATGTGTTATGTGTACCTATGTGTACTGGTTGACTTGCCTTATATACATTTTTTGTATCGAAAGGGCTAATAAAGTGTTATTATTATTATTATTATTATTATAATAGCAAAGTTTATTGACGAGTTTGAACACACATTTACAATGATTAGTATTCACCAAATATTTTAAAAAATCACAATATATATATATATATATATATATATATATATATATATATATAAATATATATATATATATATATATATATATATATATATATATATATATATATATATATATAGTGGCACATTCTTGCGGTAAAGCTTATTTTTTCTGTTATTATTCACAATAGAAAAAATTAATCACAAACATTATAGAGAATCACAGGCTGCACGTGCACAAATTATTTGCGATTATACGGGATGATGTATCATATTTGCAGGACAAAGCAAACATATATTTTTTAAATAGAACACCCTGAATATTTTTTAATTTTTGGACCTCTTTTTTTATTTTGAGTCTAATTTGTAAAAGTATATTTTTAGCTGCAGAAAAAACATAATCTTTGCCTGTGAAATACAATAGGTTTTGTTATCCATACAAAATATCTTGTTTTTTGCATTTTTCTAGTCATCAGTGGCATTCAAATTTGTTTTATTTAAATCCCTATACCTTTTTCTTAACTTACCGCCCGAATTTTGGTACATAATTTACGTTTTAGTGAATTTTCTTTAAAAAAATTCACTAATGAGGAGAGTCCGACTTTTGAATTTTGAAAAAATGTCTTCAAATGAGCGCTAATTAGGCCCACGAGAACACTTATCCGGGGTCAGTTTCGATTTTTATATGTTTATATATATATATATATATATATATATATATATATATATCACACCGATAACTCAAAAAATGATAGACCGATTTTGACAAAATTTAGTGAATACCTTCCTTCTATAAGTGGCTTGGACAAGTTCGTTAGCCAGGAAAATCGGCCGAGGTTTTCTCGGAAAATTTTGTGTTTTCTTTAGAAAAAAATTCATATCTCCGGAAATAACAAAGTAAGGGCAACCAAATTTGGTACATCGTTTTATGTCGCTATAGGTAAATTATCTACCAAAATCTAGGACTGTAGGTCAAAAGAAATAGGTTTTGGGCATTTAAAGAAAAATAAATTGGGGTTTTCCTCAAAACGTCACAGTGACAATTTAAAACGTCAAAATTCGCAACATTTTGGCAAAGAACTTGAATCTTATACGGGCTATGGAAAGAAAAAGTATATGAAAAGAAAAGTTTCCAGAAAATTCATTTCAAATAGACCCTTTCTCTGATGCTTGGCAGTAGCCTTAGCTATAGAGTTTATCGTTTAATGGTATATAACTTTTGTCGAATTTTCGTAAAAAGTCAATAAAGCTCAATATATCCGTTATTCTACAAGATATGAAAAAAAATTCTATACATTATTTATAGGGTGTCTTGAGCCACATTTAAAAAAATATTTCTACAATCACAGGGTCGCCCGTAAGTCGATGGTGATACAAATAAAATTTGTTTATTCGAAAACGCCTTATGTTTTTGCATTTTTCATCAAAATATAATACATGTTTGTGAGTAAAGAAATTCTGGACGCAGCAAGTGCGTTATGGTAGGGAATTTTGATTAAATGCTTCATATTTGAAAAGCTCAATTTGCTAATAACCTATAAAGTTGACCAATAAACGGATTTTTCCGGGAACACTTTAAGTTTACTTTCGGAAATGTTTGTACGTTTTCAAACAATAAAGTTATTTTGATGAAACGTGGCACATTGTGTTTACTATATAGGTTATACTGGTAATCAAATTTGATGCCTGCTTTTTAAAAAAAATCACATATTTGCTTACACTTCATCAAGGTTACTTTTCCTCTCCTACAAGATGGCATTTTCAAATTTGATCTCCGAAGTTTCGTCTTTCAGAAACCATCATCAACTACATTTTTTCAAATACGGCCCTGGATTTTGTATTTCAGATTTTGTCACCTTTAGACTACCTCAAAACAATGCCTCATCACAACTTTTGAATTTCAAACGTTTTGATAACAAAAAATGACATTTTCCGTCTTTCGTGAAAATATGCTGCTTTTGAAACAAAATATTTCTTCAATAATATAATTTGATTAGGTAGGTAAAGATGAACCCGAATTTTTGATTATGAGTCAAATATTTTACGTCAATCCAATGCAATGCAAACAGATGTCTGTTCGTTCATCTCGGCGGCTTTGATATTCAGAAATATCAAGCTTGCTTGTCATAATATGACAATAGAACTTTTGACAATCTAACTTTCAAAATAAACATTAAGAGAGCAAAAATGGTGTTTTCCAATTTCGAGAAACGTGATATGCTTCGGATTTATTATAGCAATAACAGAAACTCGCACATTTCATATGAACGGTATTTAGAGCAATACCCCGAGCGTCCACAACCCCATTATTCATATTTTAACAATTTGGACAGAAATTAAGGTCTCTTTGGTATTTTGGTAAACCCAGAAATTTGTACGGCCAACGAATGGAAGCTGAAGATGAAGAATCTGTTTAAAATGCTGTAAGTATCGCTATAAAATGATGCTATGCAATCTTTTATTACTATAATATTTTGCGATAACATGTCAAAGATATTTCACCGAAACGTTTTGTTAAAGGTTACGGAATATCCTCGTGGTTCAACACGGCAATTTGCTTCAGACCGGAATATGACTAGAAGCCCATTTCAGAGGGTTTTCAAAAAACATAAGTATCATCCCTATAAACTTCATGTTTGCCAAGAACTAAGACCAGGAGACAGGGACAGAAGCCTTGAATTCTGCAATTGGCTTGATGGAAAAATGCAACAAGATGATGATTTCTTAAATAAAATCATCTGGACAGATGAATGTAATTTTTCCACAAGCGGCATTTTTAACAGAAACAATGAGCATTATTATGCAGTAGAAAATCCGTACCAAAATCGGCAAGTTCGAAAACAGGGATGAAAATCATTCAATGTTTGGGTTGGAATGTATCAAACCAAAATCTTATTTATGATGGAAACTTAAATACTGAAAGGTATCTTAATTTAATCCATAATTATATATTCGATACGCTTGAAGATGAACCGTTAAATATACTGCGGGAGCTGTGGTGGCAAGGATGGTGCACCACCCCATAATGGAAGGGCAGTAACCGAGTTTCTTAATGAAACAATTCCCAATCAATGGATTGGAAACCAAGAAGTGGTACGCTGGCCTGCCAGAAGTCCTAATTTGTCGCCGCTGGATTATTTTTTATGGGGATTCTTGAAAAATCGCTTATTCAAGGATACTTTTCCCGAATGATATAAACATTTGGCGCCAAAAGTTAGTGTTAGAATTCACAACTCTACGAGCAAGGGGAATAATAATCCACCGGGCTGTTACGAACACGCTGCGAAGACGTATGCGAAAATGCATAGAAGTCCAAGGGCGCTTATTCGAGCATTTACTTAAGGTTTTTAATTTGTCTATTTTAAAAGTTAAGTAAGCATTAAATATTTTCAAGAAATACCGAAAATGTAATTTTTTGTTATCAAAACGTTTGAAATTCAAAAGTTGTGATGAGGCATTGTTTTGAGGTAGTTCAAAGGTAACAAAATATGAAATAAAAAATCCAGGGCCGTGTTTGAAAAAATGGAGTTGATGATGGTTTCTGAAACACGAAACATCGGATGTCAAATTTGAAAATGCCGTCTTGTAGGAGAGGAAAAATGACCTTGTTAAAGTGTGAATCATTTTGTTATATCTTTTCAAATAACGCCAGAAAAAAATAAAGAGATTTTATGAGTTTTCGGTTTTTTCCGATTATCACCGGAAGTATTCGTAATTTTCTAATTTTCTAAACTGCATTTTGCTGAGCATCAAATTATTCAACTTTGCCATAATTTAACCCACGTTGTATCTCTTACAGTTTCCGAGATACCAATGATGAGGCTCGAATTTGAGTCACCCTGTACAGTTCCCTGTGGCACTCCACACGTAGTCCGCTTTGGGTCGCTTAACACACTCTATTTTCACACACTGCTGCCTGTCTGAGAGCTAACTTTGAAGAAGAATATGTGATGTTCCTCTAAAACAAACACTCAACCACCTGTAACAGCTTTTCATGTTCCACCGCGTCAAACGCTTTTGTAAATAGTAAGATCATCCCTTCCTACGCTTGGCTTGCTTTGTCACAAAGTGGCACTGGAAGCCTGTTTATTTTTCACTTGTACATGAATATGGAGCACCCGCTGTTTTCTTCATATTATACTTTTCAAAAGTATTGGTTGGATTCCGTCCAGCGGAGGTTTATAAAATTTTTGAGATTTAATGTTGTATGAGAATATCCTCCTCGTGAATTTAATAATTTGATACTGCATTAGATGTCTTGAGTCTTGTAGGTTGCTTATATAAGGTTTTTTTATAAGCTTAAAGATAATTTGCTAGATCGCTCGGAACAGCTTGGACAGATGAAATTTCTTCTAGCTAAAATAAATGCTAGAAGCTGTATTTATTACTTTTAGAACAAATCTGATTATAAGATCTCTATTCATACCGTTGTTAGCAATTATAACTCCATATATATATATATATATATATATATATATATATATATATATATATATATATATATATTTACCAGTAAAGAACTACAAACAAAAACTGGTACGTGTGGCCCTATTGACCTTATCCATACTAAAGTAATTAATGCCAAACGTGTTACTTATGGAGTTATAATTGCTAACAGCAGTACGAATAGGGATCTTATAAGTAGATTTGTTCTAAAAGTAATATATATATATATATATATATATATATATATATATATATATATATATATATATATATATATATATATATATATACTTACATTATTTCGCCAAATAGTAAATTATTTTTATTTGTTGTTTATAGCACGTTTTCCAAAATGCCCCCTAGAGAATGCTTACGTTCATTATAAAGCATTTTAAGAAAAAAGAAGGCAAATGTCATAAAAAGACAAGAAAAAAATTAATCATTTTTAACGAATATATAAAAAAAAACTATTATGAATTTAATGGAAAAAAATCTCGGGAGGCAGCAAGTGCGTTATGGTAGCGAATTTTCTTTAAAATATTTTTAATAGCAAATGTCTTTCTTTGATGAAAGCAGGCATCAAACTTGGTTGCCTATATAGTAGAAACAATGTATCATATTTCATTGAAGCAAATTTATTGTTTGAAAATATACAAACATTTTTCAAAAGTCTAGATGCAGCAAATGTGTTATAGAAGTGATTTTCCATAAAAATGTTTTTAATAGCAAATGCGAGCAGGCATCAATCTGATTATCGGTATAGCCTATGTAGTAGAAACAATGTACTATATTCTATCAGAATTACTTGTGGTTTGAAAATATACAAAAATTTTCCGAAAATAAACTTGAATGTTGGTTTTCTATCCAACAAAGCTTACGTTAATAGCAAATTGAGTTATTGAAATTTGAAGGATTTAATGAAACTTTGGTAAATTTGCAGATTAGCACCCGAACGCTTTTCAACAAATTGTTTTCAGAGACATTACTAGGACCTCACCTGCAGGTTTCTGAACAGTTTTTTGAAAAACGTTCGGGAGCTAAACTGCAAATTTACCGAAAATTTGCTACCAAAACGCACTTACTGCGTCCAGATTTTTTTCCTGCAAACGCATCATATTTTGACAAAAAATGGAAAAATGCATTCACGAATTTGTTCTACGAAAATTAGTTTAAAAAAAATATACACCCCTACTCACTCCTGGTCCCGTAACTTCCTTGGGGAGTGTGAACAAGAAATTTTTCTTGGGGTTTGTGGATCCAGAGGGGGCCCTAGGCAGGTTTCTGAAAACAGTGTTTTGAAAAGCGTTCGGGAGCTAAACTGCAAATTTACCGAAAATTCGCTACCAAAACATACTTACTGCGTCCAGATTTTTTTCTTATAAAGGCATCATATTTCTATAAAAAATGCTAAATTACATTAACGAATTTGTTCTAAAAAAATTAGCTAAAAAAATTAGCTAAAAAAATTATGCACCCCTACTCACTCCTGGTCCCGTAACTTCCTTGGGGAGTGTAAACAAGAAATTTTTCTTGGGGTTTGTGGATCCGGGGGGGGGGGGCTAGGCAGGTTTCTGAAAACAGTGTTTTAAAAAGCGTTCGGGAGCTTAATTGCAAATTTACCGAAAATTCGCAACCAAAACGCACTTACTGCGTCCAGATTTTTTTAAAGATAAACGCATCATATTTCGATAAAAAATGCAAAACTGCATTAACAAATTTGTTCCACGATAATTAGCTAAAAAAAATTATAGGCCGTTAAACCATAAATTTCACTAAACCTACAAATAAATATCCAAACAGCTACCAAACTTAACTAAACTGACAGCCAAAGCACCAGAGAAAGGGTCTATTTGAAATGGATTTTCTGTAGACATTTTAGTAAAATGAAGGGCAATGACGGTTGAATCTGAAACTTAAGGGTTTGCAGAACAGTCTTCTTGCAACATTTTCTTTTCACAAATGGTATTTGTTTTACATTCTTTGCCTAAACATTGGCCAATTTTGACGTTTAATATTGCGAGTTTGACGTTGTGAGGAAAACTCCAACATTTATTGCTTTAACTGCCCATAACTTCTTTGTCTTTGAAGCTATGGACCTAAATTGGTACGGAGTTTACTCTTTATAATACAAACACGCGTACCAAATTTGGTTGCCCTTACTTTGTTATTTCCGGAGATATGATTTTTTTTATAAAGAAAACACAAAATTTTCCGGGAAAACCTGGTCCGATTTTCTTGGCTAAAGAACTTATCCAAGCCACTTGCAAAAGGAAGGTACTCTGCAAATTTCATGAAGATCGGTCCATTATTTTTTGAGTTATCGGTCGGATATATATATATATATATATATATATATATATATATATATATATATATATATATATATATATATATATATATATATATATATATATATATATATATATATATATATAAACACAGATCTCCCCATAAGCGAATTAAAAAAAAATCACTAAAAAAACTATATGTAAGACCTTTCTACGAAAAAGATACAAAAACGCAAATGGCGCTTATTCACATTCATTTGCAGAAAGGAGTTCAAGAAAATGTACTTACAAAGTTTACCTAAAGCTATAATATTTTTATCGTTTGAGTAATGCTCCCCTTATCAGAAATTAAAAGTACGAATTACTTTATTTACAATTCACTTGAATATTGTTATCTTATCTAGACATGCTCGTAAATATCTGGCCTTATTAATTTTTTCCAAAAATTACCTCCCTACATCTTCAGCTCGTTTTTATCTCTAAGCTCATTTATGATGATTTTCTAAATTTTTATCTGCAATTTAGGCTATGTCTGCATAAGTAAACCTGATTTTTCATCCACGTGTACACACAGCGTGCTCAGAGCTCATCAAGAAAAATCTCGATTAAAATTCACGATTCACGTTGATGAATGCAAACACATCGTCCTTTCAGCGTCTCGTATCGCAGTAAATATTCCGTCTTTCACGGGTTCTAGATTTAATTTTTATTTACATTACGGGATATACATATAAGTTGATATGCTGGGAATAGACGATACCTTAATTGCTCGCATTTATTGCAATCAGTGATAGGTCATACATACAGCCCTTGCCTCTGTCGAGGATACGTACGAACTACCAAGATTATTTAAGATGACCGACATTTACCAGAAACTAGTAAAGTTTAGTTCCAACTTATAAGCAGTGATTCGTCGCTGGAAAAACGAGTTGAGATAGATGAAAATATTTATTTTTATAGGGATGTGATGAGCTATATTAATTTTCTTTACGTCAGAATTTCTGATTCTGGTAACAGATAATTATTCAAGCTCAACAATTTTATTGTACCTGCTCTTACATTTGAATTTAAGAAAGTAATACCGGCAAGATAAATATTCGAATGCAAATGAAATGCATGTCAAATATTAAAAATTTATTTGTAAAAAATGTTTTTTTAAAGCTGGTATCTATAAGTATATATTATTCGATGCTTTCTTTATGCCAAAATTGCTTGCTACTCCAATCAGCAGCTGCGGTATGAAGCGTTGTCGTTTTGGAATTCATCTCTTCGTGATAGTCACCCATTTTCCTACTTTAAAACCAAAGTAGTCCTTCCAGGAAGCCTCTGTTACAACCTATGTGGGTGATTATTAGACGACGTCCTTTACCTGAACGTGCCTTTAAATCAGTAGATAGCCTCTCCAAAAATGCCTATACTACTTCTGGTTTCTGATAGATTTGCCAGATTTTGGAAACCGTGTATCCTTCATTTTATAGTTTTGTTTATCCAGGAGAGTACCCCCTCTCTTCGGTTGTCTAAGAATTTTGCACAAATATTGCCTGCGTCACAAAACTCTTTCCGTTATCTCAATGACAAAACTTTGCAATTTTTTTTCCAAAAGAGAAGGTTTTTTAACGACGGTCTTTATCCGCGATCAAGGCACAAAACGTATGTGAGATATTTCACCAGAGAAGCGTGATGCTGTCATAGCACTTGTCGAAGTATTGTTGTCACAAGCTCAAGTGGCATTACGATTTGGAGTGTCACAATCTGCGATCTCCAGATTGCTGGAGTGGGATCGTAAGACTGGTGGAAACCATAGTAGAATGGGCAAGGGTCGACGAAGAGTGACATCGGATAATAGAGATCGATTTTTACAGTTACAAGTGTTGCGAAGTCGATTGACCACAGCACTTCAACAGGGATTTTCTCGTCGGTATAATTTTCGTATTAGTCAAGAAACAGTGTGCATGAGGCACGCAGAAAATAATATTGTTACACATTGAGCTGCAACTCTGCCCTTTTTTTTCCTCCCTCAGGGCTCGTCCGCGGCTTTGCCGCCCCGATAGCACTGCAATCTTTGGTTTATTGTGCATGCCCTTAGGCTTTTTACTCCACCCATTCCAGAATCACTGTGTCTGCATAACGATTGGTAGGGTGAAGTTTTATAATGCTCTGTCTCCGGTCTAGACTGACCGTAGATCAATTGGCTTTTGCAGTCTAGCGCTTTACACCCGCACAAAATGTGCTTGGCTGATTCCTCCCCCGCACCGCAGCGTCTGCATGCCAGGTCCCCCTCGAACCGCCCCATTTTATGCAGGTGTTTCTTGACGGCCATGTGTCCCGTCAAGAGACCTGTTATCTTTCTGAGCTGTCCTCTGCTAAGATTTAGCAGCTCCTCAGCTCTCTTTGAACAGAGTTCGTCAATTATTGACTTCCCATGTCTGAGCCCTGAACAGTCTGCCCAGTAAACCTTGTGTTGGTTTCTGACGCAGTACTTAATGGCTCCCCTAGCAGTGCTCTTTGTCACGCCCAGAGCCGGTTCTGGTCCCATAAATGGTTCTGTTGACCCTCTCTTCGCGAGGGTGTCAGCTTCTTCATTGCCTTTGACCCCCGAGTGACCCAGTACCCAGATAAGGGTGACCTCATTCTGCCCAGCCAGGTGGCTTGTCTCGGCACTCACTCACCAGCCAGGAATTCACTCGTGGGCTACTTAGGGCCTTAAGGGCTGCCTGGCTGTCTGGCTATGAGGACCCGCTTGTTGGCGTAGCCCCTCCTGTTGTTCTCACGCACACAGTGCAGGATGGCGTACATTTCGGCCTAAAAGACCGTTGCATGGGCTCCGGAATACTATGACTTACCCTCGGTCCTTCCGAATAAACACCTGCCCACATCTCACGCTCCCCGCCGGATCCGTTCGTGAACCAGACGAGCGCGCCGCGTGGTATAACTGGGCCCCTACTCACTGTAGCCCATCGAAGGCAACGACTTGAGTTTGCCCAGGAACATCAAAATTGGAAAGACCGTGAATGGAGTAGTGTCCTGTTTTCCTACGAGTCGATGTTCTGGCTTTTTAGTGATGTTCGAAGAAGGAGAGTGTGTGGTTCAGAGCGGTCGTTTGACAGCAGACTGATATATTAGACATTTTGGAACCCCGTGTGATGCCACATACCTTATTTATTGGAGAAGAAATATTACTTATGCATGACAATACACGCCTACACGTAGCTAGGGTAGTACAAAATTACCTCCAGGAAGTGTGAATTACAACTTTGGCGTGGCCAGCAAGAAGTCCTGATCAAAACCCCATCGAACACTTATAGGACAACATGTCAGAACCTTACAGCATCCACCTGGTGACCTAAATAAACTCTCATTGAGACTTGAGGAAATATGGGATCACATTGATCAAGACGAAATCAGAAACCTGATTTCAAGTGTGACAAGAAGACGTGAAGCAATAATCAGGGCAAGGTACGTTATTAACTTTTTCTTGATAAATTGATCAACATTAAGATGGTAAAGTTTTGTAATGTTTTTTAAATAAGCGCATGACTTTATAGTAGTAAATACAGAAATAAAACAACGCTGTTGTTGAGTTGGTTTTTTTTAATTCCATGGGAAAAAATACCAGATGTCTTAAAAAATTAAATATCCCTGGAGCAGTCCAAGGTAAACAGACGATTAAAAAACAAAATACTCAGAAGACATGCCCGCAGCAAGTGTTCAACTTTGATGAAGAAAACAAGACATTTTCTAAACGGCCTGTACAATATAATTACTCCATTTTTTGATCATCTCTTTATTATCAGAGATTCTCCATTAAGAGGGCTACTACGATTTGTTAAAAAAATGTTATCGTATAACGTGATGGGAGAATATTCAGAGTAAAAACATGGGGAATATTCAGGTTGGGCGTTACTTTGGCGGTGCATTGTATTTATATTATATGTTTATATATTTTTTGTACATATACTTAAGGCATTTTGTTTAAACATTGGTGTTATTGATATTAGTGATGTTTTGTGTATAACTTGTTTTTTACTGCCCACACATCTGTGTTGATGGAAATAAAACTCTGGCCGCAGCAAGTGCGTTATGGTAGTGAATTTTCATAAAACTATTTTTTAATAGCAATAATGTGTGTTTTTTTAAGAAAGCGGGCATCAAATTTGGTTACCAGTATAATCTATATAGTAAAAACAATGTGCCATGTTTCATCAAAATAACTTTATTGTTTGAAAATGTATAAAAATTTCCGAATGTAAATTTAAAGTGTTCCCGAAAAAATTCGTTTCTTGGTCAACCTTATAGGTTAATAGCAAATTGAGCTATTCAAATATTAGAAATTTGATCAAAATTCGCTACCATAACGCACTTACTGCGTCCAGATTTTTTTTTTTCTTACAAACATGCATTATATTTCGATGGAAAATGCAAAAATGCAATAACATAAGGCGTGTTTGATAAAAAAAAAAAAAGAAAATTTGTATCACCAACGACTTATGTAGAAATAATTTTTTAAGATGTAGCTCAACACACCCTATAATTAATATATACAATTTTTTTCATATCTTGTATAATAACAGATATATCGAGCATTATTGATTTTTTTACGAAAATTCTACAACAATTATATACTATTAAACGATAAACTCTATAGCTAAGACTACTGCCAAGCATCAGAGAAAGGGTCTATTTGAAATGAATTTTCTGGAAACATTTTATTAAAATGAAGGACAATGACGGTTGAAACTAAGACTTCAGGGTTTGTAAAACATTCTTCTTGAGACACTTTATTTCCATAGCCCGTATTAGATTCAAGTTCTTTTCCTAAATGTTGCCAATTTTGACGTTTAAATCGCAACTTTTTAAGATGTAGCTCAACACACCCTATAATTAATATATACAATTTTTTTCATATCTTGTATAATAACAGATATATCGAGCATTATTGATTTTTTTACGAAAATTCTACAACAATTATATACTATTAAACGATAAACTCTATAGCTAAGACTACTGCCAAGCATCAGAGAAAGGGTCTATTTGAAATGAATTTTCTGGAAACATTTTATTAAAATGAAGGACAATGACGGTTGAAACTAAGACTTCAGGGTTTGTAAAACATTCTTCTTGAGACACTTTATTTCCATAGCCCGTATTAGATTCAAGTTCTTTTCCTAAATGTTGCCAATTTTGACGTTTAAATCGCAACTTTTTAAGATGTAGCTCAACACACCCTATAATTAATATATACAATTTTTTTCATATCTTGTATAATAACAGATATATCGAGCATTATTGATTTTTTTACGAAAATTCTACAACAATTATATACTATTAAACGATAAACTCTATAGCTAAGACTACTGCCAAGCATCAGAGAAAGGGTCTATTTGAAATGAATTTTCTGGAAACATTTTATTAAAATGAAGGACAATGACGGTTGAAACTAAGACTTCAGGGTTTGTAAAACATTCTTCTTGAGACACTTTATTTCCATAGCCCGTATTAGATTCAAGTTCTTTTCCTAAATGTTGCCAATTTTGACGTTTAAATCGCAACTTTGACGTTTTGTGAAAAAACTCAATTTATTTTTCTTTAAATGCCTATAACTTTTTTGTCTTTTGACCTACAAAGCTAAATTTTGGTATGTAGCTTACCTATAAGGATGTAAACCCGCGTACCAAATTTGGTTGGCCTTACTTTATTAATTCCGGAGATATAAATTTTTTTTGAAAGGAAACACAAAATTTTCCGGGAAAACCTAGACCGATTTTCCTGGATAACGAACTTATCCAAGCCATTTGCAAAAGCAAGGTATTCACCAAATTTAATCAAAATCGGCCCATTATTTTTTGAGTTCTCGGTGTGATACATACATATATATATATATATATATATATATATATATATATATATATATATATATATATATATATATATATATATATATATATAAACATATAAAAATTTTAACTGACCCCGGAAATGTGTTCTGGGGGGCCTAATTAGCGCTGATTTGAAGAAATTTTTTCAAAATTCAAAAGTCGGGATCTCCTCATTAGTGAATTTTTTTTAAGAAAATTCACCAAAAGGATATTATTATAAAAACTATATAGCGATTGAGAAAATGTTTTAGAAATTAAATACAGTGCAATTAAAACTAATCATTAAGATTTTATACATTGAAATAATTATTAAAGAGATTTTACTTGGAGATAAATGACAAATTCCGCTTTTCTTATGTCTGTGAGACCTTATAATTGTGATTCTGTTTTCCACACCTATACACATTTTCGTATTTACATTCAGGTACCATTTAATAACACTCAAATCTGTCAGAAGCAGCCTTTTTCTTGGTAGTATACTGTTTCTTAGGAAAGAATGTGAGTCCGAGCCCTCGGATAGATGATAATCTGTGATAACATTGTATTTTTCATCATTTTTGAAATCTTCATAATAAATAATGTGAGTCTCTTTCGCCATAACTCGTACCTTAAGGTGTCTTATTCTTCTGTACTTTGGACGATGTGGATCGATAGTAAATTGTAAACCAGACACCTGTAAAATGATAATTATTATGTTGAGAAAATAAATTCTTGTTTTAAAATTACGCACGCAATGTAAACCTTGGCGTGAAAGTAAAAAACGCTTGGTAGTATTAACAAGAAAGCGAAAAACGACTGAGGTTGGACACTGTGGTTAAAAACTTAAACAAAAATCAGAATCACTCCAAAAAACCACAAAATAATATGTTATCGAAAGAACTCAGTACATTGGAAGTTTAACCTTCTAGTTTGTAGGTGAAGAATTCCATTGATCTCTTTTAATGTCGAGTCGCTGTTTCTCACCATCACTATTGGCCTAGCTATTCAGTATCTTCGCGAAATGCTTCATGATTATTTCACTATGTATGTTTGAGAGTTTCTTTCAAGTCGGCAGGAAGTTTTATTGGCAGACGGAAGCAACCACAATCGGATACCCACTATCTCCCTGCGTTGCGAACTCTTCATGAGCCGATTTGAGAGTGACTTTGCTGGAACGGTGGAGTACTTTCCTAAGGTATGGTTGAGATATGTTGGGTTAGTTTATATTGTGAGTGGGTCAAATGCTCCCTCCACTGCGACCCTAAGGTCTATTGTGGCTGGCGCCTAATTGTCTTATTTCACCTAAGTCCAGCCTCCTACAGCGGTTGACAATTTTGTGGGTGAAATTTTATTCAGATCTTTTGGTGCAAGTTATGTCTTGCCAAAGGGCAGATGTGTTATCCTGTCCACAACCGGACAGGAATATAGCATTATTTTAATTCCGAAATCGTATTGTTGGAAAAGAACAAATTGTCTTCTCCCCGTCTTCGTCCTTTGTGTCCATTTTTGGAAGATGGTTTGATTAGGGTGGGAGGTAGACTTAGTAACTCAAGTTTAGAATTAGATCGGCAGCATCCCATTCTCTTGCCTAGAAACGATCACTTTGTGAATTTGCTAATTGATGACTGTCATCGAAAAAATTTGCATACCGGACCACATTTGGTTTTGTCGATTTTACGTCAAAAGTATTGGATTACTAGTGGTCGAAATGCCGTTAGATATCGCCTTCGAAAATGCAATCACTGCTTTCGTCAACATCCCAAGCCGACGTTTCCAAAAATGGCAGTCCCTGCAGTATGAGTTTCAGAAGCCAAACCCTTCTTACATTTTGGTGTTGATTATGGGGGGCCTTTCTTCGTAACTTTGGGGAAAAGGAGGGGAGTTAAAAGTCAGAAGGCCTACATTTGTTTATTTATTTGTTTGGCAACTAAAGCTCTGCATGTGGAATTAGTGTCGGACTTATCGACCGACATGTTTTTGGCTGCATTTAAGCGTTTTTTGTCACGTCGTGGGGCATGTTCAGTCATGTATTCGGACGGAGCCACAAACTTCATCGGCGCTAAACATAAATTAGATGCCCTTTATAACTTTGTTAATTCTGATTCGTATAACCACGCACTACAAACCGAATTCACTCCGAATAAAATCGTTTGGAAATTGCAACCTCCTTTGAGTCCTCATTTCTCCGGAGTTTGGAAGTCCCAAATTAAGGCTGTTAAAACTCATCTCTATAAAGTCATTGGTTCTCAAATTTTGATCTATGAGGAACTTAATACTGTTCTGACACAAATAGAGGGGTTGTTAAATAGTAGACCTCTTAGTTGGCTTAGTACTGACCCTTCGGACCCACTTCCTTTAACTCCAGCACATTTTCTTACTCTTACCCCATTAAAGTCTTTGCCTCTTGTTGATGACGAGACTGCTGCTAGGAGTTTGTTCGATCGTAAAAATTTGATAGACCACATGGTACATACATTTTGGTAAAGATGGCACAATGAATATCTCACGCAACTTCAAATGAGGCAGAAGTGGAATGTCCCAAGCATGCCCATAGAGATCGGAACATTAGTTATACTAAAACAAGATAATGTGCCGCCATTTCGTTGGCGGTTGGCGTTGTCGAAGAGGTTTTTACGGGTACTGATGGTGCAGTAAGAGTCGCTAAGGTCAGAACAAAAACTGGCGTTTACAAAAGACCTGTAGTGCGACTATGCCCACTACCATCCCAATGACCTTTTACTTCTTATTAGTCTTGTATTATTTTTATTAGTTTTCAGTTAGAATTTGTTATTTTGTTTGTTTTAATTCCAATGGTACGTTCTGAAACAGTCTTTCAGGGCGGGGGGTGTGTTGGCGCCGCTGTGCGATATATTTCCGTTAATTATGTTTAAATAGTAGTTTTGGCTAGAATAATTTTTATTTTGATTTATCGAGAGACAGATGGCAACCCCTGTATTGTTTTTAAATTAAACTGGAGTTCAAAAATTAACTTATCGTACCTGTGGGCGATAAGCTGCCAAGAACAGTCGTTTTGTAGACGTCTTTAAGCAGTTTTACTAGAAATATTACTAACTGTTTTCCTCTCGAAACTGCAGACGTAGATATGTGTGTTTTGTTAGTCGGCATATTTTTTATTAAGTGAATTGTTAGTGCCTCCAGATTCCTTACATCCTAACTAGTCTATCCCTTTCCTTTCTGGAAGCATTTACCATGAAGTCAAACCGCAGTTGACCGGTAAGTTTTTCTTTGTTATATCATATCATCATATTTATAATACATGTATATATGTTTGCTTCATACGGACTCGAGGTATTACATTTGATTTATTTGTAGTCGTTAGTTTTCGCATAGAGTCCATTTTTTCGTCAGATCATATGTGTCAATTTAGTTTAGACTGATTTAAACCCAGCGGCCGACACATAATATAGCAATAAACATGCTCTGTTTTTTCATCATTCTCCAAACACAGGCGGCACTCTGTTTCTTGTCCGAGCCCATTTCAGTGTATGTGGTGATATATGTGTCAGTGTCGTGTATACAGGCCGACCAGAGTTCGCAGTTGTTGTATGTTTAGCTCTAGAAGTTTTTATGCCATTGACTCTTAAAGGACATTTATGAAGGCCTTAGAGTGTGCTAATCCTCGCAGATTTTGCCACTGTTGGGTTATCCTTATATCAGTCCAGGTCTTTGAGGTGCTTTTGCTGTGCATGAGAATATCCCCCAGCACAGGTTCTGGTCCGATAAAGTCCTCCCGGGAATCACCCCTGGCAAACGCGTGGGTCGCTACATTGACATCAAGGTGCGAATGACCCGGTATCCAGACCCGCGACACCTCATTGCAGCTGCCCAGTTTGTTGAGGGCAGACTAACAGCTCCATGTCTTTTTGAATGGTAACGGTAGGAACCAAGAGCCTTTTTTGTAGCTTAGCTATCTGAATATTATCCATTTGTGTGTGCAGTGGTTTTGTATAATCTCCCTCGCACACATCTCGATGGCATACACTTCTGCTTGGTGTATGGTTGCATAATTTCCGAGGTTAGATGATATTCTTGCATCCGTGCTACTCCCATATGCGCCAGCTTCTGCCCCCCGATCAGTTTTGGAGCCGTCACTGTACCAGCAGAGATTTGCCGTTAATGGGATCGTTTGGTTTCGTTCCCGGTCCTTCCTCTCCAGAAGGACCGATCTCTACTGATCTTAGTAGGAGACCATTCCCAGAGCCAGGTTGGCCCACATGGTACCACCAAACTATAGCTCCATAGGTTATCATTGATCAGACAACAACTACATAGAGCCAGTACATCTGTTGTGGGTTTGTTTCCCAATTATTTCCACAGATTCTTTGGCATATCCACAGGGACATGCTGATTACATTCTCTAACTGTACGTTCTAGTTCAGCATCTTACTTAGAGTAACCCCCCAGATATTTCGCCTGTTTCATAAATGGAATTGTCTTCGCCATAAGAGTAAGTCGTTTTAATTTGTTCAACCTTCTTCTTCTGATCAATGGAACAACGATGGTTTCGCGGGTGTTCACAGACATCTGCTCTCTCTGGCACCAATCATTCACTAAGTTTAGTGTTTCTTGAAGAGTATTTGAAAGTTCCTTTTCTGATGTACCTATAACCATTGACAATCATCCGCATACGCCTGGATCTCCACCTCCCACAGTTCCAGGATAGCCAGCAGATCGTCCACAAAGAGGGACCACAGCAGAGGGGATAATACTCCTCCCTGCGAGCACCCCCTCGCAGGCTCGATGCTAATCACCTCTCCCTGCAACGAGGTAATAATGGTCCTATTGTGCGGTGTGCTACCGTTCCAGCCACAAATGGTAGGTTCCACCCATCTGGCGACAGCAGCTTCGTAGAGGAAGATAGGTAGATGGACCTCCTTGTTATCCAGGGAGTGTGTGATTTTCTCAACAGGTCATTGAGTGCTAACTCAGTAGATTTGCCAGTTTGGTAGGCATACTTGTGGGTATTGAGGGGGTTATTGTTTAAGATATTCCTCCTAATGTGTCCGTCCAGTATTTTTTCCAATTTCTTTAGGAGGAATGAAGTAACACTGAGTGGTTGGTCTCAGGCATTTGGGAAGAAGGTCATTACGTCCCAATTTGGGAATATATACACCCAAGTCATCGTCCATCTGGATGGAATATAATTCCAAGCCAGACTGGCTCTGTACAGCTTAATGAGGAATAGGAGGAGTGGCTCCAGTCCATTTTGTATTAGAACCGGTATCTCCCCATCCTCTCCTGGCGCCTTGAATGGCTGTAAATGTTCAGAAGCACATTTTACCGGCGAGGCTGTAACTATTTTCCGAGCAGCGCACCAGTCTTCACTTTGAGGGCGTTTATGTCGACCCCTCCGTCTCTTGACCGAGACCAATTGGGTGCATGTGGTGACGCAAGCGGCAGTGTCCTGGACACAGGCCGACCAGAGTGCTCAGTTTTTGTCTGTTTTGCTCTAGAAGTTTTGTAGCCCGTGACTCTGAAAGGTCATCTATGAAGGCCTTCGGGAGTGCTAATCCTGGCATATTTTGTCATTGCTGGATTGTCCTTCTATCTGTCGAGGTGGTTGAAGTGCGTTTTGCTATGCATGATGATATCCCCAGCAAGAGGTTACTCAGTCTTCCGTTGAGCAGTAAGCGATACAATTCAGATAGATGAACGAAATTAAAGATATTGCGATTTGTAATGGTTTCTCTGAAGATATTGTGTATAGATTAGTTACTAAGTATAGATGGAGAATGTCGATAAGTAACATTACGACATGGAAGCCTTAATCCTTTGAGCCATCAAAAAAGTCTCCGTTCTTCCTTTCTATCCTTCTCTTACAAAAGGCTTAGAAAAAATATTCGAAGATAATGACTTTAAATTGGTTTATAAAGTTTATCATTTGAAGGGCCTTTTGGGCTGACCAAAGAATACTATTGACTTCCGATAAAAATCGGGCATCTATCAAATATGTTGTAATAATTGCGAGATAATTTATATTGGGCAAACGCGGAGATCAATAACAACAAAATTCAAACCGCATGTTTAAATGTGCACATAGCTCATTTCAGATTCAATAGACCAGAAAAGTCTAACGTGCCCAACATATGATTGACTCGGGACATATGGTACGCCATAGTAATATTAAGTTATTGAAAGAAACCACGGATTATTACAAGTTAGATGCTTTTGAAAATGTAAATAATTTAATGTATTCAGCCATCGGCCCAGTCAATTCAACACTTTTTGAAATAACACGAAATAACCCTGGTGGCTTTCAACATAGGCAACAAACGGTTAGGCTGACACAACAATAGCGCTTGCGTCAACATGTATTATTACATCATCCTGTGTATTGCATCATCCGGTATTACACGATACGGTATTGCATCGTCTGGTATTACATCATTTGTAGTGTAGCAAATTTAGGTATATAGACTAATTTTGCCCATGCAGTTAGTTTAGCGACAGCTACTAATAAAGACAACATTGTTGTCGAAATACATATCTAGCGTATAACTCTGTTATTATTTTGTGTTTTTTTTTGGCGACTCTGCGTTTGTTTAAGAAAGCGGAAGACTCCCGTCTATAACGGGGACCCTGGCAACCATATTCAAGACATTATGCACTTAACTTTACCTTTAGATATAATGTTAATGTAAATGAGATAACCTGTAAAAATTCTCCTCTGTTTTTCGCTTCGTCCTGCATCACAGCGAGTTCTAATGTCATCTTGAGATCCCACCCATTTAAACGAAGAATGGTCATATATGAACCTGTCCTGTATGCATCGAGGAGTTCGAACATGTTTATCTTGCCATCACGGTCAGTTTTCAAAGAACCATACATGCGACTAGATGCTACGAGAGCTATATAAACATTTGACCACTCTGCACCTTCATATAAATAGGCAGCGACACCGACGTAAGCATCTGTGATCATATTGCCAAAATTACACTCTTCATACCTTAAAAAGAATCACATTATTTTTTTATTTTTTTAATAAACGGATAATTTCTTTACAAAAAGTTTTCACAAATAAAGTAGCACATACCTAGTGATACAAGCAAAATTTTACATTATATATTTACATAATACACGGTGTCTGTAAAGTAACGCATAAATTCAATAAAATTGAAAGTGTCCATTATTAAGGAAAATTCAAAAACAGGTCGTTTTTTATTTTCAAAAACTAACTTTTTGATATAAAAATCTCACCCTTTTGTCATGCTTGCAAAGGGCAACTGCCCGTTCGAAATTTTGAAAACGGGTGGTGGGTAGTGTTACATATTTTTAAAGCTTACCAAATTCTCTATTCAGCAACACCATATTTTTTGTAGTAATAAAATAAAGTGAGTAATAACATTTTTATTATCAATAACACCTAACACAAGTGAAGCCTATAGGCATTACATAGTTCAGCTTTATCTAATCGAATGTTTAAAATGTCCGCCTCCTTGTGTGTGACAATATCCCGAACAGTCAACAAATTCTTGTTGGGCTCTATTTATAGTCTCTGGAGAAATGTTGGTACATTCAGTTCTAATTCTTGCTTTTAATTTGTCGATAGTATCTGGTTTACTTTTGAATACCACATTCTTCAAATGACCCCACAGAAAACAAAACTAAGGGAGTTAGGTCAGGTGATCTTGTTGGCCACTCGGTTGCACCACGCCTGCCATATGTTGGAAAATTTTTGATCCAGATACTGTCGAACATTAACGTCATAATGCATAGGGACACCATCTTGTTGATACCACAAGTCATGATTTACCATACCAGCATTGTGTCCATCAGGAAATAAGTTGAATAACGTCGAAATGAGTTATTGCTATAAAAATTTTAGATATTGAGGTATATTTATAGTTCCATAAAAAAAGTAGGGACCAATAATCCCATTCCCAACAATGTCCGCCCAAACATTTGCCTTTTGTGGATGTTGTGTGTGATTCTGTCGCATCCATCTTAGATTTTCCCTTCCCAATATCTGCAGTTTTGACGGTTAACTTCTCAATGTAGTGTAGAAGTAGACTCGTCCGGAAACAGAACATTCGGTACTTTCAAAGAGTTATCCATTAATGTTGCACAAAACTTCATCCGTCGGTCGGGATGGTCATCGGATAACTCTTGCAAAAGCTGTATTTTATAAGGATGAAGCTTTTCAAGTTTTAATACTTTATGTGCCGTCTGAAACGGAATTCCATTGTCTCGGCCAATTTACTGAACACTACTGTGGGGATTCTCTTTCACTGCCAATAAGACGTTTAATTTCACTTCACTTATAGACCGGCGACCTGTTTCTGGCAAAATTTCCACGCTAGAAGTTTCTCGAATATTCATATATATTCGACTCACTGTTGATTGATTGATAGACATATCCGGATACTTAGTATTAAACAGAATACACACCTCTGCCTGAGTTTGGATCCTGTCATCATAACCAATCATCATTAGAACTTCAATTCTTTGTGCTATTGACAAACGGATTTTATCAACAATTTAATAATTATTTTGAAAAAGCAAAAGTTCAAAATTATGAGTATTCACTTTGCACGACAACCAAAATGTAAATTTACTACTATTATCTGTAGATTGTATTGCAAAAAAGTATCAAACTTATGCTTGATTAGTTTTTATGACACATGTCACACAACAGATACTTGTTATCATCAGTCGATTGTTACATAGTATACAGCAAAATCTCTAGAGTTCTTTTCATACAAGAAGCCCAACATTTCGAACATTACAGACTTTGAGGCAGAGCTGGGTAAGTGCTTAAAGAAATGTACTTGATCCACCAAACAAATCTCTTTTGACTGTAATTTGTACTTTGTATTTAATAACATTACAGAAACAGCTTGTACTTGAGGCTCTTGAATATTTGATGAGAAGTAGTTTGTACTTGAAGCACATCATTTTGAATTTTCCAAGTACCAAGTACTTCGTAATCTGAAAACTAAGTTTTAATTACAAAATAATTCCCAAGTACAAGGTGCTTTCCAGGTACAAATTACTTCGCAAGTACTTTGATAAAATATCAAACTGTGTTGTTAGGAATTTTTATGTTCAGTCTTATCTGTAAAGGAAGTACATTAGCTTGGCACTGCAGACAGAAGCTAGATCACAGAATATTGAATATATTAAACTGTGGCTAGATGTTAAATCAGTGAGAAATTACACGCGGACGAACAAAGTTGTATTGTATTCAGTATTGAATGTTTAAAGTTGAAGGCGTCTGCCGTCATTATATTATTTCTTCAGTGCACCTAATATTTGTTTAATGATATACATTAGCTGTTTAAGTAATCTTGGGGTTTTAAAGTTCAAATTATGGGTTCAGTTAGTGAACTCAGTGAAGAAGATCCATTTCATAATTCGTCTGATGATGATCCTGAATATGTTCCCGGGAAAAAAGGCACAAAAATACTCTTCTTAGTTATTTCAGACCTCATTCGAGTAGCCAGCCGTCCACAAATACATTAACTTGTTCGAATGAAAATAATCAAAGTATGAATACTGAAAAATACGACATTACTGAACTTGATACTTAGACACGAATTCTGAACAGTGAATATTTCAAAGTTGTTAATGTGGTAGGTCAAAAAGTTGATGCCCATGCCTGAAGTGTTTTCCAAAGCAAAAAATTCTAAAAGGATGGTTAGAGGCTACAACCAATTTCCTGAAACATCTTAAACGAGTTCACGGCAGCGCCTTTGAGGAATTCAAGCAAAGTAAATCTGTTGGTAAGAGATCTAATAATCGACCTCTCGTTGAACATAAAACTAAACCAGTTACTGTATGTAACGTAAAGATAAATTAGTCTGATAGTAACAAAAGGCTTATTATATTTCTTGTGAATACCATAAGTCAAATTTCTATAATTGAAAATAACAGTTTCATCGACTTGTTCAACGGCACTGGCTTGAAAACAATCACACGAAAAACTGCAGTAAAGAGAATTGATGACATATTTAATCGTCACATCGACTTCTTAAGGAAACAGATCCAACAATGCATGTGTATGTGTACAACTGCTGATATATGGTCGGCTAAGACTCGAAGCTTCATGGGTGTAACATGTCACTGGATCACAGAAGGTTGCAAAAGAGTATCCTTCGCACTGTCTTGTGAATGATTCAGTGGTATTCATAATTACAAAAATATTGCGGAAAGGCTACAAGATATCAACGGCAAATTTGGTATAGGGAGTGAAAGAATTGTTGGTACGATTACTGACAATTCATCCAATTTTGTGAAGGCCTTTGGAGAATTTGGATGTCTAGAATCATAAAATATAGATGAAACTGACGACGAGAGTGATATTGAATTTTCACCTATTATCGCAGGAGAAGAAATCTATCTACCAAAACATAAGCATTGTGCCAGTCTTACCCTTAATCTGATTGTTACAACTGACTGCAAGAAAGCTATAGATAGTTCAACTCTTCTGCGTACACGAAACATGCATGCTCTTCATAAGTGTGAACAGCTGTGGAAGGAAGCCGGTCTACCAAAATCATCAGAGGTAAGTATATCATGCCCGGGCCACACATTGAGCAACCTAGGTTAGGTTGTATGTGAGTGGTCCATACCGGACCTTCCACCGCGACCAACGGTCTATTGTGGCTCACGCCTAATGTTTATATTTCGCCCAACAAATCCAGCCTCCTGCAGAGGTCGATAACCTTTGTGGGCGAAAGTCGATCCAGATCCTCTGGAGCAAGCTTTACCTTGCCAAAGAGCAGGTGTCTAGTCCTATCTGCTGCCGGACAGGAACACAGCACGTGCTCTGCTGTTTCGTCATCCTCCATACACAGTCGGCACTCGGTCTCCTGACCGATTCCAATACGGTGCATGTGATGCCGCAAGCGGCAGTGTCCTGTATATAGGCCTACTAGAGTTCTCAGTTGTTGTCTGTTCAGCTCTAGTAGTTTCTTAGCCCTTGACTCAGACAGGCCATTTATGAAGGCCTTGGAGTGAGCTAATCCTGGAAGATTTTGCCAATATTGAATTGTCCTTCTATCTGTCCAGGTTTTTAAGGTGCGTTTTGCTGTGCATGATGTTATTCCCAGCACCGGTTCTGGTCCGATAAAGCCGCACTCGGCACCACTCCTGGCAAGCGCGTCTGCCGCAACGTTGCCATCATGATCCGAGTGACCCGGTATCCAGACCAGCGACACCTCATTACAGCTGCCCAATTCGTTAAGGGCAGATTTACAACTCCATACCGTCTTTGAATTGCACCGGTAGGAACCAAGAGCTTTTATTGCAGCTTGGCTATCTGCATATATCTTTATCGATTTGTTTGTGCATAGGTCCTTTAAACTTTCCCTTGCACACATCTCGATGGCATAAACTTCTGCCTGGTGTATGGTTGCGTACTTGCCGAGACTAGCTGATAGTCTAGCATCGGTGCTGCCCCCATAGGCGCCGGCTCCTACTCCCATATTGGTTTTGGAGCCGTCCGAGTACCAGCAGAGGTCCGCTCTCAACAGGGTCGATTGGTTCCGGTCCCAGTCCTCCCTTTCCGGGAGGACGGTCTTGAAAGACAGATCTCTGCTGATTTTAGTAGGCATCAAGTCCGAGACCATTCCCAGAATCCTGTGACAATCACTGTCATCAAGGAGTCCGGACCCCCTCAGACTGACTTCCCTCGGCATGTTATCTGCCGTTTGTATTAATCTGTACGTTGTCCACCTCGCCACCCTCTCCAGCCATATGTGAAGTGGGGGAATATTGAGGAGGACCTCCAGAGCAACCTAGGTATAACAAGATGGAACTCTTTTTATGACAGCATCAAACAAATTCTTCACGAGAAGGACAAACTACCTCAACTATGTCAGAAACTTGGTATAAGTTATTTCACTGAAGCAGAACTGTAGTATTTGGAAGAGTACTGCGACGTTATGGAGTCACTCGCGATGACTAGATGTTCTTCAAGGTGAAAATAACATATTTTATGCCATTCTCTTGCCAAGCTTAGTATCATTAAAAAATAAAGTAGAAAGGGAAATTCAGTCGAAAAAATATAAATATGGGTGTAAAATATTGCTGCAAAGCATAAGAAGTGCACTAAATGAAAGATTTTCAACAATACTATCATTATATGATTCCGACGCCTTATTAGCTGCAGTATCCCATCCTCAAGTTCAAACTGAGGTGGTTGGCTGTTTTGGAACAAGAGAAAGCTGAAATAAAAAAAGGTCTTATAATTAAAAAGATAGTCGAGACGTGTCAATGATTTTATGTCGCAGATGAAAAGCCTCAGCAAACGAAGAACCCCATACTCAACAATTTCTTTGATTTCGATGAGGACATCACCAAGCAATCTAACAACGTCAAATAAGATTGAGTTGGAGACTCTCCAGTATTTAGATGGCCAGCGAAAATACTTAGGTATGTCAGAAAGTTATCCACTAGTTCGAGGTCTCTTTTTTAAGTACAACACCTGTCTACCTTCATCAGCACCAGCACCGGTGGAGAGACTGTCTTCATTTAACACCATTGTGAATGCACTAAAGAGACGAGCACTCAGTGACACAAATTTTGAGAAGCTAGTTGTAATGAAATGTAACAAAATCACTACAAATGACATTTAGATAGGTTACAATCTGCTGATAAAAAAGTTAGAATTGTTCTTCATTTTTCAATTGGGCATGTATTGTGTGATACACTATGTATCGTTGGGCTTAATTATTATTGTTTATTGTTTTAGAGATGCGTTAATTATGTTATTTGATGTATGCAACAAGGATATATATACGTGTTTCATAAGGGTAAAAAGGTGTTCATAAAGTAGCATGCTCTAGTTGGCCGTGATACGAATTAAAATGGTCCATATTTGATTTTTAAATATAATCTAAACATCACCTTCTGTTGCATTATCTCCAAGAAGTCTGCCTAACAAAACTGAATGACTAAACTTTTTGGGGCCAACTGATAGCGTGCTGCTTTGGCTTGCATGACAATTACAGACTGATACAAGTGACCCAAAATTCAGTTTATCATTAAGTATATTTTCCTGCTACTTTAAAGTAGTGATTAGGCATTTCAGACATAAACCTAAAAGAATCAATGTAACTCATTTTAGAATGGAAAATTAAAAATTTATAAGGACCTTCCCATAATTTCTGTAGTTACGGTGACCGTCCCTTGCGTCGTACTGGATTGTAGCACCACACACTTTCTTTAAAACCAGCTGAATTAGCTCGCAGGTCATAACGGGTCTTCATGCGGTCGCTTTCTACTCGTATATCCTACTTAATACTTTATACTCCATGATCACTTATTCTACACCGCACTAATTCAATACTTAACTGACTCACTCTATGTACCGTTCGTCTATTTATACTCTCCATAGAGATTCTAGACCTTCTACACCTGTCACTTCTGGTCCCTTCTTGAAATATCATTCCAGAGTGTTCGCTGTTACTAACATACTACAACTGACCATAGAAGTTACAAAGTCCATAGACTTAAATCTCATAGACAAGTGTGACAATACATATATATATATATATATATATATATATATATATATATATATATATATATATATATATATATATATATATTGCGCTCATTTGAAGAACTTTTTTTTAAATTCAACTCAAGGTCTCCTCCATAGTGATTTTTTTAAGAGAAAATTCACTAAAAATCGTTAAATACCTAGTCACGTAATCTGATCGATTATTATATATAAACTAGTGGACCTGTGCGGTGGTAGAAATTCGATATATTAAAAGTCAGCTCAGAACTAGTACGGACCGGGGGAATTCGACTGATTAATTAAAACAAATCATTCTTTAATCTGTTTGAACTGATCAGATTTTTCTGGCTAACGAATTTATCCAATCCACTTGCAAAAGCAATGTAGTCACCAAGTTTGATCAAAATCGGGCCATTATTTTTTGAGTTATCGGTGTGACATATATATATATATATATATATATATATATATATATATATATATATATATATATATATATATATATATATATAAACATATGAAAATTGCAACTGAACCCGGGTATGTGTTCTAGGGGTCCTAAGTAGCGCTCATTTAAATATTTAAAAAAAAATAAGTCGGAATCTTCTCATTAGTGGTTTTTTTTTAAAGAAAATTCACTAAAAGGCAACTATTACATAATACCGAGAAACTTTCCTAGTTAACTTAAGCTCGTGCCTCTAACATAAAAATTACCAATACATTTAGCCCGAAATGAAAACATGCTGTACACCTACGAGATAATCATAATATAATATAATGATTTTTGCAGAGAGTGGACAAATGTTTAAAACGACTAAATTGATGAGAATAATAATAATTATGACACTAAAAATTAAAAAATCCTTTAAATGTCAAAATTTTGAAGTTGTTTAATTTGGAGTGTTGTCAAGCAGTTATGGATGCAACTATCTATATAAAATTGTTAATAGTCAGCACAATTCTTAGACTTATTGAATGAACATGTTGTATAATTTAAAGCAATATAAAAGTAATGATAATAATATATAATAATATATTTACCGACAAACTGCATTCTGGGCATTTAGTTCAACCTCACTTTGTCCTAGAATAAGTTTCTTCAGGGGAGTAACTTTCTCCAAGTGTTTCTTATACAAGTCAAGTGTATCCTTGTCCTCCTTCACATCTTTACCCATGTAGATCTGGTTTCCGGAACAAGAGGTTATTTTTTTTTTCTTATTGATGTTGCAGGTTAATTTGCCCACGTATCTGGTATAGTTGGTAGAATGAACGACATAAACAGCATCTCCATTGAGATCGTTAAGTATTAATGGATATTCTAAAATAAGATCGATCTTAATGAAACATTTGCATTTTTTTAATACAGGGGTGGAGAATGCATTATGCAGACCTCATTCACTACACCGAAGTGTGTGGGATATCGAGGTACTGTGGGACTCTTGCCCACTAAACTCCGCTCCCTGGAGTACCGGACCTTAGTAGACGTGGCATATACTTCAGCCGACAGTTCTTTCGGCCGACAGATAGTAAAGTCGACACTACAATAGAGCGGCGATTCGACCGAGAATACCGCTTTTTTCAGTATTTGTCTAGCCGACTAGCTGAAGCCTAATATTAATCTCTGCTTCATATTTAGTTGCAAAACATGACATCTAAGCGAAATTGAAATAAAAATGCCAATTTATATGCGGGGCAATATACGCACTCTTTATATGTTTAAAATGGCTTACATAGTAAAGTTATTTGTGTAAAAAAATATGTTGAGTTATTAGATACAAGTAAACATACTTATGGGTAATTAATTGTTATATAGGTAAAATAAGCGACAGTATATATATATATATATATATATATATATATATATATATATATATATATATATATATATATATATATATATATATATATATATATATATATATACTGGGTGACATTAATATCAATTTATTAAAAACAGAAGATCCAGGTACTTTGGCATATTGCGAGTTCCTACAAGATCTTGGAATCACACAATTAATTTATGAGCCTGCCAGAGGAGAGTCACTCATCGATCACATTTTAACTTCCAATCAGGAAGCAGTACTTGAGGCTGGAGTTGTGTCTGCTGGGGTTTCAGATCACGACTTGATCTATGTCTTATTGAATATCACAAAACCAACTCCGGAACCAATATATTACACCTATAGGGATTATCAGAGGTGTAACAGGGAAGGGCTTTTGTCACAGCTCGCAGCGGCAGGCTTAGAGAACATATATTATACGGATGATATAGATAAAAAAGGTTACAATAATCACCACAACAATACTACGTTTATTTGACACCTACGCTCCTATAAAGACGATTAAAATTACAAGACCCCATTGCCCTTGGATTACAGATACAATTAAAAATATAATGTCGATGAGAAACAATGCTAGAATAAAATATAGAAAGTCGCTTAGCACTGCTGATTATGAAGCATATAAAAAACTAAGAAATTCTACAACAAATGCGTTCGTGCCGAAAAGAAAGCATACTTTATGCATAACTTATGCAACAGGGACGCAAGAAACTTATACTGACAACTAAAATCACTCAATATTTGTAGCAAACGAAAGCATAGCAGCTTGCCTTCCCATCTCAATAATCCAAACGGATTAATTTAACTATGCGGACCGAATGTCCCACTTCCTGCGGAGTGAGAAGCAGCAATCGTTGCCTCGAAAGCTTATATAATGATAACCAAAATAATACAGAGCAAATGAGTTTTGTAACTGTGGATGAGGATATCGTTGCATCATGTTTGCAGGAAATTAAGAGTAGTGCGATTGGAATTGATGAAATATGCATTAAAATGATACACTTGTGCTGCCCCTTTTTACTGAAGTTTTTGGTAAATATTATCAATTCCTGTATTCTTGCGTGTTATTTCCCGGACTTGTGGAAGCGAGCAATTGGTATACCCATTCCAAAGGTTGAGACACCTAAGGACTACAATGACCTCAGAATTTTAAGCATTCTGCCAATCTTTTCAAAGTTATTTGAGAAGATCATATTTAGGCAACTAAGGCAAAACTTAGATAACATACTGCCGGAGGTCCAGTCGGGTTTTAGAAAGGACTAAAGCTGCACAACTGCTCTTGCATCCATCAATGACGACATAATAAATGCAACGGACAAAGGTCTTATTACTGTACTGATACTTCTTGACTATAGCAAAGCGTTTGATACAGTATGTCATGAGACTATGATTGCGATTCTGAAAAGTGTAGGTCTTCAGGACGAGGCATTAAAGCTGCTGAGAAGTTTTTTTCAATCACGTACACAATGCATAAGGGTTGGAGGAGTTTTATCGGATCCCTCGGAGATGCTGCAGGGCTTGCCGCAGGGATCTATACTTTCACCTCTTCTGTTTACGATATATACCCACAGGTTCCCTGATTGCCTTAAGCATATGAAAATACACATGTATGCTGACGATATTCAGGTCTACTGTTTATTTCCTAAAAATAAGTTGACAGAAGTGTTGATTGAGATCAACGAAGACCTGGAAAACTTAAGAAAGTTTTCAGAGATGCACTCCCTGCATTTGAATCCAAAAAAGACGAATGCAATAATTTTCGGTTACGATAGACATGTACAGGAAATAAAAAACGATGTGGTGCTGAGGATGGGCACTGACATTATACCGATCGTAGAGTCGATTCGGAACTTAGGATTGGTAATGGATAACACCTTTAGATATCGCGCACATGTCTCGCGTTGTTTGAGTCGTGGATATGGCGGATTGAGACTTTTGTACCCTCACAGGCAATATATACCTACACAGATTAAAAAACACCTGTGTGAAACATTAGTGTTATCACAAATAAAATATTGTGCAGAAGTATTATCATGCTGTTTGGATGGGGAGACTATGGGGAGGGTGCAGGGGCTTCAAAACGCCTGTTTAAGATATATCTATAACATTCGAAAATTTGAGCACATCTCCCATAAGCTCAGGGAGGCACAATGGCTGGACATGAGGGATAGATTTCTATTGCAGAGATCATGTTTCTACCATGGCATCATCAGAAAGGGGACACCGTCTTACCCTTGTAGGAAAATTAGGTATCGCACCGATATACATAACGTGAATATCCGAAGAAAGGATCTTCTCTCTATACCAGCTTTCAAACTTGCTCTATATCGACGGTCTTTCTCATATGACGTCTGCGAGACTTATAATAAAATACCAAATCATATAAAAGAAATGACCATAAGTAAATTTAAGAAACACATGTTTCGGTGGATGCTTGATTAGCAGGTGTTAAATACAGGAGAAATAATATGTGGGTAAGTGGTGGGAGATTCTGGGTATGATTGCGCGAAAGTTTTATGCATACGTGCATATGGGGCTGTGTAGCGGTGTTGGAGTGCATGAAGGTAGATGTCTGAATATATGTATGTGTGTGTGTGGGAGTCTTTACGTATATTGTGAGAATGTTTTGAGCGTATGATGGGCGTGCGGGCTGGGTGGGTATGTGGGTGTCCTTGGGTGTGGGCAGGTGAGTGTATAAGTGTATGAGTGTGAGACTTTATGTGAGAGATTGGGAGTTTTTGGCTATGTGGGCGAGTGTTTTAAATGTACGTTGCGTACAGAGGCTGTGTGAGCAGTGAGCAGGTATATGTGCATGGACACGTGAAGATAACACATTGAATGTATGACTATGTGAACGCGTGTGGATGTATGGGTACGAGTGAGTGTCGCCCTGACATGGATCGCTTATAATTTACTCCGTTTTTTTCAAATTGGGGCTCAGAAAGGTAAATGGCTTGCCACTAATAATTTAATAGGGTTTAAGTGGTAGAACAGCGGATACTACGGTATCGGGCTGAACTTCGCCCTAAGATTTGTTTTGTTTTAGTTAATATGGAAATTTACTTATTGTATATGCTCATGTGAAAGACGACAAGACAAATAAAGGAATTATTATTATTATTATTATTATTATTATTATTATTATTATTATTATTATTATTATTATATGTATGACACACAATCCTGACTCACCTTAATGAAAAGGTCATTTTCTAATTTTAAAAAAGTCGATTGATATAAGATTTATTCCATATTTTAATTACAAAAATGTGATTTAAAGTGAAGCCACATATTATTAAGCATTTATTTTCTTATTTTCAAGAAAGTTGTCTTTGATGGCATCTACTTTTTCACATTTTATAATGCATAGTTGCACAATTGTTTGAAAATTTATGGTTGAGGGCAGAAGGTTAAGTACTTCTTTTTTTTATAAATGTATATAGGCAATGAAGAAACAATCATTGGAAATTGAATATGAAGTTATTTGTGTAAAAAAACTTTGTTGAGCTAGATATAAATAAATATACTTATGGATAAATCGTTGTTTTTGAAGAAGATATAAATAGTTGTAAGCCTGAATTATAATGTCCACACTCAAAGAAACTATGGAGAATGACAGGCAGTTCTGTTATTGTCGTAAAAAAATCGATATGGAATGATATGGTTTATTTAATTTTTTCATTAAAACAATTTGACTTAAAGAAAAACCGGATTTTCATAACTTTCTATTTTCTTCTTTTATTGCCAAATATTTTCAAAAAAGCTGTCTTACATTATTTTTTAATGCCTATTTGCTGCAAATATATGTTTCAAAATGTATTATCGAGGGCGAAAGGTTATATATGTCTCTTTTAAATAATGTACATAATAAACAAGGGAAGACTGTTTTACATTATTTTTCAATGCTTACTTGCTGCAAATATATATATATATATATATATATATATATATATATATATATATATATATATATATATATATATATATAACAAAAATTTAGGATCATTTATGTGAACACTCACCTTCATAGCACACATTTTTATAATATTCATTGATAACAGATTAAATTGTTATTAATAATAAACTGACAGATAAATAAGGTTGGAACTGAAATGGTCTTAAAAAATTTTTTAAATTTTAATTACAATTTGGACATATATTTACTATTTTGGTTTAAGTATGTTTTATGAAAATTCGCTGCTATAACGCACTTGCTGCGGCCACACTTTTTTGTTATGGACAAACCTTATTAAGGCGTCTGTTATTATTTTTTTCAAATATATCAGAATAAATGTGTGACTATATATGCATCAAAATTATTTAAGATTCTCGCTTATTAAGATTTGAAATATTTTCATAACTCTTTGCAACAAAGCAGTTGCTGTATGTAGACTTTTTTTATACTTTTATTTACTGTTTTCCATTTTTTTTAAATCAAACTCTCTACAACAAGTTTTTTTAACAAATATTTACTGTTTAACAACAGGAATTTTCTATGCAAATTTGTTCCCACTACGCATTTGCTGCACCCACACTTTTTTGTTATTGCGAACCAACAAATCTTATCAAGTGCCTTTTATTAGTTTTTCTCAAGTATCGGAATAAATGTGTGGTTTTCTGAAGGCTTTATTATACATGTATCAAGATTTTTGAATATTTTAGCTGAATGGGAAGGATTTGAGATTTGAAATGAATGAAAAACTTATTTTAATACTTTTATTTACTATTTGATTACCATTAAAAAAAATTAAAACTCGCTACCACAACAAATTCGCTACGAAAACGCACTTGCTGCGTCAATATAATTTTGTTATTGCAAATGGATAACTCTTATTAGGTGCCTTTTATTATTATTTTTCAAATATCAGAAAATATCTATTAGTTTCGCTATTTAGGTTTGCTTTAAAATGGTCTTATAAATCCAAAACAAGGGTTCTTTTAACTTAGTAGTAGCAGTGGTGGGGAGGCCAACGCCAAACAAATAGGCCACAATGGGCTTTTTTTGCCAACCCCAGCAACCATGCTTTACTTCTCCTCGGTTCCGTCGCCAAACCGCCTCGACCTCTAAATGAAGGCCGTGACGGTCTTCAGTTGGACGGTTCTTACCCGACTCCTCTGCAGAGTCCTCGATCCGAACAATTCTGCTCGACGACTCCCAAAAAACACGAATTGACACATGTAGTGGTAGGACGTTTCTTCATCCTCGCCGCATTCCTCGCAAATGGGATCCCTCTCTACGCCTATCAATGTGAGGTGTCTTCTAAGGGCGCAGTGGCCTGTCAGCACCCCAAGGATGCGGCGAAGCCTAGGTCGATTTCTACCGAGTAGCCAGAGAGCTTTATCTCTGTCCGGCCCCTCCACGAAGTCCCTCGCCTGCCTGCAGCCACCAACCGACCCCCAGTGCCTCTCCATTTCTTCCTCAGTCCACCCGTCTGAGGCGACAGAGACCGTCCTCCTGCTTATGCCTATCGCAGGCTCCGGCCTAGAGAACGGCCGCCAGGAACCAAGCCTTGCGAGATTATTCGCCACTTCATTCCCCTCTACGCCACAGTGTCCCGGAACCCACATCAGTTGCACTTCCTTTGTCCTGGCTAGTCCTTTGAGGGAGTCAGCGCACTTCTGAACCAGCGTTGACCTGATTCTCGCCGCGCAGACTGCCTGGAGGACCGCCTGGCTATCCAAACAGATGTACACACATTTCTCGGGGCTCCTCCACACATCCCCTCTATTGGCCACAGACAGCATAGCGTACACCTCTGTTTCAAATGCCGTAGTATATGCGCCGAGAGCATAACTCCCGCGCACCCCCAGGCCCTCGATGTATATTCCTACCCCGGAGGATTGTTGATCCTCCAGCCGCGATCCGTCGGTGAAACAGATCAGGCTTGCGGGCTGGAATGCAACCTCATTTTCCCTCCACTGATCCCTACTGGGGATCCTAAGGGTATATGACCTAGTCAACTTAATATCGTCCTCGGCATCCCGCACCTTTATGGCGGAAAGCGGAATTTCCTTTTCCACCTCCTCCGCGACTCTTGCATGCCCTATTACTGCTCCCTCTCCGCACCAGTTTCCAGAGTCTCGCATTCTAAAATGCGACGCCATAGCCTCCCTTCTGATATAGATGGGA
Organism: Tillus elongatus; assembly: GCA_964006375.1. Lineage (NCBI taxonomy): Eukaryota > Metazoa > Arthropoda > Insecta > Coleoptera > Cleridae > Tillus > Tillus elongatus. The sequence goes on from OZ023270.1 coordinate 70,036,467, forward strand.
AGCGGTGGCAGCATCAACAAGACCTCTAGCGCGGCTGAGGATGTCATCCTCATAGCGCCTGATGATTCCGAAAGGATTGCCAGCCTTTGGAGTTTGGCCAGCTTCCTGCTGGTAGTTTGGTTCACACCATACCACCAGACCAACGCCCCATAGAGGATTCTCGGCCTGATGATCGCAGTGTAGAACCAATTAACGATCCGAGGATTAAGTCCCCAGGTCCTCCCTATCACTCGACGCAGCTGCCAGAGGGTCGCTACTCCCTTGCTCACTACTCGTTCTATTTGCGACCTCCATGTTTAGTTTGGAGTCCACGATCACCCCCAGATATTTGACCTACCGCACTAAAGCTAAAGGTTTTCTAAACATCACAGGCGCCCTAAACCCCTCTACATTCCTCTTGGTAAATAGGATCATCTCCGTCTTCTCCGGATTCACGGAGAGTCCCAGCTCACCACACCACCTTTCAATTATGCTACAGGCTGCTTGCATGCACTCACAGACGACGCCGAGGATTTTGCCGGTAACTAAGACCAGCCCATCATCAGCGTACGCCTGGGCGTAGAAGCTATTCTCGGAGAGCCGCTCTAAGAGGCCGTCCATGACCAGACACCATAGATGAGGCGAAAGGCAGCTGCCCTGAGGACAGCCGCCCGTCACCCCAAAGTCCAGCCCCCGGCCCCTCAAGGTCTGCGAAACTCTCCTGTCCTTCAGCATGCTCGCCACCCAGCTTACTAAGGACATCGGCGTTTTTCTATCCTGTAGAGCGGTAGTGCGGCACAGACCGTATGCGTCCTTGCCTTATCAAAGGCCCCCTACACATCGAAGAACACAGCTAATGTGGTCTCCCCGTAGTGTAGGGCCCTTTCCACCTTCCCCGTCACAACGTAGAGCGCCGTCTCCGTCGATTTCCCCCGCTGGTACGCGTGCTGACCTATATGGAAGGGGTGATCCTTGAGGATCCCTCCCAACATAAACCTATATACTATCTTTTCCAATGCCTTAAGCAGGAAGGATGTAAGGCTAATTAGCCTGTACGCCTTGGCCAGCGTGCAGTCCTCCCTTCCCGGTTTGGGAATGAAGACCCCCCTAACCCGGCGCCAGGCCTTTAGGACGTAGCCCCGTGACAGGCTGGCCCAGAAAACCTCTCTTATGTTGGGAAGCAGTATATCCAGGCCCCCCTCTGAAGCAGGGCCAGAAAAATCCCATCACAGCCTGTGGACTGAAATGGAGCGAACTCTCTCACCGCCCAGGCTATAGAGGCATCTGTGACCACCCCCTCCGCCAGCTGCCAGTCCGCATTCGGGACCGTCCACCGGCCCAGGTCGGCAGCCCCCGTGACGGCTCCGCCGTCTGCGAGGTGAACTTCGGTGAGATGACGCAGGGTCTCCTCACCGGTTCTTGTCAAGCTTCCGTCCGGTTTTTAATTATATTTTGGTGGTAAAAATATTGTCGCAATAGAATATAGAGAATTTTCTTTTTGTGGTTTTATTTTGTTTTGGTAAATTAAACACGGCTGTTGTATATACATAGATGTAAATATTGCACATCCATTACAAAGTTTTAATTAACTAGTTCTGTCTTACTTGAACCATTAGTATATAGATGCACTTATGCATGTGTGTGTTAGGCATAGACATTGAGACTGATTTATACTTATCCATGGTAAACCTTTCTACATAGCTGCTTACATATTATCGAGTTAAGAAAACGGCCATTAACCGGGAGTAAGTAAAGCCTGCTTAGCTTCAGTAACATATACGATAAACAATAATAACTGACCTGGCCTATAGTTTTCACCCTAGGACAAGGCTGTTCTGAAACCGTACTTTGTGATGTGCTACGAGGGCCTCAGCGGAAGCCTTCACGGGATCTAACCCTAACCTCACCTATTTATAGGGAACGAAGATGGCGCCCAAAGAAAATTAATAAAGAATAACGGCCCGGAGTCTGATTGTCAGTGGCAGCCACGCCCGAAGAACGGATTGGTAATTACCGTCTGACGTATACTTAACCAAAGTTCATTACAATATGATGAGTTTCTTTACGGTAAATATTTATTATTAAATTATTAACACCCTGCATATATAAACAGAATAATTGTAAAAACTTACTGAGATCTGGTTTCTTTTCTGGTTTATCCGGTGGTCGGCCATTGTACATAAATGCTGCCGAACTGCCGCTTACAACAATGTGCGTTCCTTTGTTACTTTCAACTGATTTCTCATCGTATAAGAGTGTTGAGTACCCCAGTGCGATAACTATATCAGCTTGATCCTGTTTAACTTCATGCAGCACTTTCTCAAGATGACTTTCGAAAAGAGGGACGAAGGCGTTATAAAGAAGAGGCAGTTCAGTTTTCTTTTTGTGGTGCATGTAACCTGCGGCAACATTTAAAATCGTTTATTTTTTTAGATGTGTAAACAGGAGAATATCAATAATAATAATAATAATAATAATAATAATAATAATAATAATAATAATAATAATAATAATAATAATAATAATAATAATAATAATAATAATAATAATAATAATAATAATAATAATAATAATAATAATAATAATAATAATAATAATAATAATAACACATACGGGTGACTCAACAGAGAGTAGCGGATAAGTATCGTGTCATACTTATGAATAACCTTATTCCACAAACGAGACTGAATACCTCAGACAGAAAGTCAAATATGAAATTACTAACATAGGTGTTACGGAAAACAACGAGATTCTGTGGTAGTAATCTGCAACCTGTACATACTGAAAAAGAAGAACACATCGAGGGTACGCAAGAAAATGACGAACTCATCGACAAATTGTCCACGAAATGAGTTATGCAGTAGCGCAGTATAAAGAAACAAATCCTCTTACTAGATCACCACTACCTAGGCTAATATCATCTAGAAAGCTGGCAATTATATTGGAATTGTTGATCAGACGAATTTTGCCATCGCACCTTCTAGAGATCAACACATTGGAGCACATGCATACACTGATTTACTGTGCAGCTATTGCAGCAATTAAAACTTTAGGCATTAAGATTTCTGATCGAAGGTCCAATCACAGAGATTCGCGTCAAAGGGTGCCACCGTGGGAAAAAATAGAGTGGAAACACTTCGAAAAGGAATTGGGTAATGACGCAATACCTTGAGGGAGTACAGACAAGAAAATTGCAGAAAAGAGTAGAGGAAATATTAGACAGAGTGTGACAACACTCAGCACAAGACACAGTCAACCACACTGTACAAGAATGTTTGGCCACCTTAAAACAGAAGCTTTTTTTATATGCAGAACGGTTGAGGAGATATAAAGCGAGCAACAGTAGGAAGTGCGACAATACACTGTTTGAACGCTCTGGAAGAACTTTCTACCGTCAGCTTAATTATTTTTTTAAATATTTCAACAACACACCACGAGGTCTTACAGCCCAGATAATATCGTACCGTGGGTGTCGACAAGCAGGAAAGAGGCAACTTATTAATTCTGGACTTGAAGGTTCGTAGGAGAAGGAAATACATGTGCCGGCAAGGAATTCCACAACTTGGAAGTCCTCTGGACAAAAAAGCGCGCATAACAAAATGTTCTATGTCTGGTGACCTGGACAGTAAAAGGGTGCATTCGCTATGTTCCCCTGGTAGATCTGTTGGGGGCAGCAAGTGGAGGAACTATGGAAAAAAGCTGCTCTAAACAGTGCCCGTGCAGATATCTATAAAAGAGAGAGAGAGGTCACCAACGGCACGCCGGTGGGCAAGGGATGGCAGCCTTTGGGTGAGGGTAGGGTCACCGATGAGACGTATAGCCCTCTTCTGAATTAGAGTCCAGGATATCGAGTGTAGAAGCGGCAGCGGCACCCCAGATGTGAGAGCAGTATTCGAGGTTTGGCCTTATTTGTGAAGTATATAATGTATAGAGATTAGCTGGTGAAAAGTATTTGCGAGCCCGGAAGAGGAAACCTAATTTCTTAGCAGCCGCTTCTGCAATTGATGTGACATGTTGGTGCCAATTGAGATTTCGATCCACAGAAATGCCAACAAGTGAAAAGGACTCATTACTTTGAATAACTTGGTTGTTCATTGTGATGGGTCTAGGGTTGGTGTATCTCTTATGAGAGAAAGCAAGACTGAGATTTGGTGGGGTTGAATTGTACAAGATTTCTACTTCCCCAGTCTAATATTTTTTTGGAGATCTCCGGAGACAGATCCCTCCATGAGTCTGCGATCCTAATCTAATTGGGCTAAAGTGACAGGCTTAGAATATTGTATATTTGAGTGGAGGGTGCTGTCGCCCGCGTAACTGTAGATTGAGTTGGATGTGCTAGAGAGGTCATTGATGTGGAAAAGAAACAAAGTAGGGGCTAAAGCTGAGCCTTGAGGAACTCCTGCATTAATTGGATACAGTTTAGAGGAGTGGCCATCCACGACAACAGAAATGCTCCGGCTGGAGACGAAATTTGCTGTCCAGGTACAGAGTTTTGGTGGTAGGTCATAGGCCGGAAGTTTATTGAGCAGCGCTACGTGCCAGACCTGGTCGAATGCTTTGTATATGTCTAGAGCGACAATCTGGGATTTACCGTGTAGTTCCATAGACTTGTTCCAAGAATGACAAACGAAAGGAGGTCGGCAGTTTATCTGCGCCGACGACATCCATACTGCCTGTCGTGGATTAGACTGTGTTTTTCAAGAAATTTTAGTAACTCGGTGTTTATATACTTTTCCATCACTTTAGAGACGACTGAAAGGAGATAAATAGGCCTGTAGTTGCTAGGAAGCGCTTTGGATCCTTTCTTGGGGAGAGGTTGTACTCGAGCAGTTTTCCAGTTACTAGGGAATATGCGTCTATTGTAAGATGTCTAAAACAGACAAGTAGGACAGGAGCAAGTTCTGGTGCGCATTTTTTGAGAACAGTTGCTGGGATGTCGTCAAGGCCAGATGCTTTCCTGGTATTAATAGAAGAGAGCATCTTTCGATACCATTTTAGTTTCAAAAATGATATCCGTCATTTTATGCGCGACATTGGGGACTGTTGGTGGTTGAACATTTGGAGGTGGGTTGATAGTAGAATTGCCGGCGAACAACGAGGCAAAAAGTTCAGCCTTGCCCAGGGCAGTAGAAACAATTCAATCGCCTGAGACAAGAGGTGGGAACGTGCTTTTGCAGAAATTATTCCCAATAGATTTAGCAAGAACCCATAAGGGTTTGCTGCCGCTGGAGCTTAAGAGGACTTTGTTTTTGATGTGGTTATTAAAAGAGTGTTTTGCCTCAGAAAGAATGCGGACATAGCGATTTCTTGCGTCGTTAAATGCTTGACGGTTTTCTTGACTGGGATTGTGTAGGAGCGTTGTGTTAGCTTTGACCTTTTCAAGTCTGGCCTTGTCACATGATTTAGAGAACCAGGTTTTGGGAGTGGCTGAAGAGGTTTTCTGTGTACGTGGAATAATTAATTCCATGCCCGCTTGGATAATTTCGGTGACGTTTTATGAGATATCAAAGGGGTCAGGATGAGAGAAGCAGACAGACGCCCATGAAAATGAGGGAAAGTAATCCCGCCTTTCGTTCCAGATCGCGGAGTTGTAGTGCCAAACGATACGTAGGTGTGATGACTGTGTGACCTCGGGTTGCATTGCGCAGGAATCAGTAAATGTCGTGGTCTGAGCCAAAAAGGGGGCCGTGACTGATATCTTATAGCAGTCAGGTTTTGTAGTAAGAAGGAGATCCAAGGGATTTGAGCTGTGTGTTGGGATGCGAGGAAAGTAAGTGGGTTGCTGAACCATATTGGCTAAAGAATTGCTGACTGCAAAGGCCTCCGCTGCTCTCCCTTGTGGATCGGTTTTTGAAGATCCTAGCCATTCCTTATTATGGACATTGAAATCACCAAGAATAGTGACCTCGAAGGAAGGATATTCAGAAATCAGATGGTCGGTTTTTTCAGAAAGGTAGTCAAAGAGCTGGACAAAGTTGTTGTCAGAAGGTGATCGGTAAATGCAACAGATGAATTTAGTTGCAGCCCTTAGAGAGAGTTTTGTCCATAGTATGTCTTTTCTTCCAGCTTCTAAATTGGGGAGTCTGGTTCAGGGTAGATTGCTACGGACGTATGCGCACACGCCTCCATGCAATCTAAATGAAGTAAGGAGCTCATACCCCAGGAAATTAAGGTGATAAGTGGATGTTTTGACACTGATTTGGGTTTCGGGAGGAGGAGAAGTTGGGGCCTATTAGCCTGGAGGAAATAGTGAACGGAGTTCAGGTTAGAATTCAACTAGAAATCGAGCCACCGATACTTTTCCAAACAAGGAACAAATTGAAGCGTTCTGACAAAGTCAACTAGCTGGGTTAACGAAGAACACGGAACTTGTCAGAGTTATGAACAGATGAATCATGAGTTGTTTACCACTGATCTCCGAGGTTATTAAAGAGCCTCATAATTGGAAGGCACCCGGGCCTGATGGCGTCCAAAACTTTTGGCTGAAAAAAATTGGGTGTGCACGCCATCTATTGGCGGTGTTAATAAATGATACTTGACCCAAAGCAGATGCCATTGTTTTTCACATAAGGAGACACGTATCTTCTGCCAAAGGACCAGCATTGTTCTGCAGACTCCGGCACATACCGGCCAATAACTTGTCTTCCGTCTCTATATAAGTTGATCACATCCTTACTTGAAAAACGCATCTATGCGCACTGCGAACGAAACAACATAATTGAGAGCCAACCAAAAGGGTGTGCCAAAGGATCTATGGGATGCTAAGAACAGTTAATAAGTGATTAGGTTGTGTGCAATCAAGCTTACAATGGACGGAGAAATCCCTTTGCTGATTACGTGGATTACAAAAAAGCATTTGATTTAGCTCCACACGAATGGCTCATAAGTGTGCTGAAGATATATAATACTCAATGTCTACCTGGAGAACAAAGATTCAGTTACGGGTGCAAAAGGGTGATAACGTCGTAACCAGCACGATAACAATTAGAAGAGGCATATTTCAAGGTGACTCGCTAATCCCTCTGTGGTTCTGCCTCGCTTTGAATCCACTATCTAACCGCCTGAACTCCACCAGATATGGCTTCAGTATAAAAAGCAATGGTAGGGAACAAATGAAGCTCAATGATCTGCTGTATATGGATGATCTTAAGCTGATGGCCTCCACAAAGAACCACCTGAAACAAATCCTTAAAATCGTGGAAGGGTTTCCCAGAGATATTGACATGCAGTTTGGGCTTGACAAATATCGCACCTCATGTGTAGTCAGAGGTAAAATACAACCAGGTGTATATGAAATGCAGAATTGCCTCGATGGATGTAAATGAGTGTTCTAAATACCTGGAAATACTCACAAGCGTGGAAAATAAACCACTCGGTAATGAAGAACTATCTGACAAATTAGTTTCCAAAACGAGTAAAGCAGGTGGTGCGATCACAACTTAAGAGCAAGCAACTGACTAAACCTCTGAATACATATGCATGTTCTGCAGTTACCTACTCATTTGGATTGTGAACTGGAGTAAAACGGACATCGAAAGTCTACAACGGAAGGTGTGAATACTCCTAACAAAATCCAAAAGGCATCACCCCCGTAGTACTATCGAGCGAGTAACTCTACCTAGACACCAAAGTGGAAGGGATATTGGTAAACACTTGGACCAGCAGATTGTGAACTTGCGTACATATTTCCCTCAGAGGGCGCTAACTTCTGAACTACACCGTGCCATATGCGATACAGATGATTTAACACCGCTACAATTGAAAAAAAAGTGAATTAAAAGTCACCATTGGACTGATCAGGACAAGCTGCAATCTTGGATGCAAAAGCCTCTTCATGGGTGACATCTGAATGAGACCTCCAGGAACATGTCGACAAACTGGCGTCGAAGTGCTGGTTGGTGTCCGGACATATGTTTCCAGAGGCAGGGGGGTTTTTGCTGGCCATACAAGATCAGGTCGTTCCAGCAAGAAACTACCTGAAGTATATAATTGGAGATAATTTGGTCCAAGATGACACAGGTTGTACTGGGATCGGACCGTGCTCACAAATCAACGAGTTGCCTACAAAAGGACAGATATAATAATAGTGGATAAGTCCAGCAACCAAGTGACGCTGATTGATGTGGCCATTCCAAATCCTAATAATCTAGAGATAAAGTACAAAGATAGGACCATTAAGTACACAGACCTCGAGATACAAGTAAAGAGACAGTGGAGGGCAGACAGTGTCAGAGTGATTCCAATAGTCATTTCGTCAACTGTTGTGGTTCCTAAGAATCTTCGAGAGAACATTAAGAGACTGGGTATTGGAGAGCATCTTTATAAGGTTATGCAGAAGGCGATAATACTTGCAACTGCCCACATCGTGCGGAGATTCCTGGGAAATGATGATGTGTCGCGTTGTCGTTCAGGGCACGATAACTTGGAAAGAGCTCCACCTGAGCTCAGTCCCTTTGCTATCTGAGATAACTGGGATGAGTGAATGTTCCCCTTTAAGGGGGTAAAAGCCCTTCAGGCTAAAGTCGATAATAATAATAATAATAATTAATGTGCCAGGTGGCAGACTTTGTTTGGTAGCGCCACCACCTGCCCTAGTTTGGAGAGAAAAAAATCCCCACAGATCAAGGTGAAAATCGATAGTGACGAAATGACGAGGAGGTGCGAGGTAGGAGCAGAGCGGAAATATGTATATAACAATATCTTTGGAAACTAGACGCTTTCCGGCAGTAAATAGGCTCCCTATAGAAATTTGAGGCTCTGCCGTAGGCGACTTTTCACTATCTAGCTGCCCGTGGAGACAGCAAGGAAATATTATCGCAGCTTTAATTTATAATGTCGCTGGCCATGATGAGAGCCAAAGTTCTCCCAAGAACTCCCTAATAGTTGTACTCTGCAGGCGAATCGCGAGATACCACCCTCAGAAACTCTAGCCCATTATTATTACATAGTGATACAGTATAAGAACAATAGACAGTAAAACTGCAGACGTAGCATTGCCATGGATATACGACGGAGCTGATCCAACTAAACCATCAATTAAAAATGGAATAGCTGATGCAGAGATAGACATCTGTATCTAAGCACAATCAACGCCTCATATGTAATTCTATAAAAGGGCGAAACACGAAGGCATCTCGTTCACTTCTCATCGCAGTTTAGTCTGAGTTATTTCGTGCTACGTAATTTTATATGACACTTATGTTCATATCAGTATTTTATTATTTGTATTTTATATAATTGTCTTGGTGTATCTTTGTAATAATTAAAAAAATAAAATTGTTTTAAAAAATCATTCCTGTTAACCGTAAAGTTAACTCGCGTCACGAAGGCGCCACAGGTGTTCCCAAAAGCAGGGATAAAACCTGCTCCAAATTAATAATTCGGTCAAGCAAAGTCCTGGTAATTGTATGGCCAGAGTGTACGCTCAGCGGTACGAAACACGTGCAGAACTCAACTTCTTGACCGAGAATAATCTTCGAGACCAGGTAGCCTATATCCTAAAATATTATCCACAAAAACCAGCATCGCCTATTGATGGCAGATGCGGCGCAACTCACTGATAGGCCAGCCCCTGCAGAATCAGGGAGATTGCTGGAAATAACGGATACCGCTGAGCTCAGACGGAAATTCAATGCTGTTGTGAAAAATTCCGATGATGAGAGAATACTTACTAAAATACAACAAAGACCAAGTACAGAGCAACTTGCGCTCATAGACACGGTGGTCTCCGGACTCTTCCCTTCGTAAAATCAACCTAACGGCTTAGGCTGCTACCAAGGTTTTGTAGTACAAGAGAAAAGCGACAGCAGTAACTTGAACTCAAACTGCGGGAAGAAGGGCAAGATATATCTTGACCTCAGTGTGCGATTGATGTATTCAGGAAGTGTGTCTAACTCACTGCAAAGACTTAGACAGTACATGGGGCAGATTAGAATGCATCACACGCTGAAAATGACAACTTTACTTTTACTTCGGCAAAAAGCTATAGACAGAATCAGATCTTTGTCTCCTGCAGGAAGAAACTAGTACAGCGGATAGGATGGGTAAACGAGAATAACTAATTTTTCACAAATCCCGCTCATCGCTTCCAAGAGAAACAACCAATAGCGGTCTTAGATGAGGTGGAAGTGTCCTGGAAAACGACATATCAGGATGCAACGCTTCTCAAAAACATTCAGGTACTCGAATGGTTTGCCATTTAAGTGGTGGGTTTCTATCATCTACATCAGATTACTCTCTAATTTCGATGGAAGAACTGAATATGGGGTTCTAAAAGGAAGTTGGCTTCGTCAGGAGTGGACCGTATACACACCTTCTGGTGGAAGGTATTCCCATCAGTACACACTCACCTCACGAGGAAGCTCAAGTCACTGCTAAAAGGAAAACTTCTCTTTTCCAGCTTTAATTCGGCAACTTTTGCCCTACAATTTATTTGTCAGCACTTGCCCGACACCTCTGTAATTAATAAATAATACTCTAAAAATTTTGAAATTCATAAAAAGAACCTTTTATGACTTACCATCATCCCAGATGAGGCTTTATACAAAGATCACAAACACTAATTTATCAGCTTTTATTGCGACACTATTAGAATATAATGATTGGTACTATTACTTTCAAGGTAGTGTCACACTAGATTCTCACCAGACGAATGTAACAACTCTTGCTTCTTCTTTATCTCTCGAAGCATCACAGTGCCTGCCTAATAAAATACGCAGCTATGATTGGTTGCGCTGAGTGATAGATTGCGTGGCCGTCCCATTGACATTTACTCATTCTCAGTATTGTTAACAGATGTTTGAATTCTATATTTTATGCTCTGGAAATTGCGTTTTATTTTTAAACTTTTAACAATCGGACCCTTCTTTGAGTTCCAGCATAAAAAAATCAGACATCTTTCCTTATTTAAAACCATATTGTAGAGAAATATATTAGCCTCGCTTATTTATTTGACAAAGAACTAGAATGTTTTTCGTATGTGATTTTTTACTTCATAATCAATGGTAGTTTGTATTTAATACGTTAGCAGTTAAATCTTGTTTACTCTCAGCTAGTAATATCCCTCTTAGAAATATCTAGCCAGAAGGCAGAACAGTGTTTACCAAGTAGCGAATTTTTATAATTCTGTATGACGATATTTTGTTCGCTCATTTCCAATCAAAGAAATAGTACCCCTTAAAAATTTGTAAACAGTTGGTAAAGAATTTGCTTAAATTATTAAAATGTAAGCCGACTTAAACAGTCGATCGTAATACCCCAAAGGCAATAATCAAGGGGAGTGAGGTCCGGTGACCTTGGTGGTCAATTCTGGAAACTCTCACGGCCTATCCAGCGTCCAGGAAGGCAATTATTTAGATGATTAATCACAACACGAGTAAAATTAACAGGAACGCCATCATGCTGATAGTCCATGTTTTGCCTTACACGTAATAGTAGGTCGTCCAGTAGTTTTGTCAAATCATTTTATAAAAATTATAAATACCTGGCTTCCGTAAGATTCTCTTGTAACAAAAATGGGCCGAGTAATTGATTATGCATCATGCCACACCACACGTTAACGCTGAATCGATGTTGAACGTTGCTTTCCACCATGGCATACGTATTCTCACTTACTTCATCACGAGTAAACTGAGCCTCATCAGTAAACAAAATATTTATGTAAAATGTATCATTTCCGTTTACCCAATGGCAAAATTTCAATCTCTGAGCATGATCACCTGCGTGAGGATTTTGAACGGGTTGGATATGGAACGGTTTTGAACCATTTCTGCGAAGACTCTTCCATGTAGTGGTTTGATTAATTTTTTAGTTTGATTTATTAATTAATTTGAAGGCGAGTTGCAATGCGCCTCGTAATCACAGCAGGACTACGCTCTGCGATGTTAAGAATTGCATCTTCTATGGCTACATCAGGACCAGATTGCCTTTCGATACAATTCTAGCACTGGTAAATATTCCGGTTTCACTTGCATTGTTGAAGACTGTCTGGAGCATTTCGATCGGGCGTACTTCTATTGTGAAACACTCAGTAACTGCACGGGCAACACTACCGTTACAAAACCTATAAATAAATAGAATCATGCCTTCCACATAGCTGTGATAATTTATTTTCTTCACAAAGACATTCTCATGGAATGAATTTAGAGCCCATGACCTGACCACAAAGAAAATATTTGTATTCCTCTACCCATAAACATTTGAAACGTCATATTACTCGAGTTTTATTGAAAAAATGTCATTTTTCATCAAATCACCCCTTATTTATCCACTACCCCCTGAAGCGATCTTACCCAAAAACAATTCGAAGCGTTCTTTTGTCGGATGCTAACTGGATATCAAATTTGAAGATATCTCAATTAGTTCAAAAGTTATTCCGCTTATTAACAGACCGACGTACATGCCGACAGACCGACCGACCGACAGACAAGAAAATTTTCGTTCCAGAATCAAGTTTTCTATACGTTTTGCAACTTTTAACGCCCTTGGCAAAAAAAAATCTGCTATTTTTGGCAAAAATATTCTACTCTCACGCATTCAACCCCTAACTTAATTTCAGCACAGAATAGCATATGTTTGATGAAATTAAAAGTTTTCTAATAAATAAACCCTAAAACGTTATATTACTCGAGTTTTAACGAAAAAATGTAAATTTTCACCAAATCACCCCCCATTCATCCACTATCCCATATAGCGATTTTACCCAAAAACAATCCGAACCGTTCGTTTGTCAAGAGCTAACTTTATACCAAATTTGAAGATGATATCTCAATTCGTTCTAAAGTTATCGTGGCCACAAACAGGCAGACATACAGACCGACAAACAAAAGAAAATTTCGTTTCCAAATCATGTTTTCTATGTTTTGGTAATTTTTACGACGTCTAAGGGAAATTTTTTTATTTATTTTTGTTGCCGATGCCATACTTGCACACGGGACGACGTGAAAGTAAAATAATATCTGCATACTCCCGATGGGTAAATGTGGCAGGCATTGAAATTTACGTTTTAACTGAATTTACCTAAATTTTAACAGAATTTGGATAGAAAACAATCGCTTAACTTTATGAACGTCAAAAGTAATGTGTCACAAATCTGACAATTTAATGCGAGGATTGACTACTCCAAATAAAAAAGTCTGGACGCAGCAAATGCGTTATGGTAGTGAATTTTCATTAAAATGTTTTTAATAGCAAATATGTGTTCTTTTTTAAGAAAGCAGGCATCAAATTTGGTTACCAGTATAACCTATATAGTAAAAACAATGTATCATGTTTCATCAAAATAACTTTATTGTTTGAATATGTACAACAATTTTCGAAAGTAAACTTAAACCGTTCCCGAAAAAACTGGTTTCTTGGTCAACCTTATAGGTGAATAGCAAAATTTAAGTATTTAATCAAAAATCGGTACCATAACGCACTTGCTGCGTCCAGGATGTTCTTTCTTACAAACATGCATTATATTTCGATGGAAAATGCCCAAATGCAATAACATAAGGCGTGTTCGACTAAAAACAAAAGAAAATTTGTATCACCAACGACTTATGGGCCACCTTGTGATTGTAGGAATATTTTTTAAGGTGTAGCTCAAGACACCCTAAAATTAATATATACATTTTTTTCATATCTTGTATAATAACGGATATATTGAGCTTTATTGATTTTTTACGAAAATTCGACACAAATTATATACCATTAAACGATAAACTCTATAGCTAAGACTACTACCAAGCATCAGAGAAAGTGTCTATTTGAAATGAATTTTCTGGAAACATTTTAGTAAAGTGAAGGACAATGACGGTTGAAACTCAGACTTCAGGATTTGTAAAACATTCTTCTTGAGACATTGTCTTTCCATAGCTCATATTAGATTCAAGTTCTTTGCCTAAATGTTGCCAATTTTGACATTTTAAATCGCGACTTTGACGTTTTGAGGAAAACCCCAATTTATTTTTCTTTAAATGCCTCTAACTTTTTTGTCTTTCAACTTTGGTACGTAATTTACATATAATGATATAAACCCGTGTACCAAATTTGGTTGCCCTTACTTTGTTATTTCCAAAGATATGATTGATTTTAGAAAGAAAACACAAAATTTTCCAGGAAAACCTGGGCCGATTTTCCTGGATAACGAACTTATCCAATCCACTAGCAAAAGGAAGGCATTCACTAAATTTAATCAAAATCGGCCCTTTATTTTTTGAATTATCGGTGTGATACACACACACAAATATATATATATATATATATATATATATATATATATATATATATATATATATATATATATATATATATATATATATATATATATATATATATAACATATAAAAATTGAAACTGACCCCGGATATATGTTCTAGGGGGCCTAATTAGCGCTCATTTGAAGAAATGTTTTCAAAATTCAAAAGTCGGGATCTCCTCATTAGTGAATTTTTTTAAGAAAATTCACTAATAGCAACTCTTAATAAAAGAAACCTATCGGCAAGAACGGTAGGGCGACTCATTTTTCTTCATTAAAATTAGGCAATATCTCAGTAACAATTGACGTTTGACCATATATTTATTATACTTTTTGTTTGTTTTGGTTCCCTGAACACGCTATTCAAAAACAGGGGGTTCCTCACATATCGTCCTATATGACTTCAATGAGTTGACACATTGAATAATCCGTTTTTCCTTAGTCTTAAGATCTCATGCAAGAGCAGATTGGAATAATGGTTTGCCAAGGTTGTTTTCCAAATCGGAGACACAAAAATGTTCACAATAAACCACACGTTTTATTCAAATCCCGTTGTTAATACTTTTTTTTAAATATATATTACTTATCTATTTAATAGGTGATATAATAATGTTATCGTACCTATTATGGCAATACGAAGGCGACCTCTGGTTATAATTATATATTGCTTAACTATATTTTCAAGTTCTGGTATTTGTATGCTTGTTAGGAAAGGGATTTGTGTGAAATTCTGTAGCTTTCCGACACTTCCAATGATATCTCCAAGTTCTGTGAGGCCTAATGCCTGAAACAAACAGATCAGTAAATTCTAAACTGGAAAAAAACTTTTGCTTTTTAAATTTACTATTTTTGCTGTTAGTATATACAAAACATAATAGATTATTATTATTATTAACAGTTTGTTCGCAAAAATTACAGACAGATATACAGTTTTACATTTCCACTGATACTTACAATGAATAAACAGATAGATATACTCATATAAGCATAGCTTGTTTGTGAGAAACATTTTGACACATTATGAGACACAAACCGGTTGATTCGTGATATCCGTGTATTTAAAAGTCTTGCCTGAAATATTTGTTTTCAATATTTAGCATTCTACTTGCATACTCTTGTTTACCGCTAATAAATAACCAGCACACTTCCACACACACAGATACACACACATAAACCTCAAAAACAGGAGCCCGCAGACACAAAAGGTAAGCAAAAGATCTCCAAAATCACATGCAAAAGCGCAAAAAAATAAAGCAGCCACCCAAGGCAAAGGTTACCTTTTTTACACCTCAAGCTTTTCCAGGATATATTATATTCAACAATTACAGTCGAGGCAATGACTTCATCCAATTTTTTGCCAATTTTGCAAACCTATGCTGGCTACACTTTACATTCCTGATTTCAGGCGATAGATAATTGTATATCCTTCGACCAGTGTATGTATGACAGCGCTGACCTTTAGATTTTTCACATCTTGGAGCCATAAGTATGTTATGCCAAGCATTCTTGTCCTGTAAGCAGATGATACCAGTCCGATCGAACTCTTATTCCTACGCTGCCATTTTAATAAATTCAATAACAATTTTTCTGATGAATATGTTTAGTTTTCCTGAGAGAGAATACAAGCTTTTTATATGTGGTTGTGGAAAAATAACAAAGGTAAGGTCACCAATAAAACCAAATATAAACGGTATTAGAAGATGCAGGAGAAGAAAGATAACTACTAAAGACGATGCGTGAGAAGAAAGGTAACTATTAGATGGCATTGAGAAGAGAAATGCAAAATTTGTTGGAAATATTCTGATACATAATAACATTCTTACCACAATATTTTATTTTAAAAACACATAAGAAGAATAAAGGAAGATGTCGACCAAGGGGAGAACGTAGCCCAATTGATGAAGGCTGATGCTATAATTGAATAAGAACTGATGTAGACCAGAAGCCTTAGTTGCAATGACAGGGCTACATGGTTTTTGGAATGTGATAAACATGACGATAATCACTAACAGCCTCTTTACGTTTAGTTTCATTTTTTAAGATAGTCCTAAAACAAAATCACATACCATTGCATCAGGGTTTAACATTTTTAAAAATTCACCACAGATATTCCATCTTTCTTCTGCTGGTCTTCCTTCAAATAAAACAGTACCACCACAAATGCCTCCTGTGTTAAGATACAATACTATGTTCTGATCATTTTGCTTAGCTCTCCTCTCTTTCACTGTAGTAACGACTCTGGCAACTCCACCAATACAACCATCATTATTTTCATAACAAACACGGTTTACTTTATCGACTGGACCAAATCTACCGAAAATATCACCGTCATGTAAAATCTCAAGGGTTTCCGATGACGTGTCTAAAACTAAAAGTAAACATAGCAGGAATCTAGTTAAAATGATGCAAGGAACCCAAAAAGACATTAACTATGGAACTTATCGTCAGTTGTCACTGACAGAAAACTTTTTTGACTGACAAGTGCTCACAGCTATTTAGAATTACCTAGTTGTTCATCATGACAAGGCCACTATGCAGTTTTTCCCACGATACAATGACTAGATATCTACATATCTATCTATTTATCCACCTATCTATCTATCTATATATCATCTATCTATCGATATATCTTATATATATATATATGGTCCATTTCTATTTGAGGTCGTTGCTGGATAGTAACTATGCCTTTGACCCCTCTTGAGAGGCTAGTGGTGATCCCTTTTGTTGGAGGACCTGTGATGGACCAGTATCCACTTTTTCAAGTAGTCGTGGCTCTTGCCTCCTGGCAAGATGCCTTCGACAACGTAGACTAAACTTTTTTTAACAGTGGATTTTCGTGCTCAGCAGCTTGCTCGTATGTCTTGGATACGATGTTTTGTGTCATTTGCCTTAGCGATGAAATTTCCATGTCTTTGTTTAGTTAGTTGTCCATTTCTGAGAAACGATGGTGCCTTTAGCATGATTCTCAGTAGTTTATTTTGTGCAACTTTGATCTTATTCATGTGGGTTTTTGCGGTGTATCCTCAGGCTGAAATTACGTACTTTATAGCTGGTCTCATTGGTGTCGTGTATGAAAGTCTTTTCGTTTTTGTGTTCAGTTTGACCTTTTGTAATAAAGAGTATAGACATCTGGTCGCTGCTGGTACCTTTTCTTTCATCTTGCTCGTGTGTGTCACCCATATTAAGTTTATGTCTATTGTGACTCCAAGATAATTTGCTTCTTTTGACCATTTTAATGCATTGTTCTATATATATATATATATATATATATATATATATATATATATATATATATATATATATATATATATATATATATATAACTTTTTTCTGTCCATGTTGTAGCCTTGAGAATGGAATAAACTTTTCCGAAAGCTCGGAATTTAATAAAGAGTTCTCTCTCTCTCTCTCTCTCTCTCTCTATATATATATATATATATATATATATATATATATATATATATATATATATATATATATATATATATATATTGTGTGTGTGTGTGTATTTATGTATGTATCTATCACACCGATAGATCAAGAAATAATGGGCAGATTCTGATTAAATTTAGTGAGTACCTTCGTTTTGCAAGTGGCTTGGATAAGTTCGTTAGCTAGGAAAATCGGCTCAGTTTTTCCCGAAAAATCTTGATTTTCTTTTGGAAAATTTATATCTCCGAAAATAAGAAAGTTATGGCAACAAAATTTGATATGCGAGTTTGTATCACAAAAAGTAAACTACATACCACAATTTAGCTCTGTAAGTTAAAAGACAAAAAAGGGAAAAAATAGGAATTTAAAAAATATGGGGTTTTCCTCTTAAAATGTGAAAGTCGCGATTTGAAACGTCAAAATTGGCAAAATTTTGCAAAGAACCTGAAACAAATACGGATTATTTTACAAACCCTCAAGTTTCAGCATCAACGGTCCCTGTCCTTCTTTTACTAAAATGTTTCCGGAAAATTCATTTTAAATGTACCCTTTCTCTGATGTTTTGGCATTGGTTTCTGATAGAGTTTATCGTTTAATGGTCTAGCGATTTTTCGTAGAAAAAAATCGCTAATGAACAGACCGCAATTTTTATTTTTGATGTTGACTTGATAGCGTTCGTCGTTTTCAAGTAATTTCAATTGTTTTCCAACTTTTCTCATTTTTGATGCATATCAAAAATTATGATTCGCCAATAGATAGCAAAGTCTCATGAAAGCGACGCATTTAGAGAGGGTTTTGTTTACATTATTCGTCGAAAAAAATCGAGATGCCGTATACAGGGCTCTCTGATATAGCGTGACTGATTTGGAAAAATTCAACTGCGGTAACTCAATTTTCACAAATGGAACGGTCTGTATTTTGTGTTTCAGAAACGAATGGCATGCCCTCTGCTTCAAGTTTTGTATAACACTTCCTATGTGTGTGTTTTTTGATTCTTTAACGCCGGCCTACTTCCGCGAGTATGGCAAATCACCGACGCCATTGTTTTTCGAATGAAAACTCAAAATTTTGGTTAACATGCCTTAATTTGTTGTTTGGGATACTGAAGTCTGTACGCATTTAAGAGGAATTTAGACTCTCTATGTAGTCCACACTGCTCCTCTCGTTCGCAATAGTACAGATGTGTGGAAACCCAGTTTATTTTTCAATAGTAGCATGTTCGGCCGTTAATGGTGATGGTCTTTGTGATTTAAATGTTAGCAGCGGGACAAAGAAACAGGTGGTTGTCATTCTTCTGTTCACTCGTTCTTTACTGATGATTGAGGAATTTATCAGCATGGAGGTCCGGCCGTGAATTTTTTTTTATATTCTTCGGATCTCCATTCAATGGGTCATTAACCTATGTAGCTACCATATATACTGATGTGCCCATTCCACTAATTTCGAAGGTATAGCGACTTTGGGCCAAACTCTGGCTGAGTGTTCAAGAGAGACGTCTTCATGATCCATAGGTGCTTCGCGCCAAGGTGCTCAAAGCCAGTTTGATCAAAGTTTAATTGTCATTTTGTCTTTTAAAGATGAATATTAGTATTGTTTTAATGTTAGTTTTTTGAGTAACTATAACAAGACCGAACTCTTCTATAGTATAGGGATCGTATATAATAGTAATAAGAGTAGTAAGAGTAATCATAGTAATAACAGTAATAATAGGAATAATAGTAATAATTGTAATAATAGTAACAACTGTTATATTAATAGTAATAATACTATCAATGGTAATAATGGTTTACAAATGTGCTGAAGATCTATAAAATCGATACTTCTCTCTTAAGGTTTCTTGAGTACGCAATGTCTACCTGGAGAACAAAAATTCAGTTACGGGTACAAATGGGTGATAACATCGTAACCAGCACGATACCAGTTAGAAGAAGTATATTTTGCCAAGCCCATTGTGGTTCAGCCTCGCATTGAACCCACTATCGAACCTCCTGAACTCTACCAGATATGGCTTCGATATAAATAGCACTGGCAGGGGACAAATGAGGCTAAATCATCTGCTGTATATGGATGATCTTAAGCTGATGACCTCCACAAACAGCCACCTGGAACAGCTCCTGAAAATCGTGGATGGGTTTTCCAGAGATATTGATATGCTTTCTGGGCTTGAATAATGTCGCACCTTATGTGTAGTCAGGGGGAAGATACAAACAAATGTATATAAAATGCAGAATGGCCAGAAAATTCCACGATGCATGTAGAAGGGTGTTGCAAATACCTGGAATACAGCAAGGAGAAAAATAAACCGCTCAGCAATGAAGAACTATCTGACAAATTAGTTTACGAAACGAGTAAAGCATGTGATGCGAGCACATCTCAACAGCAGGAACCCAAGTCTCAACACAAATGCATTTTTTGTACTTATCTATTCATTTGGGATCGCAAACTGGCGCAACGGGAGGCGCAAACACTCCTAACAAAATCCGAAAAGCATCACCCCCGTAATATAGCGAGCGAGTAACCCTACCTAGACACTAAGGTGAAACTGGATTGTTGGATCTTGGTAAATAGTTAAACCACCAGATATTAAACCTACGTACATATTTCCATTAGCAGCTGGTTACTTCTGAACTACATCGTGCCATATGCGAGGCAGATGATTCGACACCGCTACAATTAAAAGAAAGTGAAATAAAAAATTACCATCGCACTGATCAGGACAAGCTGTAATCTTGGAAAACAGAAGCCTGTCCATGGGCGACATCTGAATAAGGCCCCTCAGCCACATGTGCTACAAATTGGCTTTGAGCTACTGGTTAGTGTCCGGACAGATGTTTCCAGAGACAGAGGGGTTTTTGCTGGCCATACAAGATCAGGACATCTCAACAAGAAACTACCTAAAGTATATAGTTGGAGATAATTCGGTCTAAGATGAAAAATGTAGATTTGAATGTCAGTCCTAAGGGACTACCCAGCACGTCAAGGGACGACGTCAAGCGTTTGCTGCAACACAGTAAAGAGAGAGGCACGACGCAGTTTCGAAAATACTTCATCAATAACTAGCTCTGAAGCTTGGACTTTTAAATCTTAGTAAGGTATCCTACTATAGATACACTTCTGAGCCTGTTCTAGATAACTCAGGATACAGGTTTTACTGGGATCGGACTACGCTCACAGACCACGGAGTTTCCCACAACAAGTTAGATATAATAGTAGTGGATAAGTTCGAATACTAATAATCTAGAGATAAAGTACAACGAGAATATTATTAAGTGCAGAGACCTCGATATACAAGTAAAGAGGCAGTGGATGGCAGATAGTGTCCGAGTGATCCCAATAGTCGTGTCGTCAGCTGGTGTGGTTTCTAAGAATTTTCGAGACTGGGTCTTGAAGAGCACCTTTAAAAGGTTTTGCAGAAGGCGGTAATAATTGCAGCTGCCCACAGCGTGGGGAGATTCTTGGGAAATGAGGATGTGTCTCGTTGTCGTTCAGTGCTGGATAACTTGGAAAGGGCTCCATCTGACCTCAGTCACCTCACACCTCGAATGAGTGAATGTTTCTATTTGAGGGAGTGTGACAGCCGTTTAGGCTAAACTCTGTAACAGGAGTAGTATTAATAGTAATAAGAGTAATATTTATTGATACAAATTATACATTACGTTATGTGAGATTGATTCCAAATCGCCATCTCTGGTGTTGTGGCAACTCCACGTTTCCACGCTGCTTAATAAACTTCCGGCCTATGGCCTACCACCAAAACTTTGTACCTGGACAGCAAATTTCCTCTCCAACAGGAGTATATCTGTTGTGGTGGATGGCCATTCCTCTAAACTGTATCCAATTAATGCAGGAGTTCTTCAAGGTTCAGCTTTAGCCCCTACTTTGTTTCTTCTCCACATCAATGACCTCCTCTCTAGCACATCCAACCCAGTTCACAATTACGCGGACGACAGCACCCTCCACTCAAATATACAATATTCTAAGCCTGTCTCCTTAGCCCAATTAGATGAGGATCGCAGACCCATGGAGGGTTCCGTCTCCGTGGATCTCCAAAAAATATTAGACTGGGGAAGTAGAAATCTTGTACAATTCAACCCCACCAAAACTAAGTCTTGCTTTCTTTCTCACAAGAGATACACCAGCCCTAGACCCATCACAATGAACAACCAAGTTATTCAAAGTAATGAGTCCTTTTCTCTTGTTGGCATTTCTGTGGATCGAAATCTTAATTGGCACCAACATGTCACATCAATTGCAAAAGCGGCTGCTAAGAAATTGGATTTTCTCTTCCGGACTCGCAAATACTTTTCACCAGCTAATCTCTATACCTTATATACTTCACAAATAAGGCCAAACCTCGAATACTGCTCCCACATCTGGGGTGCAGCTGCCGCTTCTACACTCGCTATCCTGGACTCCATTCAAAAGAGAGCTATACGTCTCATCGGTGACCCTACCCTCAACTAAAGGCTGCCATCCCTTGCCCACCGACGTGCCGTTGGTGACCTCTCTCTATTCTATAGATATCTGCACGGGCACTGCTCAGAGGAGCTTTCCTCCATAATTCCCCCACCTGCTGCCCCCAACAGATCTACCAGGGGAACAGAGCGAATGCACCCTTTTACTGTCCAGGTCACCAGACATAGAACATCTTGTTATGCCCGCTCTTTTGTCCCGAGGACTTCCAAGTTGTGGAATTCCTTGCCGGCACATGTTTTTCCTTCTCCTCCGAACCTCCAAACCTTCAAGTCCAGAATTAACAAGCTGCCTCTTTCCTCCTTGTCAACACCCACGGTACGATAGTATTTAGGCTGTAAGCCCTCGTGGTGTGCTGTTGACATAAAAAAAAGCAGCTTCCACGCACACACAGTAGAGCAATAAGAAAGCTGTGGGAAGGAAACTGGATAATACCACCACGAGAATTGAATTACTTTGCGCTATTATCCATTGCATATTGTGGAAATGCCTGCCTTAAGCCCAACTTGTTGTAGCAAAGGTGTGGCACAGTGAAGAGTCCACAAGGACGAAACGGGTCTGTGTCTCCCGATTTACATCTTACTTCAAGTCCCCATAGGGCTGAAGTAATGTCGGCTAGTGAGTGGTGTATTTCAATGCCCGTCGCGTTATTAGTCAGGGGAGTATTTGTTTTCGCTCGATAGTGTTCTTCCCATAGCTTCGTGCTTGATGTACTGTATGTGCATGGAAGCTGCTGTGGGTGCCTGGAACCGTCACAACATCAGATATGTCAATTTGTGGTATTCTTCATTGCATGAACAATTGAATCACTATATTCATAAACAACACATGTCCATTTTTGGCCAAAATGAGTTTATGACGAAAATTACATTTACAAGGGTAAATTCATCGTACTATGCAAAAACCACACACGTTCTTATATCTAATTTGTAATAAAAACCAATGTATCTCAGAGATACTACACAGAAACAACATACATCCCGAACATGAGACGTTGTTGCTTAGCAAGCATGCGTGTTTTGATTTTAGACACTAATCAGCTGATTGCTGTGGCAGTTGTCTTATTATTAGATTGTTATTGTTGGGTGTATGTGGTCTTGTTTAAGTTATTGCAGTTATTTTATTGGACATGACTGAACTGCCCTCTTTAGCGATAACTGTTGGGGGCAAAACAAAAATCATACCGTACTACGGATGCTCCTTGCATTAACCGACACTGCCCCATTTTCTAGAATTATTCACAATTTTCCAACCAGGGGACATTTATTCATCTCCTGCGACAGAGACTAGGCGATAATAAGACGCAAATTGAGAAAAACTTATATAATTTTTACTGTTCATCAACTTACAGAGTTTATTGTAGCTAGGAGCACCACCAACAAGTTTTCAGTGAAAGTGATGTACTTGATTTTAAAGATTGGTGGCCAAAGTTTTATTTAAAAAAACTGTATATCTGAGGAAACGATTTCAAAAAGCACACCACAAAATTCGAAAGTTAACTTTACTTACCATGAATACCTCTCGCAGTTTATTTACGAGAGCAAAAATAAGGGATGTGTTGCTGCCTTGAAATTTATCGTCTGCAAGCATACGTTCAAACTCCAGCAACCAGGTAAAATTATGACGACTTTCCCATCTGCTGCAGCATATCCACTAGGAAAAGTTGCAATAAAATCAAGCAAAATGGAACATATAAAAAAATGTGCTGCGTTTGTGGAGCAAGATTTTCAAAAATTTTATGCAAAAATACTTCTATGGCCTACTATCACCAATTAGAGAATAAACATAATAATTGGTAAACTTTCTATATTATATTTTTATTTTGAAATAGAACGTATCTTATTTAAAATCCAAGCTACGCAGAAACGACACATGTCCAATTTTTTTGAAAAACTGCAGAAAATTTAAATTATATTTTTTTATTAAAGTCAGATTGACACTTTTTTAGGATCACTTTAAACTATATTTTTGACGTTCTTAATACGAATTATATTGTCTGTAATAGACCTCGAAGTGTTTTTTTTTCATTTCCTCTAAAATTGATTTTTTTTGACATGTGTTGTTTCTGCATATAGCGATTCAAATATAATATTTTTTTTATTGTAGATCAAACCAGTTCAGCAACATGTATGCTATTCATGGTTGTTTTATCTGCCATGAGCAGATAAGAATATAAGAATAATATAAGAAACAATAAAAAAATTATAACGATAAGATGCTATAGTTATAAACATAAATTAAAAATAGTTTGGTCGATAAGTTAGTAACATTATTTGATAGGCTTACATTCGTATGTACACATCCCTACTCTCACACACACACACACTCCCATGCGCCCAAATACCCACACATACTTAAATTAAATTTTAACTCTGATCATGGACCATTAAACACATCTTGTGGAAGTCTTTTTCTTAGTCTTCTTTGTTGTAGTCTTGCACCAAGATTGCAATGTACTGCTTCAGGACATTCAGTTATGTTGTTCAGGAAGTTGATTGCACTTGTTTTTATGAAATCACTGATCACTGGTATGTTTAATTCGCAATGTATTTGCGTGTTCCTAATGAACCACAGTGCGTCAGTGATGATTCGTAGCACTTTGTTCTGGAAGGTTTGTGCCATATTTATTGTTGAATTTGACGCTGTTCCCCATATTGGACAGCCATATGTGAGACCTGGTCTAAGAATACTTTTGTAGATGAGAGTTCCGCATTCAATCTTCAGTGCTGATTTTCTGTTTATAATGGGATACAGCATTTTTAGACGTCCATAAGCTTGCTGAGTTCTGTTTTTGATATGATGCCTCCAGGTTAAGGTACGATCGTAATGTAGGCCTAAATATTTGACGGATTCGTGTTTGTGATTCCAAGGGATTGCTTTGTTATCTATTTGTAACGGTGGCGGATTTGGTCCTCTTAAGAGCGTAAAAATTTTAGCTTGACTCTTTGATGAGTTTATAGTGATTCCCCAGCTCTTGCACCATTTTGTAACTTTGTTTAAGGAATTTTGTAAAAGGTTTCTGGATTCGATAATGCTTTTGTGTTGTGTTGCTATCGCTGTATCGTCCGCATACATCGCCAATAAGGAGCCTTGTTCGCATAGTATGTCGCTTACATATAAATTATATAGTGTAGGTCCCAATATCGAACCTTGAGGTACTCCTACGTGAATTTCTTTAGTTGTGGAAAATTCAGCGTTTATTCATACTGCAAATGTTCTATTTTGTGTGAAGCTGGCAATGATTTTGAGTAGATAGGAGGGTAAGTCTTGGATTTTAGCTAATTTGAAGAGGAGCCCGTCGATCCATATTTTATCAAAAGCTTGCGTTGCGTCAAGAAATGCTACGGTGGTATTTTTTTTTGTTTTCGAATCCTTTCACAATAATTTCATTTAAACGAAGGTGCTGATGAAGAGTTGAATGCTTTTTTCTGAACCCGAACTGTGTGGGGGGTAGGGTATTATGCTCTTCCATAAATTCGTTCAGTCGCCTCAGTATCAGTTTTTCGAAAAGCTTGCCTAAAGTGCATAGCAAGCTGATAGGGCTATAGCTTGATGGGTGCATCTTGTTTTTTCCATGTTTCAGGAACATGATAATTACAGCGTGTTTCCATGTGTGTGGAAAATAGCCAGTTTTCAGGCACGCATTAAATATAAGCGCTAATGTCTCAAAACACTTTTTGGTCAGATTTTTAAGAACTATGTTCGGTATGAGATCATGACCAGGGGATTTTTTTATTGGTATTATTTGGTTAAATCAGATATTTCGTCTGAGGTAATGATCGAGAAGCTGTTTTGGCTTATATTAGGAAGCACATTATCAATAAATGATTTAATTTCTTTTGTGAGGGTGTGATTTGGTAAAGGCGCTGGAACATAAACGTTTTCGAGATGCTCGGCAAATATTCTACACTTGCCCTTATCTGTATCGTGAACTTCGTTGTTAGTTTTTAAGCTGTAGGTAGTTTGTGGTTGTCGAAGTATTTTTTTTGGTAGCTCTCCACATTGAGGGATCTGCTGCTTCTAGTTCACTTATATATTTTTGATATGATGATATTCTGTGTTCATCAAGTTCTCTTTTTACTTGGTGACTTAATTGATTTAGTCTGGTTTTCAATTGACTAGTATGATTATCAAGCCATAGTCGTCTGACCCTGTTTTTCTCTTTAATTACATCTAGGATATATTGAGGTGTTACGTATGACTTCAATTATAATAATAAAATAACTAATTAACATACATCATACCTCATCAGTAATTTTTATTTCATTTATTTTCAAAGAATTTTCTGATCAAAACACGATAACGTTGCGACGGATTTTTATTCACAGTTGTCACTATGCGTATAAATAAATTCAATTTGTTTCTGATGATGCTGTTAAGTGGCAAAGCCAGTTAAAGAAAAGTGAACGAACAATGGTGAAGTCAAAAACGCAGTCTCTACGTCTATTATTAACATAGTACTTATCTCCCTGGAGAAAATGCAGGAAAAAAAACAAAGTAACGCTGCAGAAAAAATCACTGATTGAACAAGAACGTAAACTAATGAAAGAATTAACAGGCCGTCTGTAAAAAGGAAAAGAGAGAAAAGCATAGGAAAACTGATTCAGAATTGGTTAACATTACAGGAGAAAACGACTTCTGGCTATAAACAGTGGAGGAGAGTGTATACATTCGGATCCGGTGTCGACTTTGATCAAAGATTAGCTTTGAGTCTGCTATGATTCTATGAAATATTAATGAATTGAAAGGTAATGGAATAAATTAATTTCTAAAAGCAATATTTCGTCGGGGTGGTACAGGATTAGGAGCGCATCGGAACCGTGCGGAAATTAAAGAGAATAGCTAATCAGCGCCTACCAGGATCAATATGAGTAATTGATTTCGCAGATAGATTAGGTGTTTGTTAGGGGGCCCCTCTTGTTTATGCATGTTTGAAAATACACGGATAATCAGGGATTTAACAGTGAGTCTGCTTTAAGATTCTTATAGTGTAAAATTAAGTCGAATTTGTCGAGAATGAACAAGTTAGTCATATTTATACATATATTTACTTTTAAGGTAGTGTTGCGCTTTATTTAGTTTATACTGTTACGGTTTACTCACACTATATATATATATATATATATATATATATATATATATATATATATATATAAAGTAAATATAAAAAATTTGGTTATCATAGATTTTATATTTTTTAAGATAAAAAAATTTTTCAAA
Source organism: Tillus elongatus (assembly GCA_964006375.1). Lineage (NCBI taxonomy): Eukaryota > Metazoa > Arthropoda > Insecta > Coleoptera > Cleridae > Tillus > Tillus elongatus. Next base: position 70,063,813 of record OZ023270.1, read on the forward strand.
TGAAAACTCAAAATTTTCCCGGAAAACCTCGTCCAATTTTTCTAAATAACGAACTTGTCAAAGCCATTTACAAAAGGAAGGTACATGCCAAATTTTATTAAAATCGGCTTATTACTTTTTGAGATATGAATTTTTTTCAAATTAAAACTCAAAATTTTCCCGGAAAACCTCGTCCGATTTTCTTGACTAACAAACATGTCAAAGCCATTTACAAAAGTAAGGTATGTGCCAAATTTTATTAAAATCGGCTTATTACTTTTTGAGATATGATTTTTTTTCGAATGAAAACTCAAAATTTTCCCGGAAAACCTCGTCCGATTTTCCTGACTAACGAACTTATCCAAGCTATTAACAAAAGAAAGGTACATGCCAAATTTTATCAAATTCGGCCCATTATTTTTTGAGTTATCGATGTGATACATATACATATATATATATATATATATATATATATATATATATATATATATATATATATATATATATATATATATATATATATATATATATATATAACATATAAAAATTGAAACTGACCCGGATATGGGTTCTAGGGGTCCTAGTTCGCGCTCATTTGCAAAATTTTTTTCAAAATTCAAAAGTCGGGATCTCCCTATTAGTGAATTTTTTCTACGAAAATTCACTAAAAGGATATCAAATATCACTTTAATCATACTCCCTCCAAAATACTGAGCACAATAACACCTAACACCAAATCACTTGGACTTGAACACCATTGTTTGTTTACTGTTTTATCTATTGATAACAACCCATTAGCACTAGATGGTGTCTACCCCTAGGATATTCTGCAGGCAATTGAAATTGCCCTTTTATAGTTTATTTTATTTTTGTTATGTGTTCTAGTTTATCAGGAGATAAGACAAACACAAAATTACAATACTTGTGAACCGTTTGAGTGATTTTTTTCTGAAAAATTCAGTAATGAGGAGATCTGGAAACGGTCGATTATCCGGGAAAATATACAAGGTGTCGAAAAAAGTTTTATACAAAAGTTTTTGGGTTCTTCAATGTCTACTAGGCGGTGATAATTTCATTTATACAGGGTTGGTCATACAGGCGTGGCACACCAATATTAATTTTTTTTTAATGGAACACCCTATATATTATTCGATATTTCAATCCTTCTCTTAATTTTGAGCAACATTTATCAGAAGCATGATGTACATAAACTCAATCGTTTCCGGGTAAAAAAATAAATAAAAATAAACGCTATTGTTTTTAAAATCTATTGGATGAAGAACAAAAATAAATGAAAAGTAGAATATCTCTTGAAAACAATCTGTGAGTGTGAAAAGAACCGGTTGCGATGTTTTTAACATTGTTTGAAATCCTATTTTATAAGATGTTCAAAGTGTTCTCCATTGACCTCCTGACAATAATGAATTCGCTTAACAAAACATTGCACTGCATTTACAAGAGCGTTTTGAGGAATGTTATTAATTTCATGCACAATCCTTGCTTGCAACTCTTCAATATTCTGCGGTCTATTTTGGTAAATTAAATTTTTTACATGACCCCACAAAAAAAAAGTCAAGCGGCGTCATGTCGGGAGACCTAGCTGGCCATTGAATAGTTCCCCTGCGCCCTATCCATCTGCCAGGAAATGTTTGATTCAGATATTCCCGTACCTCAATTCCAAAATGAGGGGGTGCCCCATCCTGCTGAAACCATATTTCTTCCGCTGGTAGATTTGGGTCGTTATTGTTCGGAAATAATCGACTAACGTCTGGAACAATTGATTCTTGCAAAAGTGTCAAATATCGAGCAGAGTTCAAATTACCGTGTATAAAATAAGGTCCTATGATATGTCCACCAATAATAGCACACCAAACATTTACTTTTTGCGGTCTTTGGGTGTGAATTTGTTCCATCCAATGTGGGTTTTCGTCTGACCAGTACCTACAGTTGTGTCGGTTGACTTGTCCATTCAAACAAAATGTAGATTCGTCGGAAAACAAAATGTGGTTGGCAAAGTTAAAATTTTGGCGTAACTTCTCCATAATAAGTTCACAGAACTCGATTCTGCGATCAAAATCGTCTTCACTCAGTTCTTGCAATAAATGAATTTTATATGGACGGAACTTTTCCCGCTTCGTAATCTTTTGAATTGAATATCGACTCATATTGTGATTTAAAGCCAATTGCTGTGCCGAAGTTTTCGGATTTTCCACCACATCCAATATTACATTCAAAGAATTTTCTTCATTTGTAACGGTTACTGGCCTTCCAGTTCTAGGTTTATCCTTGATACCGCCAGTTTCGTGAAAACGATGCAAAGTTTTCGAAACTGTGGATTTGGAGATCGATTCCCGCTCAGGATGCAACTCATTGAACATAATCACCACTTGAGCAAAACTTCGTGTTCTATCACCGTACCCTATCATCATTAAAATTTCCATACGTTCGGTTTCACTTAAACTTGCCATTTTGCACAAAAACTGTTGACACTAAATTACTAATGTTTCAAAACTGTTGACACTGAATGAATGTTTGACATTCGTTGTCCTGGAAACATTTTAAAACAAAAGAATAATACTGCGTTTCTTATGGGCATCTTATCTTATCTTGGGATTCCAAACAATGTTAAAAACATCGCAACCGGTTCTTTTCACACTCACAGATTGTTTTCAAGAGATATTCTACTTTTCATTTATTTTTGTTCTTCATCCAATAGATTTTAAAAACAGTAGCGTTTATTTTTATTTATTTTTTTACCCGGAAACGATTGAGTTTAGGTACATTATGCTTCTCATAAATGTTGCTCAAAATTAAGAGAAGGATTGAAATATCGAATAATATATAGGGTATTCCATTAAAAAAAAATTAATATTGGTGTGCCACGCCTGTATGACCAACCCTGTATAAATAAAATTATCACCGCCTAGTAGACATTGAAGAACCCAAAAACTTTTGTATAAAACTTTTTTCGACACCTTGTATATTTTCCCGGATAATCGACCGTTTCCAGACTTATCAGCGACCCTGTATATATATATATATATATATATATATATATATATATATATATATATATATATATATATATATATATATATATATATATTTGTGTGTGTGTGTGTTTGTGTGTGTATGTATGTATGTATCACACCCATCACCCAAAAAATAATAGGCAAATTTTGATAACATTTGGTAAGTAACTTCCTTTTGCAAGTGGCTTGGTTAAGTTCGTTAGCCAGGAAAATCGCACCAGTTTTAGATTTTGTTTTGAAAAAAAAATCATATTTTCGGAATAACAAAGCTATGGCAACCAAACTTGGTAGGCAGGTTAACATTGTAAAAACCAAACTATACCCCAAATTTAGACCTCTAAGAAAGAAAAAAAGTTATAGACATTTAATAAAACAAAATTTTAGTACCACTAGAAGTCAGAGAAGACGCATTACCAAAATATTGTATGTGTTAAACAAAATCTATTAAATATTAAAACGTTATTTTTTCATGGCGCAAAAGGTCAAGAAGTACGAGAAAAATTACCTTAAAATTTTTTTTAGTTTTTCTCCTGTAAATGTAAAACTAGAGATGTGAAACGTGAAAATTAGTGAAACTATTGCGAATCATGAATGGTAAATATGGCATATTGTATATTAGAATGTTCTAGATTTATGCTACTGTTCTCATTTGTTGAAATAGTTGTAAAAATTCATCTAAAATACGCCTTACATATTACAAATAAATAACTAAAGACCATTATGGGTTATCTACCTTTTCTTGCACTTTGATTGCAAAGCCTTACGGTAGTTAAAAGGTTTGAACGCTTCCTCATGAGCGAAGGGCGTGGATTTAAATCTCACTGTTGACTGAAATTCCCTTTCAACTTTTTTTTTTCACGTTTCTTCGTCTTTGATTCAACTTTAACGTTTCGTGATCAGATTGTGAAATTCCAATATTTTTAGCGACTTTTTATTTAAAAAAAGTCACTAATAAAAGGGGCAAGGACTTTCAGGACTTTAATTCAAGTTTAATAGCAGTTGTTGTTGCCCTTAGTTGGTAAAATCGTTCCACAATTAACACAGCCGTAGAGATTTGTGTTTTCAGAAGAGTTTCTCTGCAACCGGATTCGATTTTTACAGCATCGACAAGCAAAATAATTTTCTCTGCGAAGCCACAGAAAAAGTGTCTACTTCTGTGTTCAGATCAGATTTTAATATTTGTTTAATTTATTTAATTTATTTTTATTAGTGGATTTTCTTGTAGAAAAATGTTCTTCTAATAGCGAATTTTCTTATAAATGAATTTAATAAGTTTTATTTGATGAAACATTTATTGCAATTTTTTGTATGAAAAATTATTCAATTGATAGAACATTTTTTAAACCAAATTCGTCGAACTTATAATGGATTTTTGTGCAAACAAATTATTTTATTTTCAATTTTAATTATAGATTAGGTATATAATTTGAATTTTATGTATTCTTTTAGAAAAATTTTGTGTAAAGAAAATATTTAGCCTTTTTTGTGCTTCCGTAGAGGTCACTTTTTTAAAATATTTTTGTAAAATTTTGGTAATTAATGATAAATGTTTAATAAGTTACCATAAAAAAATGTTTTGGGATTTTTTTGAAAAATTTGTTTGCAAAGTTTCATAATTTTTTTAAGTTTAATGGAATAGGTTTTTGTGAATAATTACATTTTGGTAGGTGAGTAAATAACTTGAAGAGGTTCGATGGCCAGGAAAATCGGACCAGTTTTTTCGGAAGCGAAATTGTGGCAGAATTTCTCTGTTTTGATGTTTTTGGTTTTGCTTTTCAATTAGTTACAGTGCTGTAAGTGTTCGTTATTGCATAATCTAGGTGTTATGTTAACTTTTATTCATTTTCATTTTTCAAAAAGTACAAAAACTACTCCGATTTTCCTGGCCAACGAACCTGTTCAAGCTATTTGCCCACTTGCCAAGGTATAATTTTGCATTAAAGTTTTCAAGCAAAAAAAAATTCAGAAATGATTCATGGTATGCGATTGTAAATGTAAATATATCCAAAACTAAAGTCTGTATAAAAAACTTGAAACAGAGGGAATGTCGTTGACTTCTAAAACACAAAATATGGCCGGTTCGATTTGAAGGAATTGAGTTACTGCGGATTCAATTTTTCCAAATTCAGTCACTATTTGAGAGCGCCTGTATACAGTATCTCGATTTTTCTAGTGACACTATAAACGAAAACCTCTGCGCGTCATTTTCATGGGACTCCAGACTATTGGTGAAAATGCCGTATCATAATTTTTAATATCTGCCAGAAATTGCAAAGCAATTGAAATAACTCAAAAACTATGAACACTTTCAATTTTTTTTTCCTCACAAGCTTGTCTTACAAAATTCTATGGGAAATGCAAGACAACATAAGAAGTGCTCGATTTAATATATATATATATATATATATATATATATATATATATATATATATATATATATATATATATATATATATATATATATATAGAGAGAGAGAGAGAGAGAGAGAGAGAGGTATTATTTTTATTATTTTATGACAGTGAGCTGTATATAGTTCACTGTTTTATGGTTACTAGTTGAAGAAAATTTTCAAATGTCTCAAAGTCGTGATCTCGTTATAAGCGAATTTTTTCTTTGCAATTTCATGAAAACAAAATGTATATGCTAATTTGATAAAAAATAGTACTTCTACAAAACTTAGTTACAAAATTTGACGTAAAAAATTCTATGAAATATTTTTCTCAAATATTTCCCTAAACAATTTGTTTGCTTGAAAATTCATTACCTAAAACATTATTTTTCACTAACTTCGTAAAAAAAATGTTTCGTCTAAACTTCGCCTAAATATCTTTCACACAATAATTCAAACCAAATTTTTCATTTTGTTTCAACAAAATTCCAAACAATTATTTTTTCAAGGGAATTTCGTTAAAGTGTTTAAGAAAGTTTGCTATTTCAAGGATCGACTCGACTAAAGCTGACTAGAACTGAACGGGATGCAGCATTTATACACGCCGCGCAGACGTTCTAGAATCTTCGAAACAAATCGGAACTTTCGCGACGCCGCGGTTAGACTTGTGACTGAAAATGGCAAGTACTAAAAGTTTGAGGAACGCTAGACCACAAGAAGTAAACCCCGTTGTTGTACAAAATTTAATTTCATCACATTTAACACAAAGCCATATCGATATCAATCATTTTTTGAGAGCGCACCTACTCTAAAATTTCAGCTCCAATAAATATATTCACTTATAAGTCATAATTTCCAACGAATCTAAATTGAACATTATCCGTAATATCATAAATCAGTTGTTACACAACTCAACGGCATACTACCTAATTGAATAAAGATATTTCCCTGTAATTGACACAACACCATAAATGATCCTCGTACAATCCACGGGAAAATCGCCTACAATTCCGACCACATTTAGAGCTGTTTTCCCTCGACCACCGGTGCCGATAAGTTGTTGCTGCGGTCCAAATATACCAATTGACTTGTTAAAATCCTGTTTATGAATCGGTATATAATAGTCACTTGAAAATTTGAAACACATCGGGGGAACGAAGTTTGGTAGCGTCATTGGTGTTCCATGGCAAGCTGTTATTGTTGTTTCGGGGTTATCGAAACCTATTTCTCTACGAATTGTTTGTTATTTATCGTTTGTTTTGGTATATCGCGCCATCTCGAACAGATATTTGCCGTTGACTGGTAATTGATTCAAGTGTATTTTATAGCCTTCCACCTGAAAATTTGTTGATTTAGCGATAAAATATTCGGCTTTGTTAGGCTTTCAATGATGCGTATATGATTTTTAATTCTTTACTGTTTTTCATTGCAAAAATAATTTTAAAAATATAAAAGTCTGGCCGCAGCAAGTGCGTTACGGTAGAAACTTTTGGAGAAAGGAACTACCCATTTTTTTAATGAAAATTATATATGCGCCAAAAAATATTTGTCTGCACCTTTTGAAAGATTTTGTTTGACGTGCAAATATTTTGTTCATGTGCCCTGCAGTGGAACCAAAAAATATATTGAGAACTTATAATTTTTTGGAGGTTTTATCAACTCGTTTAAAAATTATTCACAATTGGAGTTGCAAGAACGTATTTTATTCATTGTGATAAGATATGCACTAATTAGTCAATTTTTAGTTTAAAAAAAACTAAAAAACAAAACCAAACGTTCAAAAATGTTTATTCAGTTAGGTAAGTGTTCAAATTGTTGACCACCAGCTTCCATACAAAAGTACAAATTTTGGGCAAAACGATCTCTGACATTCTGGAGCATTTGTGAAGTTATTAGACGGCACTCTTCAACAATGCGTCGTCGTAATTCTTCCAGGGACTCCGGTTCTGTTGAGAAAATTCTACTCTTTAAATCGCCCCATATAAAGAAGTCTAAGGGAGTTAACTCCGGTGATCTAGGGGGCTACTCAATTGCACCTCTACGCACAATCCATTGCTCTGGAAACTCTTTGTTCAAAAACCCCCTAACACGTTGTGAAAAATGCAGTGGAGCTCCATCTTGTTGAAACACTAATTGATTTTCTTGATAGCGATCATCATTTTCAACAATGTCAATTAGTAGAGGGTAAACGATATCTTCTAGTAACTCCAAATACGTTTCGCCACTCAAATTGCCATCAATAAAAATTGATCCGATTAAACGGTCTCCAAAAATTCCAGTCCAGACATTCAATTTCTGTGGAGTTTGAGTGTGGACTTCGTGAAATTTTCTTGGATTATTATCTGCCCAATAACGACAATTATGACGCTTGACTGTAGAGTTTAATAAAAACGTACACTCGTCTGAAAAACAGATATTGAACAGAAAGTTCCCGTTATCAGCTATTCGTGCAGTCATAACTTCACAAAACTCCAGCCGCCGATCAAAATCATCTTCATTCAGTTGTTGTACAAGATGAGTTTTATACGGGTGAAATTTATGATGCTTCAATATTCGCTGAATAGTTCTTCTTTTGATGTTTGAAACAGTGGCCAATTTTCTCGTGCTCAAAGTTGGGTCTTCAGCAATTTATCCTAAAACTTCAATTTCAGTAGTCTCATTTCTAACCGGAAATTCACGTTCAGGATCCCGTTTTTTGTTGGCTACTGAACCACTTTGTCGAAACTTTGCAACTAACTCCAAAATGTATTTTCTGTTAATATGTCTGTTCGGATGTCGTTCATTAAACAAATTTGCGGTACGGTTGGCACAGTCATCGTTTTTGAAAAAAAGAGTAATTATTTCAACTCTTTCTTCTACAGAATACATCATTGTGAAATTAATTTTCGGTAGTACTATCAAACCGACCGATAAACTGAAATAATAAACCGCATTTCTCTCATTCCGATAAGGAATGTTCTGGTAGTCAATTTTTTGTTTACAAACCAACAAAACATTGACTATCAGCACACTTCTTATCGGAATGAGTGAAATGCGTTTTTGCATCTTCAACTGCGAATAATTTTTAAACGAGTTGACAACACTTCCAAAAAAATTAGTGTGCTGAATTCAGAAAAGAAAGGGCTTTCAAATGATGTAACACTCGACCCATGTTCCTTATTTAAAATATAAGGGTTGTTATCACCACCCTTAAGGGGTTGATGTGACAAAGTTGAGTTTTATGTCAAAACATGTCCCCCTCAATATTAAAATTGACATGTTTCAGCGTTTCTTAAAGAAAATTCTCTGGACGCAAATCGGTCTGTTTCGTTTTCAATGCGCCACCCTATATAAACATATAAAAATTGAAATTGACCATAAATCTGAGTTCTGGCGGTCCTAGTTCGCGCTCATTCGAAGATTTTTTTTTCAAAATGCAAAAGTCGGAATCTCATTAGCAATGATTTTGTTACGAAAATTCACTAATAATTAAAAATAAAAAAATAAAATCCTCGAATGTAATTTCTTGTTGTTAAAATTTGGTACACATATTGATTATACTGTTGGAAATTTTACACGAAAATTTATTATTCTAAATTATCAGCAAACTAAGTGTTAAAACTTTTAAAGGAAATCCGCTACTATTACCAAATACTTTATAATGACAATACAGGACACCGTCTGATTTCGTGTTTCAAGAATATCAGCGCCCCTAGCGGATAGTACTGATTTTACGTCGTTCGAAAACGTGTAACACTAGCAATTGCTGGTGTTTAACTGTGTATAATAAAGTTTGAGCTGTGTTTTTACAATGAGTGTTAGTGGTTGGGTGTGTGCAATCTATAATTGTTCGAATTATAACGTGCTAAATCTATCAAAGACATTTCGTAGGTTTTCAAAAGATGGCGAAACGTGAATATGATTTGTAGCAGAAGACAAATTCAAAATCACTTTTATACCAATATGTACAGTTCGCAGAAGATAATTTATTGTGTAATATTTACCATAATGTACCTATTTATAGACAAAGTTCGTTAACTGGTGGTTGAAAGGCTTTAATTATAACTTGTCTTCCAGTGCATAAAGAAAAAGAAATATGAAGGCAAAAAAAGTTTTGCATTAATAATAAATGGTATAAGAAAACTGTTTTTTCTGTATTCCTCTGTATCCTTTTTTATTTCAGTATGGCATAAATTGTCACATTTTTTTACATTTAAAATTATTTTACTTGGTAAAGGCTTTTAATTATTTTCCCAGGGCAAGTTTTTGAAGAGACAAGTAGAAATAGCAGATTCAGCCCTATAATAGATTTATTCACAGAAGTAAGAGTTAGTCTCACCTTTCATCTGCACAATTTCTTAATTATGTACTAAGTATATCAGTTACATATTTTAAAATATTAGATGAATAAGACAGTTTTCATGTAGAGATATAGCAAATTGAGTACTGTGCTACCATTTATACCTAGAACAATTATTTATAAGTAAGTACAGATTGTAACTTAATATCCTCAGAAACAGCTTTCAGTATATTCCTATACATACCCTTGAAATATTAGTTTAACGACGGCTTCGAGGTAGTACATTAAATTATGATGAAATAAGATTATGGGTAAGAGAAATCTGCAGAATTATTCAAGCTGAATTCATTTAGGTGTCAAGCTGATTGTTGATACAAATTCTATTTATAACTATATAATCAGAAAATTTTCAGTTTTGTCATGCACAAGTATTTTATATTCATCTATAATAAACCAATTGTCTACATTAAGAATATGCAGGTAAATATGCAATTCAAGTTACCCGCTCAGTTGTCAGTACTTCTCGCGAGGCGACGCTAGTGTACTTGTCACAAATATCACCAATGCTAAAGCATAGGAGTGTCCCGTATTGTCATTATATAGTATTTGCTATTACATACTTGCTGCGTCAAAATTTTTAACTTTTGCAACTGAACTCAGTAGATAGTAACACTCCCTTACAACACTTTATATTGCAGCTAACGCACTATAAATACAATAATCGATTAAAAAATTAATTAACATGACAACATGCTAAATCACATACACGCATATCCTATAATCTTTCTACTTTCCACTATTCGTTCTCTTTTTGAAGTCAGTGAAGCACAAAACATATACACATAAGGAGATATTTATATAAGATAAGAAAAAGCTCAACCATACGCATATTCATTCATTATCTACTTACACACACGTACATACACAGGTATAATATAAATATATTTATTTTCTCATGGATGGAAACCACAACAAATCCAGTGTATAATTATTCCGTATCTCGGCGATTAATATCTTATGGTGGTACTTCCGGTAGGCTTAATAGCTTTAAAGAAGAAAATGTTAATGCCGAAATCGGTTCACTGGGCTTAACATCTAAGCTTGCAATAGGTAATTATAATGAGAGAAATCAATTAACATATAATACACATTAAAACTATTACAGGCAAACTACCCAATATTATACTACCAGGTATAGTTATTTAATACTTACGTTTAACCTTACCAACAGGGGGTCATACTTTGGAATTAAATTGCACATGGAAGAGAGTTGTCTATAGTTTATTTCACGGTACTCTGTAACGATTACGTTTCGTTACTGCTTTGGCTATTCAAAATAAACCCGTAAGAAACTTAATTAAGAGCCGACAATCCAATATCTGTAAGGCCATTCCTGTTTTCATTACAAAATTATTTTCATGAAAAGTCGCTAAATCGTTAAGTACCGTAAACCCCTTTACTGCATTTCCAATTTGTACGTTAAAATTCATTATGTATTTGCCATGGAAAACTACCTCGCATTATTACTGAACAAATATTTCCAGGAACGAAATGAGCATTTAAAACATACGTTAGGAATATTCGAGAACAAAATATTGTTTATCTGTAATGGTCCGGTCACCCAAGAAAGACGGTTGAATACGTTGCAGAGAATTGCTTGCAAAGCCACCGATTGGAGGTCTCGTTTTATCTCATTCGAAGAATGGAGGCTATAAAGAGCTCGCGACAGCCACCAACCGTTACAGTAAGAATTTTTGCGTGCAGCGACCTAGCAGTTCCCGAACCCGACACATTAGCAGGGACTCTCTGCTGAGTGTTCATAGAGTGAACACCCGTCAGTTTCGGTGGCTATTAAATTATCTTAAAACGAGGTTGTAATGTTCTTTCTGTTATCTGTACTACCTAATAATTATTGTCAGTGATTGTCCAGAGTAATTTAAGTGATTTTTGAGTTTAATTAAACATCGTATTCAGCACAAAAGACGCGAGCTAACTCGTGGCTCTTTGTTCCGAGCTGTTGACTTCTTGCGGTAATCAGAAAGAATTCCTGGTTATTATCGAACCTTAAGTCAATTGGTAGTGAATTTTTCTGAAGCAAATCCACGTTTTAATTGCGATTCGCAAAGTTTCCATCAAGCGAATTCAGAATGTCGACATAGGTGTCAAAAGGTCTTGTAGTGCTGGAGTGATAACATCCACCGGCCCAGTAATCTCCAATGAGAAGTCCCAGTCGTTTTTCCCTAAGTTTTTCCGCTCTTATTGGAGTCTGGAATCTGTGTCAGGCACTCATAATTGATCCTACCTGGAGAGCATCTTCATAGGGTCATCAAGTAACCTAATACCGGAAGACTGGTGAGTCGGAACAAATCTTTTCTCTGAATCAGCAGAATTTTCATGCCGAAATCTAACATTTAAAGTTTTGAAAACCTGAACTTTCAAAATCACGTAATCAAGTTTGAGTTTAAAAAATAATGTCAGAGAGGTGCTGTCAGCACAACTATATATTTCCTGTTTAATCTCTAAGATTTTGTTAATTTTTTCAAATTTAAACACATTTTTTTAAATTGTAATTAGCAATTTTTTTTTCTGTAGCATATCTAACCTACACATTATCTTTAATATCTCTTAGTTTCCATAACTAATATATAAATTTCACGTAGGGAAATACTAATATATTTTCTTTCTTTGGAGCCTCACTCAAGAACTGGCCAGTGAATTCACCAGAAAACCTAGTAATTGATTGACAAACGTCAAATAATTTACCTAATCATTTGTGTTTATTTTTGAGCGATACCCTAAGTAATTAACAGTAACATTGTAGTAATATGCAACTATATTTATCCTATTGTTTTGGTGCATGTATGTAAATTAATACTTTCTTGCTCTAGAGATTCTTGCTGTTTATCTGATTGTTATTTGTGTGCAATTGATGTTTATCTGAGATTTACCAACCATTTTTATTTCATTTTGTTTGCTATTCCAAATTTAATCTATACGAATAAACTTTTATATTTTGTTATATTAAAATATCTGTTTAATTGAAGAGAAATCCGCCCCAACTTCCCCTTTCTTTTGGCATCAGTGCAAATAATTATTCTTACTAACTTTATCTAGATATCTAAATTTCTATGTAACCTAGCACTAGTCTGGAGAGCCCACAAATATAGGACTCTGGGCAGTGCGAAGCAAACAAAGGAAAAGAACGTGAGTATCAAACTATATCCAGATCTGTCAACCTCCTAAAAGTGCTGCCAATCCTAATAAATTTGATAATCTGATAGATAGCTACTTTAGGGTAGGGTGTTATAGGCAATTGTGACCTCACCATTGAGCAGATCTATATCCACCTGAGGTCAATCACAATATACCAAGGTTATTGTACCTTAAGCTTTTCTTTGAAGGAGGTAACAGCTCTCAATGCTTTTTGGTATAGTCCTCTTAGATAGGACAATGTTTCCGCTGACATGTTGTGATTCACAGTATCTAACGCTCTATAAAAGTCCAGAACGATCAACAGTGTCAACCGGCATTGATGAGTGGCTCCCATAATGTCATTGCTTATGCCTAACAGTGCTGTAGTGCAGCTCGATTTACTCGCCAGAAAAGCCGGTAACTGAAAAACAAGAACTCTCGCGAGTACTTTTGACAACACTGGCGTAATATAGGTAATATACAATATGTCAGGGTACCCAGCGACCTGGGAAACCGGTAAAAATCAGGGAACTTGAAATACCCCCTAAACTGTCAGGGAAATGTCAGGAAATTTTGTGATTTTGATCAAATGTCATGAAAGTTATTCAGTAGACGTGGAAATTATGTATTTTTAAAATTTCGTCACTAACAGATCCATTGTTACTTGATTTCATATATATTATATGAATTTCTTTCACGTAAATATTTGTATAGTACGATTGTCGTATGTTATATTAATTGAAACCGCCAATGAACGCAGCGCATGTCACATATGCCGATATAAATATAGCGTCTTCTTCATCTTAAACATGTCTAATTCGTTCATCTCACGTTCAATGTTCTTCCTTGAATGCATAAAATGCAAAACGAATTCAAGTTATTGACGGCGTAGAGCTGCGCTCTGAATGTGTTTATTTGACTTTATGACCATAGGGTTAAAGTTGGACTGAAAATATCGAGCATTTCTATAATGGGTATTTATATCCTAATCCACTTGAGAAAACTTTAATATCGCAACGCATTGTGTATGATAGTTAAAACAAATCAGCAGGAGTGGGAAATATAGAAATTAACGATAAGCAGACGCAGTATGTCAAAAATTCATATCATAAATATATAAGAATTCTTGATGAAAATCAGAAGACAATGCTTGAGATGGACGAAGCAGAAAAACTGAAATATAAGGCATGTAGAGAAATAACAAAACTAGAAACGAGAAAAAAAAACGCATTAAAGACAATGCAAAATACAAAACTGAAGTTTTTAAAATCTAAAATAACCACCTTGAGCAAATATGTATGAATAATTCCTACTATCTTCTCCATGTAGTAATCTCTCTTGGCCTTTTTGATAGTAAACATTTGAGATCTGATTTACTCTTGTTTTTTAAAAAACGTTATTTGATTGAAGAAAAAGACGCGCTTAATTTAATGTTCTGATTAAAATTATTTTCGTAGTTAATTAATTCCAATGCTTGAACAGTAGTTACAATAATGATCTTGTGGCTCATTTAGATTAAAATAAGTAAAATTTTGTTAAGTAGTTACTGCAAAAAAGTGTAATAAACTCGTCATTTACGAGGTAGAAGGTTATCACTTTTCTGTATTAGTTTGACATAATTTAGCCTCTTTGTGTTTTTAATAATGTATGTATCTTAAACAAATTTTGTTTAGAACTTTTATTTATTTTGTTAAAAAAAGTATTCAGAGATATATGTCGTTCATTTCGAGTATTATGAAAACTTTACTCGAGGGGCCTGTAAATGTCAGGGAATTTGATTCTTTATTTCTGCTGGGTACCCTGATATGTGCCTAAACAGAAGCGCTTGAAATACTGGGAATCTCAACGTGTAAGGCTCACGAAATTTAGGTTATAAAATCATTCGACAAGTATAAATACTTTTTAAGGGAAATCCATTATTATAAGAGTCGTAGCAAGGGCGACAAATATAAGTATTAAAATTCAACACGTAAAGCGCAATAAAAACCCGGAGATATAATACGGCATTGTCAAGAACACACATAAAGAATTTTGCCGAAAAACTCCGTATAAAGCATCATATCTAAAAAATGGCTCCCGGTATGCTCAGGCTCTATTTTTGTAAACAATCTCGTATTAATTGAACGCGCGCTGCAAGTTGAAACTGATCTAAAATGAGCGTTCCAATTCCGAAGTGATACGTCAGCGTTGAGACGGTAAAGTAAAGACTGCACAGGGCAGAATGACTGAGACGAGCGAGTGGTGGTAGCTCATTCGACTGTAAGTAAAGGTTGAAACGAGTCACAGAAAAGGCAACTTTACACCACGAGGCTCTATAGAAGTGTTCAGTAGTGCACGACTGCAGCAATCTAGCCGGGAACATCCTTTTATACAGGGCAAATCCTGTACCTAATTTCTATTTAGCAAAATAAAACTACCCACTAACTTCACAAATGGTACCTTGACTGTTGCTTGAAGTCATGCTCTGTAAAAATGTGAAAGCAACTTCTAAGGTTTAGGAATTTTCTGTCTTATGTAAATAGTTTTAAGAAAACGAAAATAAGTCTTTATAAATTTCATCCACAAGATACCCCAGTGGGTGAAATTGGGTGCATTATTTTCTTGATTAAAATGTGTATTTTATTTGAAACACTATTTACCGAATGTTTTTCTTTATTGTATCAATTAACAACCTTATTAATTAAAGAGCAGGCCAACTGCCGCTCTTTATAAAAACCAACCAAACAAGTAATGTTTTACAGGTGGTGACATTACTTATGTTTACCTTTATTTACACACCTCGTTGTGTGAATATAGCACACAGGCTCCTCTATAATCTAGTAGGAATTTTGTCTGGTAAATTTTCACCAATTAACAATAAATTAGTTGCAAAGCAGTCTCATATATAATTCAAAATATAGTGATGGTGCAAACTGAGATGGTCATTTCAAGTTGCGTCGATCCTGGTATTACGCAATTACCAACAGAAAGAATTGAATAGGCCCTATCAACATGACCTCAGAGATTTCGTCCAGAACTTCAGTCATGTTTATGTCATATGCAACGACGACAATTCCTGCTACGCGTGCGACATCGACTGCCAATCAGCGACGATTGCATTATTTGAAAGTCAACGTTGTTTCAGTCCAGCATCTGAACGAGCTAGCAGTAGTTATGGTTGGGAATCTACTAAGAAAGTTCGACTGCAGCCAAATGCCCGGAAGACATACTGGATACTATAAAATAAATTAATAGCTGAACTGATTTAAAAATTAGAGGGGTTTAAATTATACAACAGAAACTGCCTTGGCGCGAAAAGCCAACATGTTTTATTTACATCCGGCTTAAAGGACCAAATGTAATGTTCAAATACGGCTCAATAGATCGAAATAATTTGTTCAGATTGGGTCGACCAGATCAAAATGTTTGTATTAGAGTAAAGTGCATGGATTATAAATACTGGTTTAGAAAGAGTAGAACGGTGGTTCAAATTACCCATTTACATAACTCAAGAAGGAGCAGAGAAATTGTTGTTTGTGGGCGACTTATACTAAATGCACTTGACGTTAAAACAACAACAATTTAATACTACAAAGTTACACATGCAATTAGTGGGTGAATTGGGATCCAATATTAATCAATATGATAAAAAGTAACTGACAAATTTAGGCAGGTTGTCGTAACCAACACGTGGAATATGTCGCTGGTATCTGGAAAGGTATACCACGGGGGGCCAAAGTTGTCAGAATTGCACGCAGTCGAATGGATCTAATCACGGGTCAGCCGTTCGTTGGGAGACTGGCTCTTTCTAGGACGAGGCACGCTGGCCTGCCCACGTTTCAAGGTGACACGCCTGAGTTTCCATGTCTTGATGATAAAGAAGTGTTGATTCTGGGTTAGGTCAGGCTATCTTCCTACGATGCCTCCTGACCGCTAGACGACGACGTTAAGTTTCGTGTGACCACGAACTACCGCTCACGGTTCAGCTGGTCTTGCTACGACCCTAACTAGACGGTGGATGACGAGGAAGTGAACGAGTTCTTTCATTCAATTTAGCTGCTTGCGGGAGCCTCGGTGGTCTAGGGGTAAGAACGTATGTCTCTGAACCAAAAGGTATTGGGTTCGATTGCCAGGGTGTCTCTTTTACTTTTTCAGTACAAACTGTAATAAATTAACATCAACCGAGGCTCTGGCATTGTATTTAAGCAATTTGTATGTGTGCACCTTCCGCCCTTCGGAGGGGGCGTCAAGCCGTCGGCTCCATGTACATGCGATGTTGAGCACTTCAAATATCCCTACCATCCTTACATAAAGGCGGGGTTCCGGCAAAATTTCCAGGATAATGAGGTTAAACTGCACTCTGGCGTCGGTGATTGACCAGAGTCGCGGAAATAGGCCGACGTTGAAGTTATAAAAACTACTTGTGTGTGTGTTGTTGTCCCTAGATGACACTTGTCCCTTCGGCGCCACTATCGATTACCTGAGCCTCCTGGCGGCCGTGGTTGGCGTTAAAGGAAGTTGCAGGAAAGACGGACGGGGTTGGACTCAGGGATGTTAAGCGTGAATTGGCATAGATATTGGAAACTAAGTGGTAACACCTTGTATAAGACGTCATTTTTAGACAATGATTTTTGAAGAATTTACATAAATATACTGTTACATATTCATTAAAAACTTGTACAAGACGTTGCGAGTGGAATTATCCAAAAAAAATTTAATGTTGTAACCATAATTATCTATAACAATATATCAAATTTAATAGCTCGTAAAAAAATCTGTATAATGCTAGGTATTATTTGGAAATTTGATGAGGTGTGTTTCGTTTTTAATATAGGAATATCGTCTTTTAATGAATTTTCATAGAAAAAATTCACTAATGGGGAGATCCAGACTTTAAATTTTGAAAAAATTTGATCAAATGAGCGCGAACTAGGACTCTTAGAAACAGCAACAGAAACGACAACAGAGACAAAAGCAAAACACTAACAGAGTTATACGCACTAAGTTAAGATTGGAACCTATAATGAGCACTGATAAGTACACTTGTAAAACCCAGTTCAGCACAACACATTTTTAGAAACCTGACGATCGTTTCACTAACAAAGCTAACGTCATCTCGCTTAAGTACATATACTGCATTTCTAAATTCGGTCATTTTTGTTTGTAAAAAAAACTTGCAGAAAAGAACAAGCACTTGTGAAGCCACGGGAAAGTCTATGGCTGTATTAAGTATGGAACGGTTTCACTAAGTTAGGGCAATAACAAGCAACCAGATGCGTGCTATTCAAATTGAATTAAGTCTTAAAAGTTTTCATCTCATCCTAGTTGAATTTGATATACAGAAACTCGCTAAAAAATCATCGGAATTACACAATCTGATCAGATAACGGTAAAATGAAATAAAATATTAAAAAAAGTGAAATCATCAACTGGGATTAGAACGCCTGCTATAGGAGTTCATTGTGAAATCTAACCTGCTTCTTCCACCCCTCGGCTATTGACTAAATAAGAGGTCTATCTACTAACAAGTATATACCCTAGTATATTATTTTCTAACGTATTGATTATTTACACCATGTAATTTTTGTTTAAAATTATTATTTTTTTCATCTTTTAACTAAATGAAGCAAAACGACGGCTAAGACACAGATCTAGAACCTTGTTGGTGATTTCTAACCGTATTTTAATTCACAAAGCGCTAATGCGTACTAACGTACGACTATCAGAATTATCAATTTTGACGTTTCAATTTTTTTTAATCAGAGGCTGGTAATTCATTTGCCTTTTAACCTAGAGATCTGGTACAAAGGATACTTTTTATGACAGAAACCAGCGGCCAAATTTTGTTACCACAGCTTTTTAATTTTCAGAGATATGAATTTTTGTCGAAAAAAAAAACAAAATTTTCCCGGAAAACGTTGTTTTCTGGCTAACGAACTTATCCAAGCCATTTACAAGTAGAAGGTACTCACCAAATTTTATTAAAATCAGCCCATTATTTTATCGGTGTGATACGTACATACATATATCCATATATATATATATATATATATATATATATATATATATATATATATATATATATATATATATATATATATATATATATATATATATATATATATATATATATATATATATATATATATATATATATATATATATATATATAAGTGTTCTAGGAGAACTAATTATCGCTCATTTAAAGAATTTTTTTCAAAATTTAAAAGTCGGGATCTCCTCATTAGTTTTTTTTTAAAGAAAATTCACTAAAATGAAAAGCCAATACAAGAGCGTAACAGCTTGAGAAAGACTATAAGAACGCAGAAGCCGGAAGTGAATTCAAGTGAAATTAAAAAAATTCTGGACGCAGCAAGTGCGTTATGGTAGTGAATTTTCATAAAAATGTTTTTAATAACAAATATTTGTGTTTTTTTAAGAAAGCAGGCATCAAATTTGGTTACCAGTATAACCTATATAGTAAAAACAATGTGCCATGTTTCATCAAAATAACTTTATTGTGTGAAAATATACAAAAATTTCCAAAAGTAAACTTAAAGTGTTCCCGAAAAAACACGTTTCTTGGTCAACCTTATAGGTTAATAGCAAATTGAGCTGTTCAAATATGAAACATTTGATCAAAATTCGCTACCATAACGCACTTACTGCGTTCAGAATTTCTTTTGTTACAAACATGCATTATATTTCGATGGAAAATGCAAAAATGCAATAACATAAGGCGTGTTTTATTAAAAAATATATGAAACATTTGATCAAAATTCGCTACCATAACGCACTTGCTGCGTTCAGAATTTCTTTTCTTACAAACGTGCATTATATTTCGATGGAAAATGCAAAAATGCAATAACATAAGGCGTGTTTGATTAAAAAAAAGGAAATTTGTATCACCAACGACTTATGGGCCAGCCTGTGGTTGTAGAAATATTATTTTAAGATGTAGCTCAAGACACCCTATAATTAATATATACAAATTTTTTTCGTCTCTTATATAATAACGGATATATTGAGCTTTATTGATTTTTTACGAAAATTCGACAAAAATTGTATACCATTAAATGATAAACTCTATAGCTAAGGCTACTTGTCAAGCATCAGAGAAAGGGTCTATTTGAAATGAATTTTCTGCAAATATTTTAGTAAAATGAAGGACAATGACGGTTGAAACTAAGACTTTAGGGTTTGTAAAACATCCTTCTTGAAACATTTTATTTCTATAGCCCGTATTAGATTCAAGTTATTTGCCTAAATGTTGCCAATTTTGACATTTTAAATCGCCACTTTGACGTTTTGAGGAAAACCCCAATTTTTTTTTTTAATGCCTATAACTTTTTTGTCTTTTGAGCTACATAGCTAAATTTTGGTAGGTAACTTACCTATAAGGATATAAACCTGCGTGCCAAATTTGGTTGCCCTTACTTTGTTGATTCCGGAGATATAATTTTTTTTCGAAAGAAAACGAAAAATTTTCCGGGAAAACCTAGGCAGATTTTCCTGGCTAACGAACTTATCCAAGCTATTTGCAAAAGGAATTTTTTCACTAAATTTAATCAAAATCGGGCCATTATTTTTTGAGTTATCGGTGTGATACATATATATATATATATATATATATATATATATATATATATATATATATATATATATATATATATAAATATATATATATATATATATAAACATATAAAAATTGAAACTGACCTTGGATATGTTTTCTGGGGGGCCTAATTAGCGCTCATGTGAAGAAATTTTTTCAAAATTCAAAAGTCGGGATCTCCTCATTAGTGAATTTTTTTTAAGAAAATTCACTAATATGACTAAAAATATAGGAAAGCAAAGCAAGTTTAAGTGCAAATAAATAGTGAAGAAATCGAAAGTTACACAAAGGATAGACAATAGGATAAAGCTTACAAATAGGCAACAAGACTATAACATAAACCAGGAACAAGAAGTAGAATCACAAAGGACAACAACAGAAACTTATTATGGGAGACATTGTTGAACCCTGGAGAATCTATTTAAAAGAGTTGTATCACAGAGAGGAAGATACTGAGTGAAGATTGAAACTTGTGATGAGCACTGATAAGTACACTTGGAGAACCCAAATCACCAGAACACAACTTTTTAAACACCTGACGATCGTTTCATTAACAAAGTTAGCGTCATCAGAGGATGAAAAATTCGGTTAATAGACATTTTTATATCGCAATTAATGAAATTAGGAAAGACTGATTTCTCTTCGTAAGATTTTAGAAAGGCGAAATCTGCACCTGGTAATCTAATTTTAGTACTATGCTTTCGATAAAGATCTGTGGACCTGGGAGTCATAGTTCACTCAGTGAAGATTGGACGCCCGTGATGGGCACTGATAAGTACACTTGGAGGACCCAAATCACCACAACATATCTTTTTAAAGACCTGACCATCGTTTCACTAACAACTTACCGTCATCTGGGGATGACAAAATATTGCGATTTTGCTCTATGAAAATTCGCTAAAAATACATCCTTAGAGAAAATTGTTTGCCAAGAGTTGTACACAGTAAATGTCTTGATACAATCCAATGGCTAATGCAGTCGATAAATCACCACCAAAATAGAAAAAGGAAAAAAGAAGAAATAAAGAAAAGCACCATTCGCGTCGTCATCTTAACCTGATTATCAGCAACTCTCCAGTCTCTAAGCAGAGTCAATACACAAGAAGTCTCGCCATTATGGACAGAAACTTGCAAGGCGTTAATCTATAAGAAACTGGCTGTATATAAATCAAAAGGCGAAATAACAAACTGGCACATAAGCGGCAAAACATTATTTCCGAAGTCCGTGCTCTCTTCATCTCTATCTCTTTCTCTCTCATCTACTTCTTGCTAACTTTGTAATGTTCTATGTGTATTGGAGAGTGGCTCATAATGCAGTATTGGCCTTCATATTTCCTGCTTATTTCTTTCCGTTTTCCACCGTAACGTCTGGTCCATTATATTTATTACAGAAACCATATTTATACGCTCACATTAATTTTTATACTTCACTGGTTTTACCAGTATTTCTCTATATATAAATGGCTTCTCCAATAAATTAATTAAGCCCTTATAGCAAGCGATTTACAACAGATCGCCCAGTGTCTTGGTTGTAGATTATTAGATATTTTTTGTCCATTGTGGTGTATTAACTGTATATTATGACTCGTTTCGAAGACAATGTACTGTTTTATGATATAATAGAAGAGGTTGTATAATATGTTAACATGGTTAATTGTCTGGATGCAGAAAGTGCGTTATGGAAGCGAATTTTCATAAAAATGGTTTTAATAGCAAATATGTCTGTTTAATGCAAGCAGGCATCAATTTGGTTACCGGTATAACATACATATATAGTAGAAAAATGTACCATATTTAATCAAAATAACTCATTGTTTGAAAATGTACAAAAGTTTTCCAAAAATAAACTTTAAATGTTTCCGAGAAAACTGTTTTCCTAGCCAACGAAGCTTGGTTTAATAAATTTAGTTATTGAAATTTTAAGCATTTAACGAAAATTCGCTACCAAAAGGCACTTATTGCGTCTAGATTTTTGTATTCCAAGCAGCATCATATTTTGATAAAATGCGAAAATGCAATAATATAAGGGATGTTCGGAAAAAAATTGTACGTATCACCAACGACTTATGGTCCAGTCTGTGATTGTCAAAATATTTTTATAAGATTCGGCTATAATTACCGCATACAATTAGTTCGCACTCATTTGTAGAAATGTTTTTAAAATTTAAAAGTCGGGGTTAACGAATTTTTTCTAGGAAAACTGGTTAAACATTATAGACCGTTAAACCATAAACTTAACTAAAACTACTGCCGAAGCATCAAAGAAAGGGTCTATTTGAAATAAATTTTCTAGAATCATTTTAGTAAAATGTAGGATAATGACGGTTGAAGCTCAAATTTAAGGGTTTTAAAAGCACTTTTCTTGCGACATTTTCTTTACATAATCCGTATTGGTTTCAGGTTCTTCGCCTAAATGTTGCCAATTTTGACGTTTCAAATCAGAACCGTGGCGTTATGAGGAAAATTCCAATTTTTTCTCTAAATGCCTGTAACCTTTTTTTTTCTTTTAACTTACAGACCTAATTATAGTACGTGGTTCACCCTTTATAATACAAACACGCGTACCAAATTTGGATGACCTTACTTTGTTATTTCCGAAGATATAAATCTTTTCAGGAAGAAATATATATATATATATATATATATATATATATATATATATATATATATATATATATATATATATATATATATATATATATATATATATAAATTGAAACTGACCCTAAGTTTTAGGCGGCCTAGTTCGCGCTCATTTTAAGAATTTTTCAAAACTCAAATATCGGGATCTCCTCCTTAGTAATTTTTTTTTGAGAAAATTCACTAAAAAGGACAAAATAATTTGAAACATCTACTTGTTTGTTGCAGACGCATTAGCTCATGTGTATCTTAATACGAAATTTGGCGAGTACTTTTTTGTTGTAAATGGCTTGGATAAGTTCGTTACCAAGGAAAATCGAACAAGGTTTTCCGGGAAAATTTTGGGTTTTCTTTCGAAAAACATTCAGATCTCCGAAAATTAAAAAAATATGGTAACCAAATTCAGTACGCTGGTTACTGTCAAAAAGAATATTCTTTGTTTTGAAATTCAAATATCTAGGTTAAAAGACAAATAAGTTACCTGTGTCTCAGTCGCCAGTTTCCTTCATTTCGTTGAAACATGAGAAAAAACAATTTTAAACAGAAATTGTATCGTGTAAATAATCAAGACGTTGGAAAATTTATATACTACAGTATATACCTATTAGCAGATAGATCTGTCATGTCGACAATGGCCGTGAGGTGAAGGAAGCAGAGTGGATTTAATAATGGATACATATAATATACAATAACACGCGTTCTAATCTCAGTTAGAGACTTTAAGTTTTTTCAATTTTTTGTAGTCTTATTTCATTTTACGGTTGTCTGATCAGATTGTGTGGTTCCGATCAATTTTTTAGCGAGTTTTTGTATGACAAATTCAATTTGAATAGCACACCTGGTTGTTTGTTATTGCCCTAACTTAGTCAAACCGTTCCATACAGCCATAGACTATTCCCGTGGCTTCACAAGTGCTTGTTCTTTTCTGCAACCTATTTCCGATTTTACTGAACGCAGCAAGTGCGTTATGGTAGCGAATTTTCATTAACTTTTCAAATTTAAATAGCTCAATTTGCTATTAACCTAACGTTAGTTGGCCAGGTACCAGTTTTTTCGGGAACATTAAAAGTGTATTTTCTGGAAATTTTTGTACATTTTTAAACAATAAAGTAATTTTAATTAAATATGGTACATTGTTTTTACTATATAGGTTGTACTGTTTTAATTTTTTTTATTTTTATTTTACCGTTGTCTGATCAGATTGTGTAATTCCGATGACTTGTTTAGCGAGTTTTTGTATGACAAATACAGTTAGGACGAGATAAAAACTTTTAGGACTTTATTCAATTTGGATAGCACATCTGGTTGTTTGTTATTGTCCTAACTTAGCGAAACCGTTCCATACTTAATACAGCCGTAGACTTTTCCCGGGGCTTCACAAGTGCTTTTTCTTTTCTGCAACCGATTTCAAATTTTACTGGACGCAGAAACTGCCTTATGGTAACGAATTTTCACTAAAGTTTCAAATTGCAATAGCTCAATTTGCTATTAACCTAACGTTCCTTGGCCAGGAACTAGTTTTTTTGGAAACATTTTAAGTTTGTTTTCGGAAAATGTTTGTACATTTTTAAACAATAAAGTCATTTTGATTAGATATGGTACATTGTTTCTACCATATAAAAAACATTCCGGAGCAATTTTTTTCATCTGTCGGTCGGTCGGCCTGTCTGTCTGTACGTCTCCTAGCATGCATAATAACGTTGTAACGAATTGAGATACTGTCATCAAATTGTAGTCAGCATCTGACCAACAAACGGTTCGGGTTGTTTTTGGGTAAAACCGTTCCAGGGGGTAAGGGATAAGTGAGAGGAGATTTGGCAAAAATTGATATTGTTTCGTTAAACCTCGAGCAATATAACGTTTCTGGGTTTTTGCATTAGAAAACGTTCAATTTCAACATTCACATAATATTCTGTGTTGGAATTGAAGTAGGGGTTGAATGTAAGGGGGTGAATATGAATTCAGTTTTGAAACAGTATTACATTAGATTACTAAGTGTATGTAGTGCTTAATTCCCCCTCGTACTTTTTCATGGAGAAATTCACATTTCGCCATAAAATTAGCTGGGGTGATGGCCTGAATTTAGCACTTGTGTGGTGTCACAAAAGTAACAGTATATACCAGAATAACTCTGAAAACTCAAGTGCGGAGAAAAAAGTTTCAGGCAAGAATGTGTTCCTGGGTCTCTGATTGTGACCTTGGATTTGATCTTGGCGACACTTTAAAGGTCTGGTCAAGGTCAACTTAATATTTTTCATGAAATTCAAGTGGATGTTAGTCATGTGGAGGTAAAATATTAAAGTGTTTTCTAATTAAGAAATCGACGTCAACTTTGGGGCACAGGTAGCTGGTAACAACCAGATGGATGATTTGTGAGTAAGAGCGCTTCAGAAAAAAAATGGAGTAAATAGTGGTTTGATTGGGGAAACTAATACTTTACTATTAAACGTAAAGTAATATATGGTTTCAGAAGTTTATGTGTCCGGGAATACGATTGCTTTATTTGTGGTCAGGTCATGGACCCCAAATTCATTTGAGAATGTCTTTCTGAGGAGACTAAATTATCACAGCTATGTAGAAGTTATCATGCAATTTGCGGTACTATTGTGTGCTGCACAAATACCTACACAACACCTGGAAAAGCTCTAATATCGTGCCTGAGCAAAATTAACAATGTCGGTTTTACTTTTTTTTTTTGGTAATTATCTAGTGATCGATAAAAGATGTTGAAATTGAACCATTTTGCTGAAATGCCTCTATCATTATTCAACTTTTGGCTAATGCAGTCGAAATTAGCACTGAGAAAAACCTGTTCAGATATTTCTTAGGTCTGGTCTTGAATACGCTGAGACTTTAGATTATATATCCAGTAAAATCAGGCAGATTTAGGCCCCAAAATCGAACTACAAAAGCCCAACCTACCCTCCCCCACCGCTCTGAAGAGTGGGCAGATTGAGGCCTTAAAGTCTTTGTCGTCTTACTTTCTTTGCCTCTTGAAAATGGCTTCAAATCAAGAACCAAATGTCGAGTTTCAACAAATTCTGGACGCGGTTCAAACCAAGAACCAGATATTTCACAAAAAATTGGCTTTTCTCTAAGAATTTGTGTGTTATTTTGGAAATAGAAAATCTATTGTAACTAAGTTGGCACGCAAGACTATACAGCCTATAGCAGATCTCTAAGTTTAAGAGAAAACTTGGAAGCATTTAATGGAAAATTTTGGTGCCACTGGAGGTCAAATAAGGGCAGAAGAGCAAAATCTTATATATGGTTTTGCAAAATCTATCAAGTATAACAGACAGATTAAGACTTTTTAGTTTAAAACGGGCCCGATGTGGCCTACTTGCCAAGCGCTAACCTCCCAACCATTGATACTACTATTACTTCTTAGTAAAAATTCGGGACGCAGCAAGTGCGTTATGGTAGTGAATTTTTATTAAATGTTTCAAATTTGAATAACTCAATTTTATATAAACCTAGAAAGTTGAATTTTGCCATATAGTAATGACTTTCACAAGGCAACATATTCACCCAATTTCATCAAAATAGCTTTGTAATTTTCAGAGACAAACATTTTTTTCGAAAGGAAATTCAAAATTTTTCAGGAAAACCTTGTCCGATTTTCCTGGCTAACGAACCTATTTAAGCCATTATTAAAAGAAAGATTCTTGCCGAGTTTAATCAAAATCAGTGAATAACTTTTTGAGTTATCGTGCGGATACCTACAATGTATATATATATATATATATATATATATATATATATATATATATATATATATATATATATATATATATATATATATATATATATATATATATATATATATATATATATATAAACATACAAAAATTGAAACTAACCCCGGATATGGGTTCTCGGGGTCCTAGTTCGCACTCATTTGCAAAAATGTTTGCAAAGTCTCACCATCGATACCTCTCTATTAGCGAATTTTTTTAAATAAAAATTCACTAATAAAACAAACCAAACAGTATATCCCTCGTGCTTTAAGTAACCTTATTATGACAAGCACATACACCATTTTAACGTTTTAAATAAAGTGGCTGAAGTATTTTACATAATATGTTGATAATTAATTAATTTATAGAATATAACATGATCATTTTCAAACACTCTCCCAGTATACAACACAATATTACTCCTCAGTCAATAAATTCACGTTTTTCATTCTGCTTTATCAAAACTACAATTAGTAAATTTTAATTTTACACTACAATAACGACTTGTTAATGCATTCTCCAGATGACACAGAAGCACAGAAACGAGATAAGGTTATGAGTAAAATATATAGTAGAAACAATGTGCCAGATTTTATCAAAATAACTTATTGTTTAAAAATGTACAAAAATTTTCCGACAATATACCTTAAACGTTGGTTTTCTAACCAACAAATCTTAGGTTAATAGCAAATTGAGTGATTGGAATTTGAAGCATTTAATGAAAGTTTGCTACCAAAACGCACTTACTGGGTCTTGATTTTTTTTCTTACAAACATATTTCTATAAAAAATGCAATAAGATAAGGCTGTTCCAAAAAAAAAATTGTAGGGATCACCAACGATCGACTTGTGGGCCAGCCGGTGATTGTCAAAATAATTTTATAAGTTGCACCTCAAGACACCCTATAATTAACTTATACATTTTTTTCTCGTCTCTTGTATAATAATAATTATATTCAGCTTTACCGTAGAAACGCGTCGCCCTGTATAATATCAGCCCTTTTGTAAAACTTCGATCCTTTATATTTTTTTATTTATTCAATATGCAAATACACAGTTTATAAACCATTTAGGTATATATGTTTTGATAAAACATAACAAACACTGTTTAATCCACCCACTAACATTAATAAAGGAATAATTTGCACTTGTATATAAAAATTTCCCAAACAAATAAACATAATATAAACGATCTCATATCATACGGTAAATGTCAGTTACAGCGTCTAACAGACCTGCGCAATAATACCAAATGTTACGTTACCACGACAACCTCTTACTAGATCTCATATAAACTATTTATTGAAAGGCGGTGAAAATAAAC
This sequence comes from Tillus elongatus, assembly GCA_964006375.1. Classification (NCBI taxonomy): domain Eukaryota; kingdom Metazoa; phylum Arthropoda; class Insecta; order Coleoptera; family Cleridae; genus Tillus; species Tillus elongatus. The sequence goes on from OZ023270.1 coordinate 70,091,982, forward strand.
ATAAATGTTTCAAATTTGAATAGCTTAATTTTATGTAACCTTAGAAAGCTGAATTTTGGCACATAGTTAGGTCTTTCCTAAAGCAATATGTACACCAAATTTTATCGAAATATCTTTGTAATTTTCGGAGAAAAACATTTTGTTCGAAAGAAAACTCAAAATTGTCAGATTTTTCTGGCTAACGAACTCATCCAAGCTATTAATAAAAATAGGCACTTGCCGAGTTTTATCAAAATCGGTTAATAATTATTTTTTGAGTTATCGGTTGGACATATATATATATATATATATATATATATATATATATATATATATATATATATATATATATATATATATATATATATATATATATATATATATATATATATATATATATAAACATATAAAAATCGAAACTGACCCCGGATATGGGTTCTAGGGACCCAAACTCGCGCTCATTTGCAAAAATTTTTGCAAAAATAAAAATTCACTAAAAGCCGACCAACATTCGCTACCATAACGCACCTGCTGCTTCCAGACTTTTTTTTCATGTCTTGGTAAATAATTTCCATATAAAAATTATTTATCTCATACAGTTTCATGCATAATAACAAGACAGTAAAGATGTTGTCTATTTGTTAAACGAGCGTTGAGAAATCATTCATTGGACATTTTTAAGACATCAACCAACTCAGCAGCCAGCGATAACAATGAAAGGTAACAAAAGATCGAGCTGAAGCACAAATAAATCCCAATTAAAATGACTTCCTTACTGTAACACTTGTGCTGTATAAAGAGTTGACTATTAAATCTTGTTAATTATACATTTGCTCGCCGGTTCACACTCATTCATCTCATCTGCCTTGAAACAATTGAACGAACCCGCACAGAAACAAAGACACATCAATCCATATCACAGGTGAGCTGGTTTTTATTAAAGCGTTTAACAATTGAACGCAGCAGCGGATGTGGACTACTGCGATATTTTAAAGCCCGCGCGCACAGCCATCTGCGATAATATGCAACACATTAATTTTCTACTATTCTTAACTACATTTAACCAGGCATTAATTTTTACTTGTTTCCGATTGGACAGCTTGATAAAATGGGAAATACTGTTACCGGCTTGAATACAATAACATTGTTTAAATAGTCCTTTTTTCTATACGTTTAATGCAGAAACGTGTGTGTATGCGTTGATGGGGATATAATTACTATAAATCTCAGATTAGCTCTACAAAAGGTTGTAACGATTTGCATAGTTAGAATTAAATAATCAGATAGGAAATCCAGACCAAAAGCAACAACCACACCAACAAAGCATCATTTTACGTATAAATTATCTATATGGTAGGGGGCAGATTTGACAGTGGGACAGAGATCTGACAAATTCAAGTTTCCCAACATATATTATTTTTTATTAGTTGGCATCATGGGATATGATTTTGTTCGCAATCTAGTTATTTTTGTGAAAGTTTCACTGTTCAGTATTATTTTTGAGGCCTTCTAACTTATGTTGCTAAAATAAATGTTAACCTTCTGGGAGTGTGGTGATTCAAACATACTATATCAATCTGGTGAGGTCTGATAGACCTCAATAGGTTTTCAGGCACCAGAATGCAAATAAACCAAGGAATGGTCTCAAAGGGGGGTTTCTAAACATCAAGCAATATAGTAGAATAAGTTTATTAGAATAAAGATTTAAGCAAAAAACACTGTAATAAATTTTTTTCTAAAAAGCTAAAAATAAAACATGATTATAAAAGTCAGTGTCAAGTACCTACACTAATTCAGTATTAGAATAATAATTCTTATTCGTGTTGATTATTACATTCACTGCACATAAAATTCGCATGTGCCAAACAAATTGTCTTCTTGCATGTAACACAGAGGTATTGTGATTTTCTGTCGGAATTACGTGGACAAAATTCACAGCGTCTTCTTTTTCTAGTCTCATTTGGATTAGCTACAGGAATAGCAGGCTGCTGCCTGCGTAATTCCTTAGGAAGCCTTTGGTTTTGTTGTCGTCTATCCTGATGGTCTCTAATTAGTTATTTTCCCAAGTCTTTCAAAAAATTCCGCCTGGTTGTGGCATAATCATTCGTATTATTTCTGCATATAATTTCGCCATTTACTCCGGCAGTGTTGATAATTGAATAAAATATTGTCAACGGCCATCGCCGAGAATTTCTTGAAATGTCGTAACAAGCGGAAAGCTTATCTAAAGTTTCTACGCCCCATTTTGTCATTTTGTAGAATGTGACTATTTCAGACTTTTGTTTGTCCCCCGTTGATTCATCAACACTGTCATCGTGATGAAGCGTCGACCATAATAGTACAATTTTTTTCTTTTTCTCGATATATGATACCATCGTTTTTTTTAAAACAAAATACACTTGATGGTAAAGGCCTTCCTTCTGTAGACACCAGACATCGCGGCAATTCTCTTTTATTTTTGCGGACAGTTCCAACAGATGTTAGTCGATGTTCGGTGAGAAATCGATGCACCAGGCTTGTAACTCGTGAACCAGTTATCGAAAGTAACATTACGGTCACTCTTTGATACCGGTTCTATCAATCGAAGGACTATATCTTCGGGCTTATTACTTTTTCTGAACGGTCCCTCAGGTTGTAAACCTACGTATACTTCTAGATTAACAGCATAAAAACACCTGGCGTCTGTCAATGCAAAAAATTTTACCCCATATTTGGCGAGTTTACTGGGAATGTACTGTCGAAACGGACAGTTGCCACGAAACGATACCAATTGCTCATCAATGGTTAGATACATACTTGGAGAATAAACTTGTCTGCAGTTGGCAACAAATGCATCAAAATTTGACCTAATCGGTGCAAGTTTATCGAGCACCACTCTCTCTTGTCTAGTTTTATAATTGTCAAAACGTAAGCAACTCAAAAGACAATTGAATCTCTGGAGACTCATAGTCATTCTAAATATCGGTACTCCTGTATCGTCTGTTTCCCATAAATCCTTGACATTTTGACGTCCAGATTTATGGTAGGCCGCTAAATACAGAAGTCCAAATAAAGCTCGTAATTCCGATTTGTCTGTCTCTTTTACTTTATACTGATCTATTTCTGCATACATAGCACACTTAGCTCGAATTTTTTGGTTGGTGTGAATAATAATTTCAGTCGTCATCTCTTCAGGGATAAAATATCCCCAGCATTCTGCTGCTGTTTACCGTCTCTATATGGTCTTCTGACAATGGGTAGTTGCGTAACAATATTTTCTGCTCTTACCCTGACATTTGGCCGACCTTGGTGCTTGATCCATTTTGTTGCCTCATCTTTTCCTTTATAAAACATACTTTCAAGGTTATTTTCCCTGTCGTTTTCGTCATCGCTAATTTCATGTTCTGTTTCATTGTTATGTTCACTTTCACTCAAATGGTCTATTTCTCTTTCATCACTTGAAATTTCATCTTCAAGCTCTTGACGTTCTACCTCTTCCCATAAGGCCATAAGTCTACGTTGCTCCCGTTCGTAATCTCTCATTTTGAAAACGATGAATCTGTAGCAATAAATTGTATTTTATATTTTATAAAGTTTTACCCAATTAACTATTTCTCTTTTGGAATAATATTTGACACACGAGACATAAAATAAAACAAAACATACCTTGAAAGTCTGTTAAATTCGGAGTAGCTTATTAAGTCTGGTGAGGTCTATGATACCCGATCCACTATTATGCATACGATTCACAGTTGTTTACACCAAACACGCTGGAACTACACAGCAGATAGACCGATGTCGTTGAGGCAGCTACCCGTAATGTTAGCTTCCGCCATATATTACCCAAATAGATACAACATGTTTAGCATACCTCTGGGCCTGTCAGACCCCCACCAGACTCCCGGAAGGTTAAACATAATAAGTTTTTATATCTGAACATTGATCAGAGGGGGCAGAACTGATAATAATTTAGACTCGCTTAGTGCCTAAGAAAAACTTCCAACATCTCCAAAGCAAATTGCTGTAGATTTATTCGTACAAGAGTCCATACAAAGTAGACGCAAAATAGAGAAATTGATGTTCCTTCAGACGGTCAGCCAGTACTAGAAATTGTAAAATGATTCAAGACCGAGTATAAACTGATGTGAAATAGCAAAAATCCTTGAAGCAACTGGCTGCAAAGAACAAAGTAACTTTGATGTGGTTACCAGGGCTTCAAGGTATTAAAGAAAATGAGGAAGCATTTAGCATTGCGAAAAGGGCAGCAACAGCACAATTCTATGGTCCAGAGACCTCTTGTATGTAATCTAGTTCGTTTTGTGAAAGGTTGACTGTTCAGTATTGTTTTTGAGGCCTTCTAACTTATGTTGCTAAAATAAATGTTAAACTTAATAAGTTTTTATTTCTGAATATTGAACAGAGGGGGCAGAACTGGTAATATTTTAGACTCGCTTAGTGCCTAGGAAAAACTTCCAACATCTTCGAAGCAAATTGCTGTAGATCTCTTCGTACAAGAGTGCATACAAAGTAGACGCAAAATACAGAAATTGATGTTCCTTCAGAGGGTCATCCAGTACTAGAAATTTTAAAATGCTCTAGACCGAGTATAAACTGGTGTGGAATAGCAAAAATCCTTGAAGCAACTGGCTGCAAACAACAAATCAACTTTGATGTGGGTACCAGGGCATCAAGGTATTGAAGAAAATGAGGAAGCATTGCGAAAAGGGCAGCAACAACACCAGTTTATGGCCCAGAGCCCTATTGTGGAGTAACAAAATGCCACTTAAGAAATTAACTTGCTACTTGGGAGAGAAACCAAATGCTATCATTCTGGATAAAAACGCCAGGCTTTAGGCAGGCAAAACAGTTTATCACAATATCAACCGATAAGCCTGAACTGCTTCTTGAATTATACAAGGAGATACAAGGCCTTGCCCCTAACCTTTCTCCTTGTATAGTATACAGAAATTCCGTGTTGAAAAATCCTGTTATAAATAGTATGACTCCTGGGCTCCGAATGATCACGCAGGTGATTTCCTTGCCTCCGTGGCGATTTTGTTTGTTGCCCTCGAATTGACGAAATTGCACTGGTTGCCTGTTGTGACTCCGTGTACTTTTGCTTCTTCATCCAGAGTGTTCCCATCATCACCTGGCTATAACGTACTGATGATAGCTAATAAGCTTGATACACGTGTATGCGGTTGTCTCCTTGCGGCCTTGCCCTTAGCCTTTCTCCTTATATATATATATATATATATATATATATATATATATATATATATATATATATATATATATATATATATATATGTCAAAACTATTGTGTTGGAGAATTACAGTTTTAAGGAAATTTGGTTAACATTAATATTAAAATTTAAATAAAAGTAAATATAAGTCTTTATGACTATTCTGGAAGCCTAGGTGGGACTTGCAGTAGAAGACGAAGCAAAATGAAGAACAAAATTAAAAGTGACATTTCATAGTTTTGACCGCAGTTTAGGAGGATATAATAAAATTGTGTCAATACAACCACAAGCATAATAGCTTATTTGAAAGATGCAATGTACAATTTTAATTACGAATAAATAATTAAATAATTAATTTATATATATATATATATATATATATATATATATATATATATATATATATATATATATATATATATATATTTTTTTTTTTCTGGTTCATCTAGTGGCTACTGAGTAGCGTGATGATGAACCAGAAAGTTTAGAAACTGCAGTCCACGTAAACAAATAAAAAATATCAGAGAGTAACAATCGTGAAATCTCGGCCGCAATTATGGAAAATGACAGACGACTTGAAATTAAAAATTTGCGTAGAGTTTGTTATTTAACTGGGATATTCAATCAGTTAATAAAATACACTATATTTGGAGCTTTATTAACAGACCCAAATGCAGTTTTAGCGTAGCATAGATATATTATGCTGTCGCATAATATACCAGAAATTTAAACAAAATCATGCCAAGTCTCTATTAAAGTGATTCTAAAATAGTTTATTTTATCTTTAAACTTAAACATAAGACGTCATATAAGACCTAAACAGTCGTGGTATGTGTTTCAATTGCAATTCTACTAATTCTGTAATTAATAATTGTTACGTATACTTTGAATATAATATCCCAGGCATGAAGCGAATCTAAAGTTACGTGATAGAATCCAGCCCGATGAATGTATGTTTTTTTAATGTTTTATTTTGACATTTGGAGAAACAATAGTGCACAGATTTCATACGTTTTAAACAAGATCTGATTTTTGTTTAAAACGCCTAAATAAGTTTGTCACCTTTGAGTCTGAAATTATAATTTTGTTATTGTTGATATTGAAAAAACTGGTTTCATTAGGTGGACTAAAAAGAAATCATACTGGCGATTAATAAGGAAAAAATAACAGCTACGTTTATAATTTGGCAAATACTTTACTTTTCTAAATATGAATCAAGTTTCGTTTTGGAAATCTTCTGTAAAACTTTCATGAAATTTGTAATACAATTTTCTTTTAAAGAGACTTACACTATCTACAGATATAGCAAAATTTAGTTCTTTAGCTTCGTAGAAAATTGAGTTTTTTGCATTTTTCTCAAAAGGAGTTAAAACTCAAGATTTTTTGGTAATAGAGAGATATGAATGGTAACACTTTCTAAAGAATTTTTCAAATGTGCGCGTACAAGGACCTCTAAAATCGATCTTCAAGGTCTGTGTAAGTTTAAGATATTAACTTTACTAATATGCTGTATAATAACATAGTGTACAATTCTTATGAAAATTCGCTACTAAACGCACTGACAGCGTCCAGAATTATTTTTTTCATAATTAAAAATACGATGATGTTCCTGTTTTCACGATCTGGACGAATTTTGTGTCGAAAAAACATCGTGTACAAGATAATCATTTTAAAATAAATCTCCATTAAAATCATCAGCTCATCATTGATTGTTAAATATGTTCAGTGACAGCTCCGAAAACCAGATCCATCAAATGCCGTCGAAAAATCATGCCGAACCATCAGATCCAAGCTACCCCTGACGACTCCCAACACAAAACAAAACAAAACATCATCATCGGAAATGAACAATATGATGTTGACTGGTACACTAATACAGAAATAATCGAGTAACCGTTGAAAAATTGAGAAAGTTCATGAAACGAAGGCCTGCTTGATTGATTATAAGCATATAGAGTCAGGGCTCGGAGCCGGCTTGATCACGGCAGTTATCAATAACCGCTGACGCAACTTATCATTATAATCATATTAGGCATCGGCAACGGTCGAATTCTCTCCCGTTTCTCTCTTTCTTTGACTATGTTCATCTCTTTCTATCTATACAGATTAAATATTGATTATGTGCCCTTACTTTTGCAACGAAAAACAACAAGAATGCAAGAGATATTTATCTTAATGACAATCAGGTATACACAGGTACGTACGAGATTATAAGAGGAAAGAAATTGGCACAATTTAAGGAAAATAATGAACCAGATGATTTCAGTATTGATAGAATATATTACTACTATAACGTGTTTTGCGGATAGATCAGGTTTAAGAACAGTCCTAATTAGGTATATTTTATATTTATCATGAACTCTTATTCAGATAACCTAACTCAACATAAATTTTTACGCTGTTATGCTTAAAATCATATACAGTGTGTCCCAAACTGGATGGGAATGTATTGCTATCTCCGTTATTATTAGAGATAGGGAGACGGTTAAATTAGCAATGTTTTGTAGAATTTCATGCTCGTTCCAAATATGGCTTGTATTTTGCCCTGCCTCTTTTCGTTTTCGAGTTATTTTGAAGAGACCAAATTTGTCGATTTCTTTTTTCTTCAATATCTAAGTAGGCGTTGATCTGGCATGTCTAAGGCTTGCACATTACCAGGACACTTTTTACAGAATAATCTTTTTGTGCTATTCTCAACTTTGGATTGTCATTTGTTTTTGAGCTACAGGTATCAACGTTTATTTTTATTAATGCAACCATATTGGACTTTTTGCTCGTGTGATATCCTGTGAAAAGGCCTTTCCAATGATGTACAACATGCTTGAGAAATCTTGTAATTGCACTGACAATTTTGAGAAAACCCGTTTTGAGGACACCAAGCTATGAAATCCAATAACAGAAAACAAATGACAAAAAAAAGTGTTTAAAAATTGTGCAATGCACTTTACACACCTGCAAACTCTGGTGAGGGTGTTTCGGTTAATATGATTTATAGCTTCCGTGATTCTGTTTCATAATTCATTACTATTTTGTGGTGAATCGAATTAATCCACATCATTCTTCAGAGTACCCCAAAAATAAAAATCTATGGGTGTTATATCAGGACTTCGAGCACACCAATTGCACCTATTGTTACAAATGACACGATTATTAAAATTTTGGTACAAAAATTCTTTGACGATCCTAGCATTGTGAGCTGGACAACCGTCTTGATGGAACCAAATATCGTCTAAATTATCATGAACTCCTCTAATTGTTGGTAAGATATCATTTCTCAATAGACTAAGATACCTTTCCCCAGTTAAATTATTTTCAAAAAACAACGGACCAACAATGAAGTTACCTGAAATTTTTTAAAACTAACTGTCTAATCTACAAATAAAAATAACAGTTTTTTACCTAATAAGCCGCACCAAACATTTATACCAAATCTCTCTTGCTATCGTCTTTCTTCCTTTATATGGGAATTCTCGTTTGCTCAGCCTATTATGGAGATTATACACACCACAATTTGTAAATCTGGATTCATCAGTCCATATTATATTCATATGAAAATGTTCATCTTGCTGACATTGTCCTTGATCTGCAGAATTGAAGTGTATGGATGGTAATCACTTTGTTTTAATACACGGTGTACGTACTTTTTGGAACGTCAATATGTTTACCATAAAACCGAACAGATTGCGGAGGGTTTTCGTTTGAAACCTGTAGGACGGCATTATTTTTTTCTTCATTTCTAGGCATTGGTAGTTTCTTTGCGTGGAAGCTACCGTCGTTCAATATATTGGTCACTATCCTGCGAAATATTTTGGTGTTTGGTTTTCGTCTTTCTGGGTAGTTTGATATGAATTTGCAGCTGGCTCAGTATGTATTTCGTTTAGAACGCATATAACCTTCCAACATGTCAAAATAGTCTGCATTACTGAACATATTGTTGAATAATATTTAGAATAAACAAGAAACAAACTATTTAGTACAAAATTTTAAGCAACGTGTTAAATACACATCAAATTGTTCAGATAATTAGGAATGACAGTATTCTTAATTGTCGCGGTAGTTTTATATCCATAGCAACCTTTCTTCTGTTGTTTTTCAGTTCACTTACTCAAACAATATTCAAAGGCGTCTTCGTAAATCATTAATCTTCTTTTTATTGATTTCTGTTCGTAAATTTAGTTATTTACTAGGTTTACCTATTTAATTAAATTATAACAATTTTTTAGGATAATGCTGTAATGCAAAATATCATTTTTCATAATGGATCGATTCATTGGTCTGCTCAAAGTTCCTTTTTTTTATCGTGAATAATTACGGAAAATTATGTTAAAAGTAGAAGTCTATTGTTAGACTTCATGGCCTACTGCTTTTTAACACTTTTTTTATCCTTTGTTTTCTGGTATTGGATTTGATAGCCTACTATCCTCAAAACGGTTTTTCCCAAAATTGTCAGTGCAATTACAAGATTTCTCAAGTATGTTGTAGAGATACAGACCACTCTTAATGGAACAATACTCTCATTTTTACCGATATCGGAGTCCCACGAAAATGACGTATTTAGGGAGGATTTCTTTTATATTATTCGTCTAAAAAATCGAGACACAGACCACTCTCAAAGAGTGGCTGAATAAAAATAAAAAATAAACTGCCGTAACTCATTTTTCACTCAAATTCGTAATGAAAATACACTAAAATGAGTTACGGCAGTTTATTTTTTATTTTTATTCAGCCACTCTTTGATAGTGGTCTGTGTCTCGATTTTTTAGACGAATAATATAAAAGAAAACCTCCCTAAATACGTCATTTTCGTGGGACTCCGATATCTATCGGTAAAAATGAGAGTATTGTTCCATTAAAAAAGAAATTCTGTGTCACCAACGACTTATGGGCCAGCCTATGATTGTCAACATAGTTTTATAAGATACAGTTGAAAACATCATATAATTAATTTATATAATATGTTCATGTATCTTGTGTAATAGCAGATAAATTAAGCTCTACCGTAGACATGCACCACCCCGTATATATGCTAACATGTAAAAACTGAAATTGATCCCGGATATTCCTTCTAGGGTGCCTTATTTGCGCTCATTTAAAAAAATATTTTCAAAATTCAAAAGTCGACGTCTTCTCAATAACGAATTTTTTTTACGAAAATTCGCTAGAAGTTATAGACTATTAAACCACAAACGCTATAATTGAAACTACTGCCAAAGCATCAAAGAAAGGGTCTAATACAGAATTTTGAGGTTTATTAAGAAAATAAATTCTCAGCTATACATTTTATGCAAAATGGTTGTGAAGTTATTTTTATGCGGTAAAGATTTATAAAAAGGAGAGTTGGGAAACAAAAGTGCTGAAGTATGAAAAAACAAAGCAGTAGTGGAAATTTGAGCAGTGACACTTAAGAAGGATGTTTTGGAATTTACATATCTTTACAAGCACAAGCTTGATAACCTTTTTTTGTACTTTAACGATGGCCTATTTTCGCGACTATGGCCAATCACCGACACCATGTAGCAGTTTCACCTCACCCCTTCCTTTCTGTTAGGAGGTTAGCGATCTTTAAAGTGCCCAACACCGCATGTACACGAGACCGGCGGCTTTACGCCCCCTTCGAAGGGCAGAACGTGCAGACATTCAACTTGCTCAAATACAATGTCATAACCTCGGTTAATGTTAATTTTACACGCAGTATGTACTGAAAAAGTGAAAGGAGTAACCTGGGATCGAACCCAGTACCCTTCGGTTCAGAGGCACACGTTCTCACCCCTGGACCACCGAGGCCTTGTAAGCTTATTTGTAGCACACATGAAATTATTATAACATATATACTAAATAAATATATAAACACATTAAGTATGGAACTGACCTCGCAAATGTTCTAAAAGCTGTTATTCGGGTTTATTTGAAGAAATTTGGCGAAAAGTCGTTACCTGTCTTCATGCGAATCGCTAAAAAGACGTTCTTTTCGGTTTTGACTTCCATTCTATTCATTCAGGCGTAAGATTATATAAAATACCACACTTTACAAACAAAAGTAAAAAAAATGTAATAACCCATGTAGCAATAAAAACTCTTGTCTAATTTTCCACACAATTTTTCTCGTTGTATAGATAGCCTGCATACATATGTATTACATCGGAAAGCGATGATTAATATCCAGGAATGTCAATAGCCACGGAGTGAGGAGAGCGGGAGAGGTAGAATTGGAGGATTGGATAATGCTATTGAAATGCTATTTTTCTCATACAAAGTCTAACCTGTTGAATGCATGGGGTATCGGAGAGAAACAGCTGACACCCTACTCTCTGTATAGTAGTGTTCGATTTTGGCCCGAACACCCTCACAAACTCTCACTGATTGAATCGACAAGTTTGTATAGCTCGACCATATCGACAGAGGTTTCATGTTACATGACCAAAATAATATCTGACTAAGACAGTTTCGACTAAAGTTCTGTATGCATTACTTACACATTTTTAATTTATCCACTTTCTACGGCCAAAATACTGGCTAAAAACAAATCAAGAAGATTTTTTTCTAACTCCAACACACTTTTGAACAAGGTGCAGCTTTAGCTGTTTTTTAACTCTGGTTCAATTTGTATAAATATTATTCATGCATTGTAAATAGTGGCAGCAGGGTTTTTTCCGAGAAGAAACCCTATAACACCTAGATTTTGTTTGGTATGGGGACACTTTTTAAATCCTAACAATATTTGTAGCATTCAACCCGTAGTGGAAGTGACTTTAGCCCTTTTTTTTTATTTTAACAACACACCACGAGGGCTTACAGCATAAATACTATCGTACCGTGGGTGTCGACGCGGAGGAAAGAGGCAATTTGTTAATTCTGGATTTGAAGGTTTGGAAGTTCGGAGGAGAAGGAAAAACATGCGCCGGCAAGGAATTCTATAACTTGGAAGTCCTCGGGACAAAAGAGCGGAAATAACAAGATGTATGTCTGGTAACCTGAACAGTAAAAGGGTGCATTCGCTCTGTTCCCCTGGTAGATCTGTAGGTGGAGGAACTATGGAAGAAAGCTCCTCTGAGCAGTGCCCGTGCAGATATCTATAAGAGAGAGAGGTCGGTGGGCAAGGAATGGCAGCCTTTGGGTAAGGGTAGGGACACCAATGAAGACGAATGCAGTCCAGGATAGCGAGTGTAGAAGCGGCAGCAGCACCCCAGATATGAGAGCAGTATACGAGGTTTGGCCTTATTTGTGAAGTATATAATGTACAGAGATTAGCTGGTGAAAAGTATTTGCGAGTCCGGAAGAGGAAACCTAATTTCTTAACAGCTGCTTCTGCAATTGATGTAACATGTTGGTGCCAATTAAGATTTCGATCCACAGAAATGCCAACCAGTGAAAAGGACTCATTACTTAGAATAACTTGGTTGTTCATTGTGATGGCTCTAAAGCTGGTGTATCTTTTATGAGAAAGTAAGCAAGACTGAAATTTGGTGGGGTTGAATTGTACAAGATTTCTACTTCCCCAGTCTAATATTTTTTGGAGATCCACTGAGACAGAACCCTCCATGAGTCTGCGATCCTCATCTAATTGGGCCAAAGAGACAGGCTTAGAATATTGTATATTTGAGCGGAGGGTGCTGTCGTCCGCGTAACTGTAAACTGGGTTGGATATGCTAGAGAGGAGGTCATTGATGTGGAGAAGAAACAAAGTAGGGGCTAAAGCTGAACTTTGACGAACTCCTGCATTAATTTGACATAGTTTAGAGGAATGGCCATCCACGACAACAGAAATGCTCCATTTGGAGAGGAAGTTTGCTGTCCAGGTACAGAGTTTTGGTGGTAGGCCATAAGCTGGAACTTTATTAAGCAGCACTGCGTGCCAGACATGGTCGAATGCTTTGGATATGTCTAGAGCGACAATTTGGGATTCACCGTGTAGTTCCGTAGACTTGTTCCAAAAATGGGTGACAAAGGAAAGGAGGTCGGCAGTTGATCTGCGCTGACGGAAGCCATACTGCCTGTCGTGGATTAGACTTGTTTTTCAAGAAATTTTAGTAATTCAGTGTATATATATATACTTTTCCATCACTTTAGAGACGACACAAAAGAGAGAAATAGGCCTGTAGTTGCTAGGAAGCGCTTTGGATCCTTGCTTGGGGACGGGTTGTACTCGAGCAGTTTTCCAGTTATTAGGGAATATGCCTCTATTATAAGATGTCTGAAACAGACGAGTGAGGACAGAAGCAAGTTCTGGTGCGCATTTTTTGATAACAATTTCTGGGATATCGTCCTGGCCAGAGGCCCTATATTAATTTGAATAGGGAAGTGGGTAGAGTGGCACCTTTTTTTGGAAAGTCTTTTGAGTCTTCATTTAAACCTGCAGTTTTAAAATCTACCAATCAGTTTTTTTAGACATTTGCTTTCAAAACTGTAAAAGGAAGCTTGTAGAATAATGGTATCAATTTTGTGTTAATGCCGCAATTACAATTAGATCATTTTAAATCGCAAATCAGTTTTTTTGGGATTTGCGTCTTCACTAGTATTGAGCTCCAGTTGTTTGGAAAAGAGATTCGGGTGTTTCGGAAAAAATATATCAGCAATTGTATTTTTACTCAAAATGGCCATCAGTGGCTTCCGGGTTATTCTGTGACATGCAGTAGTAACTCCCTCAGTTGCAGCAGATATTGCGGATGAGTTTGAAAGACCCTGCTTTTTGAATATCCCCATAGAAAATAGTGTAGCGATTTGAGTCTGGAGATCTAGCTGGACATTCAATATGACCATTTTCCCATCCACTGACCTGAAACAAAAAATTACACTAACCTGAGTTGCAAACTAACTCTAATCCCAGATTATGCTTAATAAATTTTAAACATTGCATTCTCTTCAAATGAGCTGTTATGTTAAAATCAAATAAAAACCTACCTTGGTACTGATTATTCAAAAGTCTCCTAACAATCGCTGTAGAATGAGGAGAAGCACCATCTTGTAGAAAATGTAGGCGATTGATGTTATAATTCTGGTCATTTTTCAATATTCCGATTACTGAAACATCTATTTCATACTGCAGCAAATGGCTATTTGTTATTTTCATGCTACCAAGATATATTGAGAAATAACTTATTAGGCTTTTTTGTTCCTAATTGAACTGGTTTTGAAAATTTTGCATAATATGGGAAATAGCGGTAGTAAATTGTTTTGATGTTTACATTGCCGTTATGAGCGAAAAAATTTCAGAAACTTTCTAATTTAACCGACTTTTCAGGAGCAGTTATAACAAAGCTAAGAACAGTTCAGTATTAATTTGGTACAACCTACATTTAAAATTATAAAACTGACCTTCAATCGGTTGAATTTTTAAAATAATACACGAGTACGTTTTCTTGACACTGGACATTAAATCAGATAAGACTCACTTGTTAGCAGAACACGTCCAATCAGCTAGAGAAAGGGGAAAATCAAGCTCTCGGTAAGAGGAGCTTGCCACAAGGTTGATAGCCCATGCAGCAAGTTAAATACGGGTTGCGTCTAGATAAATGAGGACCTAAACGGGATCCAGATCTCTCAGTATGCAGGCCTCTATTAAAAGGACTTGTGGTCTTCCACTAATAAGTTGAATTTATAAGAGCTATAAACTTAAAACTGGGAGTGAAATCCAGACTAACAGAGATTGGCGGTAAGATTGACAGTGGTAATGAAACCAATAACAACAGAAGGTTAACAACCCAAGCTAAAAGCCCTGTAAATCAACGGAAAAACTTGCTCAAAATACTTCAGTTAACTTTAAAGAGGCAGAATAACTCACCATACCCTATGAGCTTTTTTCGGAATTAAAAACTTCAAGAAACTGGGACAGAAATCACACAATTGTCAGTACAAACTACACTCGGTACACAAACAGCAGTGATTACTTGAATAATGGTCTCCTAGCACTATAGGTACACAGATTGCCTCCCACGACGCAAAACATTTCTATAAGTAACGGATGTTCCCGCGCTCCCAGGCCAAACGCCAGATATACTTGACTCTTATTGGTCCACGTATACAAAAAGTTCGTTACAAACAGCTACCTGTTCTCTGCTGTGACAAGTATATTTCACTAGTCAAGTCTGGTCGAACAAAAGAGTACTGAGTTGGTCTCTGTTATTCACTTACTCAAGCAATTTGAGAAACAAGGACGAGAGTCATGATCTCTTTTAGTTAAAATATTGATCTATCAACGCACTTTAGAGGGACGCATAAGAAATTGCCTATCAACATCGACCATAGTGAGGCCATTAAACAATGATAAACTGCAGTTTTCATTAGTGGCCGACATTCAGTCCCGTCTTGTGGTTTAAATTGCCGTTTTATATTGATTTGGTGACACCATGAATCGATTTTCCGGCACATTTGGGTGCGTTGTTGTTGGACCGCTGGTACAATAGATGAAGATTCCAACCTTGGCAACCTGTGTATAGTTTGAATCTAATTTTTCAAGAATTAGAAAATTTGCCCCTGAGGATGGCTATTGGATAGCCGAAACGCGTAGGGCTCCTTATCAATAAATTTTTGCTCTCTGGATGAAGTCTTTCATTAAGTACCTTAATTTTCATTAGAATTATAATCCGTTATTAATTAAGCGTATTATATCGTTAAGTATTATTATGTTTCGGGCTTCGTACCGACTTTAAACAGATAAGTAGGTAGCGCACAACGCATATAGCACATTCAATTAGCTTTTGTCGTTTGAATCGAACCTGTAATCCAGTTCTTTTTCGCTTTTAGTGTTTATTTTAAGGTCGATTTAATTTTTTTTAAGTGTATTTATTTTAGTTAATTTGCGTCTTTCAAATCAAACATGTAATCCAGTTATTTTTCGATTTTTAGTGCCTATTTTAAAGTCGTTTTTTTTTAGTTTGTTTTTACTTTAATTGTTTGGCTCTGATAAACCTGTTGGTTGCCGTTTCTACAGCAACACTTATGTTTGTTTTTTTTGTAAATTAGAAATTCGTCATTTAGTACACCCATAAAATAACAAGTACAAAGCCGTGGTATTTTGTTTTATCAGGCTGCATGCTTCACCTCTTGATTTTCGCTGGCAACCTAAAGCTATTGCTCCCGTGTATAACGCAATGATGGGCACGTGAAACGTTTCTACTCACATTACAAAAAGAAGGGGTTCGGCAACATATTCAGATCAACATAGTGAATATAATAGAATATAAATGGCCTATAACACCCTGTTATATTTTTCATAAAAACTTTAATATTCGCTAAAATATGGCGAGTTTCAATTATTAAGAACAAAATAGAATATAATTGCATTGGAATAGCTTGTCACATTTGTTTATGAAAACATTAAGTATATGCTGCTAAAAATAGTGATTTCAAAGTAAATCTGTATCTCTTTCACTTGTTTCAGTGCATTCTGCATCCCACTACTTTATCGCCGTGGTAAAGCAAGCCATAAATTGCATCTATTGGAACGCGATTGAAAAGGCGTTCGAGTTGTTCAAGGGTGGTCAGAACAGCTTAAAAATAAAGAAGGGTGAAGAAGCCATGAAGTAGAAGATTCTCAATATAAAAAGGTAGGATCACTTAAATAAAATCTAACTTAATAATTCATTTAATGCTTTAAAGCTTTGTTTACAATTGTCCACGTAATAGTAACGTGTGAATTTAGATTTAATTTAATACTATAATTATTCATTGTCATTATTTTTTAATTAATTATAATGCGCTCACCTTTCTTTGTACTCTATTGATAATCTTGAAGGAATCTGATTTTTACCTAAAAGCGTCCCACCTGTTGATATTTGTATGAATTGATGTCGATCAGGTCTTTTCAAACAAATATTTATCGGAATTTAATTCAGGGACTTTTTGATCTTTTCTCTGTGTAAAGTTCTGGAGTTCTCACGATGATTTTTGAAGAAGCAGCTTTGAACCTGTCTTTGTATAGGTGATTAATTTTTTATATACAAGTTGTATCTATTAACACAATAAGAAATCGTGACCTTATTTCTCAAAACATAATAGACCTATCAAGATCATTGGAGCAAAGTTAAGAATGACATAAAAGATGGCTGAATTGTCAACATTTTAGTTATTTTTATCGGGCTCTCTCAAGAAAGTTGTTACTGCCAATCGAAACTGCCAAGAAACACGTATCGGCCAGGACTTAAATTTTACATTTATAAAATAAAAAGCATTTTGTCGGCTCGGTGGTAAGAACGTACGTTGTGAGTTTAAAACCCAGTGGAAGCAGCTTTTTAAGCACATTCTCTAACGTTAACATCCACCGAGGTTGTGGCGTTGTGCCGAGCAGCTAGATTGTTTGCATGTTCTGTCCATTGCAAGAGGCGTTAAACTGTCGGTCCCGTCTACGATGCGATGTTGGATACAATATTTATCTCTACCCTCCTTATCAAAATAAAGGCATTTGGCAATATTTCAAGATGGTGAGGCAAAACCATAGCATAATAATCTCATACTGTGGTAAAACTACATAATTATTTCTTAAAACAACTGAAAGCAATATCATTACCTATACAGAGCCTACTACCCACAATATGGCTCCTTCTGGTACAAAAGTGAAATGAACAAAATGGATTTAGATCAAATATCGGTCATAAATATCGCATATCTAAAACTGCTTCTTATCGACTGTGTTGGGCCATATTCGCCGACATGAACCAAACGTAAAGAAAAAGTCCAAACGCAGCAAGTGTGTTAGGGTAGCGATATTTCATAAACACATTTATAATAAATTTTGAAAAAATTATTTAGAATAAAACTTTAAAAAAATTGGGAAAACTGAATAACTATACCTATACCTAATCTGTTATTAAAATTGAAAAAATATAAAATTTAAATAAGGTATTTTGTTTAACTTTTTACAGAAATTTGAAACCGCTGACGTACAGAACAATATAAGTAGAAAATACTGTTATTTTCATGTTACAAGCTGTTAGAAAAATCAACGTTCTTTAAGTCTGTCACTTTGAAGTTTCAGTTGCGGGATTTGTGAAAACAATTTATCAACTACGAACGCGCGCGTGCGCGCGCGCGCACACGCACACACACACACACACACACACACACACACACACACACACACACACACACACACACACACACACACACACACACACACACACACACACACACACACACACACACACACACACACACACACACACACACACACACACACACACACACACACACACACACACACACACACACACACACACACACACACACACACACACACACACACACACACACACACACACACACACACACACACACACACACACACACACACACACACACACACACACACACACACACACACACACACACACACACACACACACACACACACACACACACACACACACACACACACACACACACACACACACACACACACACACACACACACACACACACACACACACACACACACACACACACACACACACACACACACACACACACACACACACACACACACACACACACACACACACACACACACACACACACACACACACACACAAACCCGCGCACAAACTCTACGACTGGAACTGCTGATAAAGCTCCAGGGAAGGGGTCTAATTTGAAATTGATTTTCTGCCAATATTTTAGTAAAATGAAGGACAATGACGGTTGACTGAAACTTAAGGCTTTGTAAAACAATTTTCGCGACATTTTCTCTACATAACCCGTATTCGTTTTAGGTTCTTTGTTTAAAAGTTGCAATCTTGAACGTTTAAAATCGGGACTTTGGCGTTTTGAAAACAAATAATATTATCTTTTTAAAGTAATTTTTCTGCCATTTCTTAACCCTTTTGCGCCAAAAAAAATTAATTTTTATTTGTAATACACAATTTATTTTGTTATCAACCCAAAATATATGACTCTTTTTTTAATGCTTATAACTTTTTTATTAACTTAGAGAGATTTAAATCTTGGCACATAGCTTGATTTAGGGAGACGAGGCTTGCTGGAATGGCCAGCACAGTCACCCGATCCTACCCTATTACATTTCTTATCGGGATATGTGGAAAATATATTATACAAAACTACACCATGAGATTTGTGTTTATTAAAAGTCGACGTTTTGGGTCCTGTTTTAAAGCCATTTTCAGGGGGTTAAGGAAATATTAAAAATAATTTACTCTAAGTCCTCAATCTGTCTACTCCTTAGAGCGCTGGATACGGGTAGTTTCGGTTGTTGTAGCTCGATTTACCGAGCCTCAATCTGCCTACACCCCAGATCTCGCTCGGTCTCTAAGGTATCGGGGTGTTCAACCCTAGACCTGAGATAGTACATCCATTTGTCTCCAGCCAAGGTTTTAGAAAAGGTAGAAAACCCAACGGGTTGTTAATCAATCAATCGGGCTTTACAAAAACATTGATAAACAGCAGTGGTGGCCAAAATGCTGGTAATGGAGTAAGATGAAAAATAAGCCAAGCTTGCACAAATTGACGTAATGACATATAAAGAAAGAAGTTTGGCGCTTATATATTGAAAACGCTATAAATCAAAATTATGTTTATTACAAGCAGACGCATTTGTAAATCACGTTGTATAATTAATATAATATGAATAAACTATGAACTAAACTATGATAAAAAATATTAAAATTTTAAGCGAACTATGAAATCACTAATTTTACTAAGATTTTATTTATCTTACTAAACAAGGGTTTAAAAATATTTCCCTTGTAAGGATAAGGGATGAATTTTTCAAACAATTTCCTTCACTACTCCTACACATTAGATTTTTCGAAGCAACAACACTAATTAAAAACCGATCTCATTAATTTCTCGCTGTATACACTCAATCTCCCATTCCTCCGGCATTATGCCCTGATAACATTAACATGAAAGATATTAATTTATTAATTACCCCGTTCTCTTCAGCCCAAAACATTCGGCGGGCTGCTCGAGGATTGAGGTTTGGTGAATGCGTGAAGCCAAGAGTGAAGAGTAAGTGAAGGCAAAAGAGAGGAGCCAAGAGTAGCTAATCAGCTCCGAACGCTTGGTAATTAATTTCATAATCTAATAGTGGCTATGTGTGTTTGTGTATGGGTGTATACATGTGGCTGTAAGAGGAAAAGAGACAGAGATGGTCAGGTGCGGATCAAGAATAAAATATAAGAATAAATAATAAAAAAGTAATTAGGACAACTGTTAACATTATATGATAACAACGTAACAGAACATTCTTTATTTTAGCGTAAGTTTAGACAATTAAGGAGGCATACAATTATTGGTTCTATGGTCCAAATGTTGCCTAACACTTTAAAAGCTAACATTTTTTTGACAAGCCAAGTATATCGGGTTCGAGGACCATATTTATACACCAGCTTGTTTTTCACTTCAATGTGAAAGCCGGTTTCTGATTAGTTATGATATGGAGCCTTTAACTATATATATATATATATATATATATATATATATATATATATATATATATATATATATATATATATATATATATATATATATATATATATATAGTGATGAAGTATTATTTTCTATCGGTCTGTGGTACCAAACGCCTAACTACTAAATAAGTAATTAATTAAATAGAAAATAATTAAATACAAACTATATAAATATTTGCTAAAATATTTTCACCATGAAATATTTTAAGGCGATTTATATTTAATTAAACAGATATTTCATACTTATCATCTTATCCGGTTGTGATAAGGTGATAAAATTCCAAGCATGGCAGAGTTTTTGAGCTGGCTGTGAAATTCATATAAAAGGAGAAGCAACACGGGGCACAGTCAGTATTGTTAATTCAGCTGTTAAGTTATTAAGTCGCCACGAGTCCGCACCGATTCCGTTTCCGTTTGTCGTCCGAGCACACCTCGTTGGTCGATTTCCGTATCCGAAAATATTGTTATAGGTGAGAATTATCTGTTTTAAGTAATTCATATTTTGTAGCGAATTTTCTTACTTTTAAATCATCACGTTTCTCAGTCCAAATCTCCTCAAGTGAATTATTTCTGCTTTTCTTGACCTGCCGCCGTCCCTATAGACAATTCCCGTATGTTAGATTGTCTTGCATTATTTTTGTGAGGATGCTGAGGATTCACAGCTCACATAAATAATCGAGATATATTCATCTTGGTTTGATCCCGATAGGGACGCTGAGGATTCACAGCCTATCTAGGTCACTCCAAGTGATACTTTCCTTTTCCATTAGCCCTGTACACTTCATTTGACTCCCGGCTTTCCGCCCCATACAGTATAAGCTCTTGTGTTATTTTAGTGAGGACGCTGAGAATTCACAGCTCGCTAAAGTAATCAAGATGTTTTCGTCCCGATTTGACCCTAGCGGAGATGCTGAGAATTCACAGTCCGCATAGGCCTCCGGGAACTGTCATCCCGTCTCTCCCATCTGCACTTTTTCGTCTCCGCTGTCCCCTGCTTCGACGGAGAAGTTATATCTAGTAGTCTGATGTTGTCTATCGCTTTGTGTTGCCCGCCTGCCGTATCCTCGCTTGAGTGAAATACCGTCCGTATCATATATACCTGACCGAATCCGTACGCTTCGTCACGCACTAACCTTTACCGCTTTAGCGAGATCCACGTGCCGATTGATGTTAGTGTCCGCATATGTTATTTGTACATATTTTGTAAATATTATTCTGTATAGATATATTTTGTAGATAGTTTGAAATCTGTAATATAGGGTTGGGTAAAGTAAAGAGCTTGATTAATTCTTATCTAACCCATTAACGTACAATATCTGCTACACCTTTCGTTAAGACAGAAGTGGTCGGGTCACACCGAGTCAGCGATTAAAGCCCGCTCACTCGGAGGTCACTAAATTTAGCCTATATTACCTAAAGGCTACCTAACCGTTCTCCACAGAGTTACCCAGGTACTCTGATCGGTATATCGGTCAGAGTTAAGTGAATAGGTCGCAGACATCCTCAACAGGGAGTAAACCCTTTAAAAATCTGGCGCCCGAGATCTTCCGAATGTAACCGTCAATCCTGGTCACCGAAAAACGGTCTGCAAGCCAAGGCCTCGTCACAATATATATATATATATATATATATATATATATATATATATATATATATATATATATATATATATATATATATATAAACTGTAACAGGATTTACAACACGGCATTTCTGTACTATACAAGGAGAAGGGTTAAAGGGCAAAGCCGCAAAGAGACAACCGCAAATGTGCACTGGTTGCCTGTTGTGACTACGTGTATTTTTACATCTTCATCCAGAGTGTTCCCATCTTCACCTGGCTATACCGTACTGATGATGGCTAATAAGCTTGAAACACGTGTATGCGGTTGTCTTCTTGCGGCTTTGCCATTAACCTTTTTCCTATATATATATATATATATATATATATATATATATATATATATATATATATATATATATATATATATATATATATTTGTGTGTGTGTATGTGTTGATATTTTATTGTGCGAAGTTTGTCTACTGTGGCTTATTACTATTAATATTGACATAGCCTGAAGGAATATCATTAGTCCCTCAAAGCTGAACATATACTTATCCCAGATACCGTAGATACCACAGAGACTACACTGAAATGAAGCCCTGTCAAAGTGTTCGGCCCTAAACGACGACATGACTCTTTCCCATTTTCCAGAAAGATTTAAGCAAAATGTAGGCAGTTGCAAGACAGCCCTATTTTTGTATAGCCTTATAAAGGTGCTTCCCAAGGTCGATTTTAAAAAATTATTTCCTAGAATCTTTTAAGGAATCACACCATTTGACGACCTAACTATCGGGTTCGACACTATCTGTTTTCCACTGCCTCTTCACTTTCATCTCGAGGTATCTGTATTTGATAACTCTTCTCGTTGTACGTTGTCTCCAAAATATTGGTATTCGGAATGGCTACATAAGTTAATAATACTTGTTTGCAGATTATATCCACTATCATTATATCTGGCTTGTGGTATGTAAGCTCAGTCCGAACCAAGGACACAATTAGACATACACAAAATAAGCAGACGAGTCGACATACGTCTTAAATAATATGGCCTAGACAAGGACGGACAATACTAAGTCATTTAATATTTGAGCTTGTAAGCAACATTATATATTTTTATCTATGAAGTTTATGTCAACTAGAAAGCCAGATGATAATTGCCTGCCTCTGTTTCGCCAACCTATTTTCCTCATTGCATCACTACCATCTTTTTAGTATGCAATCTCCAGAACATGACAATACCTTAGTTGGCTATTCGATGCACCAAGTATGTTAAATTTGTTTAATCGTAGAAATGAATCAAATTTTGCCGATATATTTATTTAGCTTGTCTACCTACTGCGCTAATTATATTATTAATTACTATAAAGACCTTTGCATAACAAATCAACATAACAAAGAAATAAATTTTGATAAGAGTCTATATTTACCGCAAGAAGACAAATTCTAACTAAAATATAATAAGGTACTGAAATTACATTTTTTATACTACTCTGTTGTGTCTCTGATAAGAAATGATAACAATATGGAGAAAGGAACAAAAACAATTTAAGAGATGTACACTTTTTAGTTAAATTTTATTTTAAAAATTCGCTAGTAATAGAGAGGTATCGGTGGTGAGATTTTGCGAAAATTTTTAGAACTGAGCGCGAATTTGTGCCCTGAGAAGACAAAACCAAGGTCCTTTTGAATTTTTATATGCTTATATATATATATATATATATATATATATATATATATATATATATATATATATATATATATATATATATATATATATATATGCATATATATATATATATATATATATATATATATATATATATATATATACACACATGCATGTATCCGAGCGATAACTCAAAAAATACGTAACTGATTTGAACTAAACTTAGAACATACCACCAGTGGCGTCTCCTGACCAAAATGTTCGGGTGTGCGGTAACGAGTTGCTGTTAGTGGTGGTTTTAAAAATTATTAACACTAAATGTACATACATACATACATATATATATATATATATATATATATATATATATATATATATATATATATATATATATATATATATATATATATATATATTCGACCTATATGGGAATGATACGTAGATAAATAAATTAATTTCCCACTGCAACACTAACAAATTAAAAAGTCACTTAAAACTTTAAAACACGAAAAGAACATGGAATTATTATCAAGCTCTTCTCTTCACACAAATTTGTGTTAGCGTTAGCACTGTCCGGAACGGGGTGAAAACTATAAACATTAAAAGTAGTTCAATGTTAATATGGTACTAAATAATAAAATATGTAAAAATCCTGGATGCAGCAAGTGCGTTATGGTAGTGAATTTTCATAGAAATGATCTGGCAAAAATATTTTATTATAACTTTTTTATCTTGCAACGTAGCAATCTAAATTTTGGTGTATAGTTTAATTTTTATATCGTAAACCTACCTACCAAATTTGGTTATCTTATCTTTTTTATTTTTTGAGATACAAATTTTTTTCGATTAAAAACTCAACATTTTCCCGGAAAACCTCGTCCGATTTTTCTGACTAACGAAATTATCCAATACATTTACAGAAGGAAGGTACATGCCAAATTTTATCAAAATCGGCCGATTATATTTTGAGTTATCGGTGTGATACCTATGTATATATATATATATATATATATATATATATATATATATATATATATATATATATATATATATATATATATATATATATATATATATATATATATATATATATATATATATATGTATAGTTTATTGTTATATAAATAGTACAAAGCATCTTACAAATTAGTCTAAACTTGTGACTGCAAATGATGCAATTTTGACTAAATTTTAATCTAAATGTCAATTGTTCTAAAGTTCTGTCATCTGATTTCTAATCTCCAAAATTACCTCACTTCATTATGTACCATTACAATTTCTAGAAATATGGATGGTACTTGAAATCAGTTTCTTCATTTTAATCAAAAATTTCTATATTTTAAAACTTGACTCAAATTAAATTCTTATATATAAAAATTGAAACTGACCCCGGATATGGGTTCTAGGGGTCCCAGTTCGCGCTCATTTGCAAACAATTTTTCAAAATTCAAAAGTCGAGATCTCCCCATTAGTGAATTTTTTCTACGAAAATTTACTAAAATGTATTATAGTCTTTGATTCTAGAATACTGTGGTCAAGGCAAGCGCAGTTGTAATGTTTGTAAATAATGCTATCACAACGTTTGTTAAACCGGCGTTCCATTCATTTGTCTTGAGCGGTATTTTTACCGCTCACTGCAGTGTTAAAACGAATGGTATTTCCTTACTATTTTAAACACATGGGTGGGGGACTGTATTGTATACCAATACAGCTCTGTCGAGTGAAGTTGTTCGGAAATAACAACGCACACCTAACCCGAA
The DNA here is from genome assembly GCA_964006375.1 of Tillus elongatus. Taxonomy (NCBI): domain Eukaryota; kingdom Metazoa; phylum Arthropoda; class Insecta; order Coleoptera; family Cleridae; genus Tillus; species Tillus elongatus. The sequence continues at coordinate 70,117,597 of OZ023270.1, forward strand.
TTCATTCCCAGCTGCTATTGACCTACTCATATTCTCTGAATATGTTAGAAGACGTGGTACCTACTTCATTCCAAGTCACTATTAACCGACTATTTATGAAATCAAATAAGTAAATTAAATCGATTGTCATAACATATGTAGCGTATTAAGACTAAGGAAAAAAGAAATAAAACATATTTAACTGTGCACATTTTAATTATATTTTAGAGTGTGCGGCGCACACCTAGCTCACTAGGAGAAATCGCCACTGCATACCACTAGTTCGTTAAGACCGCGGATGAGTTTGGTAGCCGGCCCGATCAGACCAGTTTTTCTAAAAGAAATTTGGCAGTTATATTGCCCCGGCAAAAACCTTACTAGGTACCCAAAGTAAATTTTCTAGGTTAATGACAAATATAATTGTTTAAATTGAAACGCACTTGCTGCGTCCCGTTCGTTTTTAATTTTGTTTTATCAAAAAAGTATCTTTTTCAATTTGATTTTCCTTAAGTTTGAAGCAATATCACCCAGCGATTTGTACTCAATTTACTTAGACATTAGGTCATTATGCCCAGGCTAACTGAACAATTACAATTATTCAAGTGAATTCGAAACGGGGCGCATTGTTGGTATGCGGGAAGCCGGTTTCCAAATCAAACACATTTCTAACCGCATAGAATATAGTGCGCAGTGTTAGATTTTTGATCCAGGTGGTCTAAAGGAGGAATCTATAAACGTCGTCGTAGATCCAGACGACCCCGAGCAACTTCAGCACGGGAAGATCGTCATTTGAGGCTTTACAATAGATCTCTCTGAGTCCGAGTGTTGAACACACTGAGACCTCACAGACGATCCCCGGCGAGATTTGGGGAGTAGGCAAATTGAGGCCCCGTAATCGAGCTACAACAACCCAACCCACTTTTGTCCACCGCTCTAAGGAGTAGGCAGATTGAGGCCTTAGAGTGTCCTTACATATTTCCTTTACCCACCTTTGTCCACCACTCTAAGGAGTAGGCAGATTGAGGCCTTAGGGTGTCCTTACATATTTCCTTTACCCACCTTTGTCCACCACCCTAAGGAGTAGGCAGATTGAGGCCTTAGAGTGTCCTTACATATTTACTTTGCCCACCTTTGTCCACCACTCTAAGGAGTAGGCAGATTGAGGTCTTAGAGTGTCCTTACATATTTCCTTTACCTCTTGAAAATGGAGCCGAAACGTCGAGTTTTAATAAATTCTGGACGCGGTTCAACCCGAGAACCAAGTGTGTCCCATATATATATATATATATATATATATATATATATATATATATATATATATATATATATATATATATATATATATATATTTATATATAACTTTACAATACGGTACAAAATGTTTGTGGAGTTTATATTAAATGTATAGGTTTTCAGTACTATATGTATAAGGAAAGAGTTTCCCTTATGTAATAAATTGTGATTCAAAGAGAGAGAGAGAGAGAGAGAGAGAAATGTAATTGGATTATTTTAACCATATATGCTTATCTAGACATCAAGTTAGTGTTATAGTTCTGTATGCAATACAAGGTTCTTTATTTTGAACAACCTCATAGTTAATAAAAAAGAAATATAATTTTACCTATGGGCCAGTCCAATTCTGCGTATAATAAATGAGTCTGTTAGCTGTCTTCCTCTTTCCCGACTCAAAACTAGCTTCCATCAATTTATTATTTGAAATCTGTGTACTCCTCCCTAATATCAATCAACGGTTATGTCATTAACAAAAACAAAGCCGAAGGCTACATATTACAAATTGATGATCGAAAGACAGCGAACAAGAAGTTAGTTTTGAGTAGAGCTCCAATGATGATGATGCCTCCACCATCCCATACCCTCTTCAACCACCCCAATCCCTAGCTAATTTATGAACGCGCCGATAATGATGAGGAAACTTCTGCGAAATTTATAACATAGAGGTTTTAACATTATCGATGATGAATAATGCGCAGTATAAGCTATTATAATAAGAAAGATGTCTGTATTAATTTTCTTGCTACACAACCACCAACAAATAGATGGCAATATTTCTTTAGAAAATTGGTGATAATTACGTTTACATTTTTAACTTGTCGCAAGTGTTAAAGCAATAAAGCAGCAGAGGCACACTCTTCTTAGTCACGTAACTTGATTAGGCAAGTTTTATGTTTGTAGAAAAACTACTTTAGAAAATACTGCTGTGTTGACTAATACTGTTTGATTGAATAAACTTTAGTTTTAGACAATCTTTCCCAGCACACATCTAACAGTTTGATGATTGTTGTTTACTGGTGGACTGTATTTTGTTTAATAGTGGTTTAGTTGAAGTTCAAGTTCAAAACAGTAAAAGTTAAACTTAACAATACTATCTTTATTACACAGAGTAGAATATACAATGGACAGACGGACACGTCTGGTCGCTTCGATATTGACAAACAAATAGGCAGCGGCAACCTCTCACATCTTCCAGTAACAATATAATGTGAGGGGTGCCACCGTTCGACAATTTAGGGTATTTCTTACTACAATATTGGTATGTATATAGACCTGTGGTACTTCTGGTGAAATTAACTGATAACTACAAAATTAAAATATTATGTACAAATTCTGGCGGGAACCGACATAGCCGCCCGCCTTGGACTTCCCATGGGTCCAAAGTACCTTAAGTACAGTAACAGTAGTAAAAATCAGTCAGTTATTGGTAACCGGCAAACACTTGAAGCCGCTCTTTTCATCACATTACCGTTGGCCAGCACCACGGAAATAACGCGCACTACACCGTCACTTCTCGGAGGTAGCTCTACGATGGTCCCTTGATTCATTGTAAGAGAGGTTACTGTCTCTAAGTAGAACTAATCTATTTCTTTTGATGTTGGCATTAGGGTATTGCCATTTTGCGCGTTGTTGCAGCTGAGTTAAATATTCTAGAGAGACGCGCTTCCAAAAATGTTGCCTCATTCGCTCAAGGTGCTGGAATTGTCACAATCGGCTACACTGGATGTCCCTGATGTTGGGTACTGGTATCGTCGCGGTCAGTGGTTAATACAGGCAATACAGAATTTGTTTCTGCATTAAACTAAATGAGTTTTTTGTTTTGATACATAGGTTCAGAATGACGTACTGAATGTAAAAACACAAAATCCTTACAAATTAGGAGGGCGGAAGTGCCACCATTTTAAGAAAAACCATTTCGGCCTATATTTCCGTTACCGTGCACTTTAGGCCAAAAATTGTAATAACCTTTATTGTAGATAATTGCATTCCTCATCTTTCTTGTTAAATAATTTTTTTGTATCACTCACCGTTTACTACTTATACGACTATTAGGATTCATTTATTGACTTTTTTACCTATATCTTTGTTAATAATTGTTTAAACAATAAAACGCTTATAACTTAACTTTTCAACCGACAAATTTACTAAAACTTTTACTAATAACTTTTTTTTTCTAAAATCAATATTTTCAAAGTTATAACGCGTTAATTTCAAAAATCCTGTGCCTAGACGGTTGACGCCAGTCTGGGCATGAAAACTGAGTCATCCAACATCTGGCCATATATATATATATATATATATATATATATATATATATATATATATATATATATATATTTCCTTGTTTAAACAATTATTAACAATGATATAGGTAAAAAAGTCAATAGATGGTTCCTAATAGTCGTATAAGTTGTAAACGGTGAGTGATAAAAAATTATTTAACAAAAAAGGTGGAGAATGCAATTATCTACAATAAAGGTTATTACAAATTTTGACCTAAGGTGCACGATTACGGAGATATAGGCCGAAACAGTTTTTCTCAAAATGGCGGCACTTCCACCCTCCTAATTTATAAGGATTTTCTGTTTTTACATTCAGTACGTCATTCTGAACCTATGTATTAAAACAAAAAACTCCTGTAGTTTAGTGCATTATGAACAAGAGTCACGGGCTCCTCTATTGCCTGTACTAGGTTCTTTAACGAGAAAATGCGATGGGGTCAAGGGTTCTAGGTCTTTGGGATCTTAGATAAGGGTAGTAAAGGACGTGAATTGCGAATTGCTTCAATCATGGTTAAAACTGTGTAGATGCGCTAATAATTCAAAACTGCTTCGTCAATTAAGCGCTCAAGATGATCTTTTACACACTTAACTGTAGTTTTCCATAAGCCTCCAAAATGAGGACTTTTTTGTGGTATAAAGTGCTAATAAATTTTGTCTTGTAGTCTAGTTATTCAGTTTGAGTTCGTTTGACTGGAAAAATTGGTAAAATTCCCTTAATTCTCGATAAGCCCCCTTAAAAAATTAGAAGCGTTATCTGAACAAATATCGCTTATAACTCCTCGGCGTGATACAAAATGTCTCAACATACCCAGAAACGATTCCGTGGACAACCCAGTCACTAGTTCTAAATGAGCGGCTTTCGTGACCAAAAAAAAAAAAACAAGTACGCATATATAAGCCTTAATACCATTTATATCATTTAAATCGTCAACCCACTTTGTCCACATTTAAAACAACTTTAATGGTAAATCATCATCCCGATCGATTTCTGAGGCCCAAATTTTCTGCATAATAATTTTAAGTTTTACTATTATTGGTTGCAACAAGCCGAGTGGATCGCAGATGCGGCTAATAGTTAATAAAACATCTCTTTTCGTTACCATATCTGTTTTTATTTAATATGATGGAAAATTCTAAACTACCTTATTTCCATTTTCAGTATATTTTCAATGCGAAATTATTGCTATCTAAAATTACAAAAAGATCGTTTTCGAGAGATATTCCTTCAAGTATTTCCGGCGTGTTTGTTGACCATTTACGTAATTCAAAACGCCCTTGTGATCAAACTTCTGTTAATTGTTATCGAGGAGCCTTGGTTTGTTCTATCGAATTCGCTCCAGTTAGGCAATCGTTGATATAAAAATCCCTTTTGATAACCGCACACGTTTCGAGAAGTTTTCTTCATCAGCTAACTGATGTCATGTTCTGATGGCGAGAAACGGCGCACGATTGGTCCCGTACGTGACGGTTAATAATTTCTATGTTTTTATAGGATGCTAAACTCCACAAGCTCATAGTAAGCTGCCAGAGCTGCTTCCCTGGATACTAAAAAAAGATATCGTTTACAGAAGATCAGTTAAATTTCAATTTCTTTTTACTACTTCACAAGTATGCTTTTTCCCATCTAGCCTTGCATCCAAATGTACACCCAAAAGTTTTAAAGTAAATTTGGGACTCACTGTAGTATTTTTGTTAGCAGACATGGCCACAGGACTAAATTTTACCATGTTGGTTTTGTCCATGTTCAATTTCAAAATATCCCCCAGAGACCAGATTTTTAAATTTCAAAACTTGTTATGTATAATAACCTGTGTGTTGCTTTATATTCTGAAATATGACCCAAGTGTCATCGACATACAATTCCACCTTGCTTATCAACGACTTCGGAGGTCATTTGTGTAATTTATAACAAGTGTAGGCCCTATTACGGAGCCTTGTGGAACTCCCCCCACCACTGTTTTATAGCCTGACCTGATGGATTTCCCACCAAGAACGCCAAGACACGAGAAAATTATTTTAGTGAAATGAAGGACAATAATTATTGTAGTTGAGGCTGAAACATATACATTTTCTCTACATACCCCGTTTTCCATTCAGGTTCTTTGCCCAAAAGTTGCCAATTTTAAAGTTTCAAATCGCGACTGTGACGTTTTAAAAAGAAAAACTATAATATTCTCAAAGTATTTGTTTTCTGTTATTTTTTTAACCTTTTGCGCAAAAAAAACTTACTTTGCCTGTAAATATTCAATGAGTTTTGTCAAGCACAGAAAATATTTCCTTCTTGTGCGTTTCTCTGTAGCACCCACATTTTTTTCTTTGAATGCTTACATTTTTTTCTGATTGTTAGTGATTTTTTCGTTCTACGAAAGATTCGCTGAAACAACTAGAACATTAAAACATTGTTAGTATCACTTAGTTACTGCCAAGAAAACAAAAGCTATATATTGGTTATTTTAACATCTGTATATTCCGACCTATGTTCTCACAAACCAAAACGCCGATATACAGTCTAAAATAAATAGTAATGACTTTAATAACCGTCAATTTGATATAGAAACACAGAGATATATAATCGGACATATTCACACGATAATCAAGTGTTACATTACTTTTCACACGTTTATGAACTAAAAAAAGCTAAATTTAAAAACAAATCAGTGTTGAACAGCTTGAATACCGACAAATAAAAACCGAATTCCCCATCAAGCTTTAATCAAACGTATTTTTCTCCATGAACTAATGCACAGCGTTGTCATGTTTTAAGAGAATTCCCTTCAAATAAGTAAAATATAAGTATTTAAAATATTTTCCAAATGACATTGTTTGCTGTCTGGCTTATTTGAGACCTTTCATCTAATTTAAAGAAGTGTTCATTCTCTAAAATTATTTCTAAATTCAAGACCTCCGCATGTGCTATGCAAAAAAATAAGCTTTTGGTTCTTTTTTAAGATAAAATAAAACCTCCCAAGGCAGACATACTAGAAAATGGGTACAACCAAAAATTGTAAAGCATTAGAGACGCATAAAAACCAATCACCATACCACAACAAGAATAAACAGAATCGTCTCAACAGCACAAAGCCTTCTTGTCATATATTAAAGATGTCACCGATAAAATCAACCAAATATTCAGAACCTGTAACACTAAAAGGCCCTGGTCAACAAAACAAAACTGTCAAGGGGGTGAATTTGCAGTTTAGTACACAAATTGTTTTAGATAAATCAACTGCAGTCAGATAAAGTTTGGTATCTTACATGCACGATGGCACTATCTTTATCTTTTGCTTCGGTTTCATTGTTGAGTTATTTACATTACAAGTTTTTAGACATTTCACGTCTTTTTCAATCATTTCCCAGTACGGTTACATTAAAATTTGATGTAAACTTAACAGTGGGATTCACTGGTCTATTCCAGACCCGGCAGTTTTTGTTCTTTGGACTACCGGCTTGTATCTTGTATTACCTGATCGCTGTTAATACGTATTGCAGAGTGATGGGGTTCTTAATTATCCATGTGCTCCGAAACCTTATTTCTGCATTGTTTACCTTGTTTTATTATCATATCTGGCGTTGCAGTGGTTGGAGCGTGTACGTGTCGCGGTTTCGTGATCCGTGACATATTATTTGCTCCCTAAATTGTTTTTGTAATAGGAACATTTCGAGGCCGCAGGTTGTGTGGCCCCAAGGGCCGGATCTAGCTTATTTGCTTGAGATTGAATAGGTAAGCGTTATGGAGATTTGCTCTTCTTTGAAATTTTGATTGCTTGGTATAATTGTTATGATATTTTCGCTTTCACTATTATTATTATTATTAATCACCTTTATCAAATATAATAAAAACAATAAATTACTACAAATAAATTAAAATTCACAATTCAAGCTAATCTAAGATAAGCTAAAGTGGAACCCCATGGCTAAGTCTAGCCCTTGGCTGTGAATTTTAAGTATTTTGCTACAAAATATTTTGGGTTTTTCCAAATTAAAAATAAAATCCCAAAGACATGCGTTGAAACGACTTAGTGGTTAAAGTCCAATGCCTCCCAGACAGAGTAGTGAACTGCCACGCATAGATTGATTCATACAACACGTATAAACCGTACATCAACGGGCACCAAATTAATATATACCAGGCATAAAACATACTACCCGAACCAACAATCGTGATATCTCAGTTGCAATTTTGGAAAATGACAGACGACATGAAATAAAAAATTTGCCAAGTGATTGTTATTTAACTGAAGAGTTGAACCAATTATTAAAACACACTATATTTGTAGCTTTATTAACGGCCCCAAATACAGTTATAACGCAGCATAATATGCGGTCGCATAATATTGTAGAAATCTAAACAAAATCAAGCCAAGTCTTTATAAAAATGATTCTAAAATAGTTCCTTTTATCTTTAAACTTGAACATAAAACGTCATATAAGACCGAAACAGTCGTGGGGTGTGTTTCAATGGTAATTCTACTAATTCTGTAATTAATTGTTACGTATACTTTGAATATAATACCCCGGGCATGAAGCCTATCTAAAGTATCACGCAAATAAAACGTTAGTTGACATATGCCTAGATGGCGCAGGGGGCTTCGCGCTTGCCGCCTAAGCAGAAGGTTACGCGAACGAGTCCAGCTCGATGAATGTATGTTTTTTATCTTTTATTTTGACATATACAATAACTGCTACGTTTATAATTTGACAGATACTTTACTTTTTAGTGAATTTTCTTAGAAAAAATTCACTAATGAGGAGATCTCGACTTTTGAATTTTGAAAAAATTTCTTCAAATGAGCGCGATCTAGGACCCCTAGAACCCACATCCGGGGTCAGTTTCAATTTTTATATGTTTATATATATATATATATATATATATATATATATATATATATATATATATTATATATATATATATATATATATATATATATATATATATATATATATATATATATATATATGTATCACACCGATAACTCAAAAAATAATGGGCCGATTTTGATAAAATTTGGCATGTACCTTTCTTTTGTAAATGGCTTGGATAAGTTCGTTAGTCAGGAAAATCGGACGAGGTTTTCCGGAAAAATTTTGAGTTTTTTCTTATCTTAAAAAGTAAAAGCCTGGACACAGCAAGTGCGTTATGGTAGTGAATTTTCATAAAAATGATCTGGCACAAAATATTTTATCATAACTTTTTTTTCTTGTAACATAGAAATCTAAATTTTGGTGTATAGTTTACTTTTTATATCGTAAACCTACCTACCAAATTTGGTTATCATAGATTTCTTATTTTTTAGGATATATTTTTTTTTCAAATTAAAACCCAAAATTTTCCCGGAAAACCTCGTCCGATTTTTTTGATTAACGAACCTGTCAAAGTCATTTACAAAAGGAAGGTACATGCCAAATTTTATCAAAATCGGCCTATTATTCTTTGAGATAAAAAATTTTTTCGAATGAAAACTCAAAATTTTCCCGGAAAACCTCGTCCGATTTTCTTGACTAACAAACTTGTCAAAGCCATTTACAAAGGAAAGGTACATGCCGAAATTTTATTAAAATCGGCGTATTACTTTTTGAGATAAGAATTTTTTTCGAATGAAAACTCAAAATTTTCCCGGAAAACCTCGTCCGATTTTCCTGGCTAACGAACTTATCCAATCCATTTACCAAAGAAAGGTACATGCAAAATTTTATCAAAATCGGCCCATTATTTTTTGAGTTATCGGTGTGATACATATATATATATATATATATATATATATATATATATATATATATATATATATATATATATATATATATATATATATATATATATATATATATATATATATATATATATATATATATATATATATATATATATATATATATATAAATATATATATATATATATATATATATATATATAATATATATATATATATATATATATATATATATATATATATATATATATATATATATATATATATATATATATATAAATATATATATATAAACATATAAAAATTGAAACTGACCCCGGATATGGGTTCTAGGGGTCCTAGATCGCGCTCATTTGAAGAAATTTTTTCACAATTCAAAAGTCGAGATCTCCTCATTAGTGAATTTTTTCTAAGAAAATTCACTAATAAGCCGATTTTAATAAAATTTGGCATGTACCTTTCTCTTGTAAATGGCTTTCACAAGTTTGTTAGTCAGGAGAATCGGACGAGGTTTTCCGGGAAAATTTTGAGTTTTCATTAGAAAAAAATTTTTATCTCAAAGAATAATAAGCCGATTTTTATAAAATTTGCCATGTACCTTCCTTTTGTAAATGACTTTGACAAGTTCGTTAATCAAAAAAATCGGACGAGGTTTTCCGGGAAAATTTTGAGTTTTCATTTGAAAAAAAAATTTATCTTAAAAAATAAAAAATCTATGATAACCAAATTTGGTAGGTAGGTTTACGATATAAAAAGTCAACTTACACAAAAATTTAGATTTCTATGTTACAAGAAAAAAAAGTTATAATAAAATATTTTGTGCCAGATCATTTCTATGAAAATTCACTACCATATTTAAATATGAATTTAGGTTCCTTCTGGAAATCTTCTGTATAAATTTAATGAAGTTTATAATACAAGTTTTTTTTAAAGAGACTTACACTATCTACAGATATAGCAAAATTTAGTTCTTTGGCTTCATATAAAATTGAGTTTTGGGCATTTTTCTCAAAAGGAGTTAGATTGCAAGATTTTTTTGATAATAGAGAGATATCGACGGTAACACTTTCAAAAGGAGTCTTCAAATGTGCGCGTACTGGGACCTCTAAAATTGATCTTCAAGGTCTGTGTAAGTCTAAAGTATTAACTTTAATAATATGCCGTATAATCGTAGTGTTTAATTCTTATGAAAATCCGCTACTATAACGCCCTTGCTGCGTCCCGAATTTTTTTTAATAGATAAATCCAGTTCGGATCTTGTAAAGTTGCAAGATTTAATAACTTTTTACGGTTTCTTTGCTAGTTTTAATCAGATTTCACGAAAACAGGGTGCCTTATCAGCTCGTGTTGATAACACACTTTGCAATGTATACTGGGCTCATATTAAACCTGAGACATTGACAAATACAATGGGAGATCGTATAGTATCTGGGTTATTGATCAGACTCTTGTTGATTATGTGTATAAGATGTCATTCAATCAGAAAAATATAACCCATCCTGTACATCTTTTAAATTGTGCCTCTTGGGAGTTGGTCTAACAGGAGCCAGTGGAAGCAAAAAAAATATCTTTTTTATCTGCGTTTAATGCGTTTCTAGTTGTCAGAAAAAGATCTATATCCCGTAAGATTGCTCTTAAACTATGGATATCAGCGAAACTTGTACGAGAAAGGTGTCTGCTTTGCGATTTTCCAACTCTACTAGATACGATTACAGACACACAATGCAAGTAGTTGTCTAATAATCTAAAGAAACAGCACGGTGCTATCTTAAAGGATGCCAAAAAACTACAATGAAAATAAAATCTCTAAGGCTTCAAACAAAAATAAGGCTATGTTGGAAGCAATTAAACAAGACGTCATCGTGGGAAAGACGAACAGATTAATCTCAATACTGTGTCCGGTGACCGAGTTATTTTGACATATCCTAATATAATTTCTGACAGTCTCAATTCCCAACTTATCATTTCTGTTAAGCATTGGACTTAAAAATGTGACATAAACTGTGCATTGAGAAACAACTCTTAATCCATATTCTATGTTTTATATCCTATCTCGGAGGATAATGTATTAGAGATCATAAAATCAGTTGCGGTTAAAAGTTCATCAGGAATAGATGAGATACCATGTAGTCGTCTTTTCAAAGTTGCTCATATGGTGGTAGCTCCATTAACTTACCTTATAACTATGTCATTTGAAATCGGTTGTTCTCCTGGGTGTCTTAGGGCGGCCATTGTTGTCTCTCTCTTTAAGAAAATGCTTCACGTTTTTTTGGACAACTACGATGCGATTTAGATCTTTGAGAAAGCATTTCTGGTCAGACTTGGGTCATTTTTAGAAAGATGCAATTTGCTGTCTTCTTGCCAATTTGACTTTCGTAGGCGGCTATCAACTGAGGATGTCAGACTTGGCACTTACTTAAAAGTCTTGAATGATTGCATGGATACTGGGTCCAAGTCTGCCGGGCTGTTCTTTCACATTTAGAAAGCGTTTGATGCAGTCAACCACACCCTTTTATCGAAAAAAAAATCGATCAATATGGCATAATAAGAAACGCATATTAATTGCTAAAAAGCTATCTTTCTGGGTGAATTTAAGCTGTCAGGGTACGCCAAGCAGGTAAGAACTATATGTCTGGTTTTTCAAGCGTGTCAAGTGACATGCCACAGGGCAGCATATGGGGTCCTGTTTTGTTTACAATTGTTGTTAACGACATTGTTTATGATCTTCCATACTTTCACGTAACTTCGCACGCAGATGACTCCACCTCCACAATCTCATGGAAGAGGTTCCAAGAGGTTGGGTTTGCAGCTAATGTTTATGTGTCTTGGGTGTAAGGCTGGTGTTTACGAAATGATCTGGTACTTAACACATACAAACCTTAAAAAATGCGTCTTTTTCTCCAGTGGGTGTGCATCCAAATCTAATCCAATATGTGACATATAAGACAGGGCTCATCTGTAAAGCTTTTGGATCTGGATTCTAACTTACCAAGGGGTGGCCTCTCCTGCATACAGGAATTATGCGTTGCTGCAGCTAAAGGATTCTTTGAGTGTTCAGGCTTTCTTGACATGTAACTATGGTAGTGTCAACTGTTTCCTGGTATGCGGTTTGCTCTGTTGGGGTAGATGTGTGTATCTGGCGAGGGTTCTGTTCATGCAGAAAAGAATTATCTGCATCATGTTTGGCTTGCCGTCTTCGGAATCTTGTAGTTTACAGTATGGCATACTAACAGTGACGTGCCTATATATGCTTGAGGCACTTTGTTATGTTAGCAAAAATAGTGCAACCTTCACTACCTGCGAGAAAATTACGGCGTGTGAAACAAGCCAGGCTAACAATTTGTATGTTCTCCCTTGCAGGATTAAATAGATTAATCGGGCGCCTTGTTACACTGTAATACGCTTATACAGGGTGTTTCAAAAACGATGGTCTATGTTACAAGTGCACATTCAGCACAAAAAATAAGACTATTTTTTCATATAAACATGGGTCCGCAAATGCTTAGTTTTTTAAATAGAGCGTGGTATAATTGTTTGCTTTTGTCAGTTTTTCACGAATAAGTCCAAGTCAAATTTAAATTGTGGCGTGAAAATTGGCATGTGGGGGTTTTCGAGGGCAAGAAATTTAAATATGTTATTGTTAATAACACTGCTGGCAGAGGGCTCCACCTGTAAGACTATGCTTGCATTCAATTGGCTATAATTTTTCGACACCCAGTAATATCGACCTACTGTATAGCTACATTGCAGCCCTTATCAATTTTAAGCAAAAAATATATATTTTATTTAAATCTCTCAGACACACCATTTTCGAGATATTTCAATTTTTGTATGTCGATGTCGCTCAAAAATTAATTGTGCGACAAATCATAGGAATAAATTTTTCACCTTTTAATTGCTATCAGCATGTATAAACTGCATTTTCTTATTCTCTAGTTAAATAATAAAATCTTACCAGAAAAAAGAACTGACAAGACACAATCATTAAGATAAAATAAAAAGCCATGATAACAGACTTTGAACAAAAGATTTAACAAAGTGGTTTCCATCGTTACGGGACTTGACTTTTGCGTTTTTGTCGTGACATATACTACATTTGACATTTACGTTTGAGACTACTCACTATTTTTAAGTAATTAATTGTATTGTCCGTAATTTTTCTAATTAAATATGGCAGTCTTTACCAACAATGAACTAACAGACATGCATGTTATGTATTCACGGGCTTTTGGTAACTGTTATAAGGCGAAACGATTGTATGAAGAAGCCTTCCCAAATCGGAGAATTCCTGACAGAAGGATGTTTCAACGAAATGACATTCGTCTGCGAGAAACAGGTACCTACTTACATTATCTAATACATCGATCTGTCTCTTTCGAATATAGTATTTTTTTTACCAGGTACCTTTAATAAAGTTAATGCTGATCGACTCAGACCACGAAGTGTACGAAATCCTGATTTTGAAGAGGCTGTTCTGGACGAAATTGAACAAAATCTAAAAATAAGTACTAGGGAAATGGCCAGTCATCTGGGAGCATCCAATGAAACGATATGGCGAGTTCTTCACGAGAAACAATTGTGTCCATATCACATCCAACGTATGCAGGCACTATCGCCTGAAAGAGATTTTATTCCTCGCCTACAAATTTGCCAATGGTTTCTTCAACATAATAATGTCGAGAACTGGTTGAATTGTGTATTGTTCACTGACGAGTCTGGATTTAGGCGCGACGGGATCGTCAATTTTCGTAACAGCCATATTTGGGCTCACGAAGATCCCCACGCAGTTTTTGAAAGGCATCATCAACAGCAATTTTCCTGAAATGTATGGACTGGAATTGTAGGGTGTAATTTGATAGGACCAATTTTTTTACCTCACAGACTTAATGCTACAGATTATCTTGAATTCCTGCAAAACTGACTAAATGGGTTATTAGAAAATGTACCTCTTGACATAAGACATAGCCTGTGGTTTATGCATGACGGAGCCCCCCTCCCACATTTCTCCCTAAATGTTAGAAATGACCTAAGCAATACTTTTGGACGCAGATGGATCGGACGCGGTGGACCTCAGCCATGGCTGGCTCGATCCCCCGAGTTAAGTCCTATAGACTTTTATTTATGGGGGGCATCTCAAAAGTATTGTTTATGAAGCAAATGTTAAAAATGTTGATGATCTGCAGCAAATAATTGTACTTGGATACGAATAAATTAGAAATACATCAGAAATATTTCACAGAGTACGACGTTGTATGCTCCGCAGAATACGAAAGTGTATTGAAGTGGAGGGTGGCCATTTTGAACATTTATTGTAGTCAGATATCATTATATGTTACAAACTGTTTTATTTGTTGTTAAAATTTGCAGACAATACAATTAATTACTTGAGAAAAATTAAATCTTGAGCGACATTGACATACAAAAATTGAAATATCTCGAAAATGTGTCTGAGAGATTTAAATCAAGTATACCTTTTTTGCTTACAATTGATAAGGGCTGCAATATAGCTATACGGTAGGTCGATATTACTGGGTGTCAAAAAATTATAGCCAATTGCATAGTCTTACAGGTGGCGTCCTCTACCAGCAGCACGCCCACATGCCAATTTTCACGCCACAATTTAAATTTGACTCGGACTTATTCGACTGACAAAAATAAATAACTTTAATACGCTGTATTTAAAAAACTGAGCATTTGCGGACATGTGTATATGAAAAAATAGTCTTATTTTTTTGTGCTGAATGTGCACCTGTTACATAGACTATCATTTTTGAAACACCCTGTATAATCATTCACCTGATTGCATTACAAATTTGAGCAGCCTCAGACAATTTATACTTACTTCAAAATCGTTTTTAGGGAGCATTATTTTTATTCTGAAGACGAGTACCTTAATTTTAAATTTTAACGATGATAAGCTGTATTTTGTGTTTTGTAGATTATTTATAGCGTTCGAGTGTTTTACTGTGTGTCTTGTTTCTTTTGGCACTGATGTAGTTAACACATGTAATAATGTTATAATGCTGATTGTTGACTATTTTCTAAACCTTATAGGGCATTTATGTATCAATTTGGATAAATAAATAAGATTTTCCTGCTACTGCTGATTACTAAAATTGGTTGCGACATCATTTCCCATATTTTATTATATAATAAAATATCTGGACGCAGCAAGTGCGTTATGGTAACGAATGTTCTTTAAAATATTTTTAATAGCAAATGTCTTTCTTTGATCAAAGCAGGCATCACACTTGCTTGCCTATATAGTAGAAACAATGTACCATATGTCATCGAAATAATTGTTAAATGTGTTATGGAACTGAATTTCCATTAAAATGTTTTATTAGCAAATGCGAGCAGGCATCAATCTGATTATCGGTATAGCCTATGTAGTAGAAACAATGTACTATATTTTATCAAAATTACTTATGGTTTGAAAATATACAAACATTTTCTGAAAATAAACTTAAATGTGGGTTTTAACCAACAAAGCTTACGTTTATGGCAAATTGAGTTATTGAAATTTGAAGGATTTAATGAAAATTCGGTAAATTTGCAGATTAGCTCCCGAACGCTTTTCAAAGAATTTTTTTCAGAAATAGTACTACGACTCCACCAGGATGCACAAACCACAAGAAAAATTGTTCACACCCCCCAAGGAAGTTACGGGACTGGGAGTGATTAGGGGTGCTGGGCGGAGTAGGTAGTAAAAAGAAAATATGAGCAGAAAAAGCAAAGAAAACTGCTTAAAAGCTGTCTATTTGAAGCCATATCCCCATTAAACCCCGCCTACCTCGCACAGCACCCCTATTCGCCCCCAGGTCACGTAACTTCCTTGGGGGGTATGAACAAGAAGTTTTTCTTGTGGTTTATGCAACGAGGGTGGTTGTATGCACACGAGGGGGGAAGGAAAATGCCTACGACGAAGCAGATCCCCCCGCCCGCTTTGAATAGGGGTGCTGTGCGGAGTAGGCAGGGTTTAAGGGGGATATGGCTTCATGATGTGAAAAAGACAACTTTCAAGCCCTTTTTATTCGCAGTTTCTGCTCATATTTCCTACCTACCCCGCCCAGCACCCCTATTGACTCCTGGTCCCGTAACTTCCTTGGGGGGTGTAAACAAGAAATTTTTCTTGGGGTTTGTGGATCCAGGTGGGGCCGTAGGCAGGTTTCTCATAACAGTTTTTTGAAAAGCGTTCGGGAGCTAATTTGCAAATTTACCGAAAATTCGCTACCAAAACGTACTTACTGCGTCCAGATTTTGTTCTTATAAACGCATTATATTTCTATAAAAAATGCAAAAATGCATTAACAAATTTGTTTTACGAAAATTAGCTAAAAAAAATTATAGACCGTTAAACCATAAACTTCACTAAACCTACAAATAAATATCAAAAAAAAAGTATCAACTTAACTTAACTAACAGCCAAAGCATCAGAGAAAGGGTCTATTTGAAATAAATATTTTAGTAAAATGAAGGGCAGTGACGGTTGAATCTGAAACTTAAGGGTTTGCAGAACACTCTTCTTGCAACATTTTCTTTTCACAATCGGTATTTGTTTCGCATTCTTTGCCTAAACATTGCCAATTTTGACATTTAAAATTGCGAATTTGACGTTTCGGGGAAAACTCCAAAATTTGTTTCTTTAACTGCCCATAACTTCTTTGTCTTTAAAGCTAGGGACCTAGATTTTGGTGCGGAGTTCACTCTTTACAATACAAACACGCGTACGAAATTTGGTTGCCCTTACTTTGTTATTTATGGAGATATGAATATTTTTAGAAAGAAAACACAAAATTTTCCGAGAAAACCTGGTCCGATTTTCCTAACTAACGAACTTATCCAAGCCACTTGCAAAAGGAAGGTTCTCACCAAACTTGATCAAGATCAGTCCATTATTTTTTGAGTTATTGGTCGGATATATATATATATATATATAAACTCAGATCTGCTCATTACGAATTTAAAAAAAAATTCGCTAAAATAACTATAAATTAAATTGAAACTGATTTTGAATATATTGTTTTAAGGTCATAGTTTCTGTTCATTAATTGGTAATTTATAGACAAACCTTAACCTTTTACGAAAATTCGAAAATGAGTGGACAATGTTTTTAGTGAATTTTCGTAGAAAAAATTCTCTAATGGGGAGATCCCGACTTTTGAATTTTGAAAAAGTTTTTGCAAATGAGCGCGAACTAGGACCTCTAGAACCCATAATATATATATATATATATATATATATATATATATATATATATATATATATATATATATATATATATATATATATATATACATATATATATATATATATATATATATATATATATATATATATATATATATATATATATATATATATATATATATATATATATATATATATATATCACACCGATAACTCAAAAAATAATGGGCCGATTTTGATAAAATGTGGCACGTACATTCTTTTGTAAATGGCTTGGATAAGTTCGTTAGTCAGGAAAATCGTACGAGGTTTTCCGGGAAAATTTTGAGTTTTCATTCTAAAAAAATTCTTATCTCAAAAAGTGATAAACCGATTTTAATAAAATTTGGCACGTACCTTCCTTTTGTAAATGGCTTTGACAGGTTTGTTAGTCAGGAAAATCTGACGAGGTTTTCAGGCAAAATTTTGAGTTTTCATTCGAAAAAAATTTTTATCTCAAAGAATAATGGGCCGATTTTGATAAAATTTGGCATGTACCTTCCTTTTGTTAATGGCTTTGACAAGTTCGTAAATCAGGAAAATCGGACGAAAAATTTTGAATTTTTATTTGCAAAAAATTTTTATCTTAAAAAATAAAAAATCTATGATAACCAAATTTGGTAGGTAGATTTGCGATATAAAAAGTAAACTATACACCAAAATTTAGATTTCTATGTTACAAGAAAAAAAAGTTATAATAAAATATTTTGCGCCAGATCATTTCTATGAAAATTCACTACCATAACGCACCTGCTGCGACCAGGCTTTTGTTTTATAGGATAGCAATAGGTACATCCTTGTATAAACATGACAACAGTGTCTGGTCCTATACGGGTGTATTAGCCTGTGCATGAAAGGCGAGTAATTCAGTGCTTTGTCAATTTCTATCTTATATGCCTGGCAGGCATCATCAGCGCTTAGTATTTTTGATTTTTGTGGGCGGCCTCACTTCAATCCAGCTTATGCTTTTGTATAATTATAATCACATTACGGAATGGGAAACAAGTTTTGACTGTGTGTAACTTTGAAAATCGACTAATAAATCAGAACAACCAGATCACTGATGTTTAAGGTTGATGGTCGCATCTTTTTCTTATAACACGCAGGTTAATGATCGGCTACAGTTTTCTTGAAGCTAATTATCGGTTTTGTCTATTTGTGAAAAAAAATTAGGTATATGTGGTGTAGCATCTGCTTAGTGAGATCATTATTCAGGTGGCGCCTGGTTTTCCAATCCTCTGTTCATTATTTTTGGCTTATGGGTGTAATAATATTTCAAACACTCAAATTTGTAATGTAACGAATTCTCTTAATTAGGCATTGCAAATCAGATGTAATTTAACATTAATATTATTGAATACAGATGAAGGAGCTTCTTTTATGGTTTCAAAGATGCTTGTTTCCTTTCTGTGCAATCAATTTTGGCTTCTACGAAATCTCCAGACAGGAAAAATTACATTTAATCTTATGACAACTATAAAAAATCTGTTTCTACTTAAATTAAACATACCAGAGAGCCAAGCATATATATTAGTTAGCGAAATAAAATCTAGTAAACGCTTGTACAGGCAAAAATCAATAAAGTCTGGACGCGGCAAATGCGTTATAGTAGCGAATTTTTGTAAAAATGGTTTTAATGGCAAATTGTTTTGTTTTTACGAGAAGGACATTTGGTTGACAGTATAACCTATATACCACAAACAATGTACAAAATTTCATTAAGATAGCTTTATTTTTCAAAAAGTAGAAATATTTTCCGAAAATATACTTTGAAAGTTCCAGAAAAACTGATCCGATTGTCCTGGTCAACGAACCTCTTTAAGCTATTTACATACCTGACAAGATATAATTATTCACAAACAGCTTTAGGACCAAAATTGAAAAAAATATATGATATTTTCTTTTACATAAATTGCCCTCAGTAATGTTACACTGAATTATATTTTTCACAAAAATTCGACAACTTTTTTTTACATAACTTACTAAACATTTATTATTCATTACCAACATATCACACAAATCTTACAAAAAATGATTTCTACGGAAACACTAAAAACATTTCTGCGAAAACATCTCAAATTCAGCCACTAGTTGAAAGTGGGTGTATTCGGCAGCTTGATTATTTCTAAGAGTAATACAAACAAACAAAAACTCTGTGAATGCGTCATTTCCATGTGGCTCCGCTATGTATTGATAAAAAGGCCATAACACAATTTCTGATATGTGTTAAACTATGTGCCAAAAACGTGAAAAGTTGCAAAACAATTGAAAAAACTCAAAAACGATGAACGATATCATTTTTTTCCTTACAAACATACATTATAATTTGATGGAAAACACAAAAATACAATAACATAAGGGGTGTTTATTAAAAAAAATAAAGCGTGTATCACCAGTGACTTATGGGCCACCCTCTAATTGTCAAAATAGATTTATAAGAGACAACTCGAGACACCCGATGATTAACGTATATACTTTTTCCGCACTACTCGTATAATAAAGGATATATTGAACTTTACTGTAGAAATGCGTCACCCTGTATATGCGTAAAGAGGCAAAAACTGAAATTGACCCGGCATATGGGTTTTAGAGGTTCTAGTTCGCGCTCATTTGAAAAATCTTT
Source organism: Tillus elongatus (assembly GCA_964006375.1). Classification (NCBI taxonomy): domain Eukaryota; kingdom Metazoa; phylum Arthropoda; class Insecta; order Coleoptera; family Cleridae; genus Tillus; species Tillus elongatus. The sequence continues at coordinate 70,137,711 of OZ023270.1, forward strand.
TTAAAATTCATAAGTCGCGGTCTTAATAACGAATTTTTTCTAGGAAAATTTGCTAAAATATTACTCTCATTGATTATTATTATTTGCTCATTGATAAAAATTATACAGTATGCCTATACAATAAGTCTGAGACTTGTGCTGTACATTTGCATAATTTAAAAAGTTATATCTAAAGCAATGTGACAATTATATATCAAATTCAGCAAACTTCAAATTTTGACAAACCAGCTAAAAAATTTTCTTCACTTTTATTTCTTCAATCTAATGCTTCACCCATTGCCTTCATTTATGATAGATCTAAACCACTTCAATACACCATCTTAACTATCACTCTATCTCCACATACCATATTTTTGCCAAAATTATTAATTTTATATAAGACCAAAACTGACATTAAATGTCAATCATAATAAAATATGATCAACAAAAATAGAAAATATATTAAATCATAAACTCTATAGCGGGAGCTACTACCGAAGAATCAAAAAGAGGGTCTATTGAAATGGATTTTCCGTAAACATATAAGTAAAATGAAGTACAGTGATGGTTGAAGCTGACACTTAAGGCCTTGTAAAACACACTTATCATGACATTTTTTCGACAAGTCCGTATTTGCTTTAAACTCGCTGTCTGAAAATTGCAAATTTTGACGTTTCAAATCGCGACTTTGACGTTTCAAGAAGAAAAATTATAAAATTTTCAAAATATTCTTTTGCTACTTCTTGGCCTTTTTGCGCCAAGAAAACTCAACCGTTGCATGTAATATTGAATTGTCTTTGTTAATCATAAAAAATATTTTGTTCTTGTGCTTGCCTCTGGTCACCAGTGGCACCCAAACTTTTTTTCTTTAAATGCCTATAACTTTTTTTTTCTTTTAAGTTAGAGATCTGAATTTTGGTAGTAGAAATGTATTTGTCAAATTTGGTTGTCAAAGCTCTGTTAGTTTTGGAGATACAAAAATTTTCCGAAGGAAAACCTAAAATTTTCCCTGAAAAACTGGTTCCATTTTCCTGTATAACGGACTTGTCCAATCCACTTACAAAGGGAAGGCACATACCAAATTTCATTAAAATCAGCCCATTATTTTTTGTTAGTTATCGGTTGGATATATATATATATATATATATATATATATATATATATATATATATATATATATATATAATTTTTTGTTTTACGAAAAAATCGATAAAAAGCAGAAGCTGGTCGATTTTTGTGACACTCTCTATATCAATGACTGGACGACGTGTTACTTACAAACTGACTTTAGTGAAAAGATATAAACTTAATAACATGGAAAAGCTAGATACTTTTAATATTTGATTAATAATAATCATTTCTAGCAAATAACATCGACTATATACAAACCTTTTTAAGTCTCATCTAATTACACATATAGAAGAAAATGCAATCGATATTGAAATATTACTTCAAGTTTCTAATTTGATGATAAAATAAATACGATTGCTCCAGGATAGAGCAATCTCGTAAACCTGTAAACAACTCTATTTGCAACTTGCAAATTTAGCATATTCATTACAAAACAAATGCTGAGATGTAGAGATAACTAGTTTGCCCTAATTTAACTTTGACATAGATTATTAGTTAAAAGGTCACTCATGTTGTAATTAAGTGCTTTTATAAATAATATTGTTCCTGAATACTAATAAAATTGAGTACCAGCACCCCACAAATGAAAGGTAAGGGAAAATATTAGAAGAGATGGAGAGACAAACTAAGCATAAATGCTGTGAAGGTAGTGCCAAAGGCCTTAATAGAGCACTAGAAAAATCGTGTGAGGTGCGGTTGAAGAGGAAACAGCAATGCGGTAGACAAAAAGGTGCATATTCGTGGAATGACGAAATCGCCAAAATCAGAACTGAATCTACGAACGCAAGAAGGAAGGTCACTAGAATCAATAGAAAAAAAATTACAAGTAAGGATAAAGAGGAAGCACAGAATCAATACAGAAAAAGCAGACAGAAACTAAAGACAGCAATAGGAAAGGCAAAGAAAGAAGTCTGGCACTCTCTTTATAAAGAAATATGATAATATAATATTTGGGAACTAGGGTACAATATTGTCACAGGTAAAATTGCTACAAGAACATCAATGACAATAAGTGATGATGAACAAATTAAGATAGCGCAGGAATTGTTTCCTAAACACGAAGTCAATGAGTGGGAGAAAGTGGAAGTGAAGTCGGAGGACATTCCACCTTATACAGATGAAGAAAAATGGGAGGCAGGCCGAAGGATGAAATCCGGTAAAGCTGCAGGCCTGAATGGTATACAGATCGAGGTTGTTAAGGCAGTAACAGAACAGAAACCGGAGATATTACAAGTTCTGATAAATAAACTAATCAGTGATGGAAGTTTACCGTGAGAATGGAAGACTCCTCGATTGGTGTTATTAGAGAAGTCACAGAAAACAGGAGGAAAGGAGTCATATGGAATTATATGCCTGGAAGACGGAATAGCAAAATTATATGTATATGTAATAAATAACAGACTTATAAAGGAAATCGAGAGAAGTAGAGGGTTATCAGAAATTTAACTCGGCTTCCGCAAGGGACGCTTTACGATGGATTCTGTAAAGAAGGTACAGGACGTGACAAGGAAAAGGGCAATAACAAACAGGTTTGCGGCCATGGTAACATTGGACGTGAAAAATGCATTCAATACAGCACCATGGAGAGGCGTATACGAAGAGATAAGAAAGAGGCAAGTTGAGCCGTATTTGCTGAAACTGGTATGTAGTTACTTGGAAGACAGACAGCTATTGATTGGTCAGAAATATCGGATACAGGTCACATGTGGCATGTGTACCCAATTTGCTGCTGCGGATGATCAGGAAAATTTGTGTATTCCAAGCCGCTGCATATTCGCTAGCCTACAGGTTTCAAAAATCTCTCGTCCTTGGGTCTTTGCGTCTACACCGTTCACCGAACCTGAATTAATCATTTTCGGCCCTGTGTTCTCACCACCGCTGGCGCGCGGGGGGGGGGGGGTGTAGTAACGTTGGGTGGACATTCAGAATTGTGTCGGGGCCTCGATTTGTTTATTATTATTATATATATATATATATATATATATATATATATATATATATATATATATATATATATATATATATATATATATATATGAGACATGCTTGGTTCTCGGGTTAAACCGCGTCCAGAATTTATGGAAACTCGACGTTTTGGCTTCTGTTTTGGAGTCATTTTCAAGAGGTAAAGGAAATATGTAAGGACACTCTGCCTACTCCTTAGAGTGGTAAACAAAGGTGGGTAAAGGAAATATTTAAGGACACTCTAAGGCCTCAATCTGCCTACTCCTTAGAGTGGTGGACAAAGGTAGGTAAAGGAAATATGTAAAGACACTCTAAGGCCTCAATCTGCCTACTCCTTAGAGCGGTGGATAAAGGTAGGTTGGGTTGTTTTGTAGCTCGATTACGGGGCCTCAATCTGCCTACTCCCCAAATCTCGCCGAAGATCGTCTGTGAGGTCTCAGTGTGTTCAACCCTAGGCCTCAGATCTCTCTCTTACATAACTATAATAATAATAATAATAATAATAATAATAATAATAATAATAATAATAATAATAATAATAATAATAAACCACAGTCATTAGCATAAAAAAATAATCTAAAAAAGACGATATATTAGAACTATTCGAAATTTTAGTGACGTTTATCTGTCATCTCACAATAAATATCATTTTTACGTTTTCTGTGCCTCCGGTATCTGACAGAATACAGTTTTTACAAGCGAAAGTGAAACAAACCACTATAACTCAGAAACTATCAATTATAGATATAGGGAAACCTATACTAGATCGATGCAGAATTAAATGGCGTACCTGACCAATCCATAAAATATAGGGTGTTTCATTTGAAAATAACAAGTTATGCCACTTTAAAATTAGGTATGTTGTTACCCAAAAGAAATACACCCTGTACAATAATAATAAATTATTCTTTAACTGTTTTAAAGAATTGAATGTCGTCTATTGATATTTCGAATTTGAGGCAGGGAAACTTAAAGCTCAGCCCACAGCATACGTTTGAAGTAACATATAAATCGGAGCTAAAAAAAAGAAAGTCGTTATATTTTCACAAATATCAAAGATAGCTATAGAGAATGCTACACAAAGTCACACTTATTTTTTAATCTATATCCAAAAATGTAATAAAAAGTATAGCATTCCATTTAAAATAACGGAGTTGATAGCTACTTCCGGTACAACCGGAAGTTCCACAAAGCTGAATATATTTTCCCGATATAGTTTAGATAATCGCAAGAAAATGTTGTTGAAAGTTTTTTTGGCTAGCTTTTAGGGTAAGGGATATATAGAGGAATTACACACTATTGGGACAGCCTGTATATATATATATATATATATATATATATATATATATATATATATATATATACATATATATAACATATATATATATATATATATATATATATATATATATATATATATATATATATATATATATATATATATATATATATATAAATCGAAACTGACCCGGATATGGGTACTAGGGGCCCAAATTCGCGCTCATTTGAAAAAATTTTTGCAAAGTCTCACCATCGATATTACCTCTCTATTAGTGATTTTTTTTAATAAAAAATACTAATAGGCTAACTGGGAGCTGCATTCTCAAATTTGTTGTGATTATGACAATCAAGCCAACATTTTAGTTACTTATAACTCAATTACAACTTCGTTAGGTTATTTGGGCTCGAATGCTGGTTAATATGCCTTAATTTGTTGCTTGGGTGTCCTGTATGTTAGAAATTAAAGTTAATTTAATAAAATGAATAAAAGCTGCTGCATTATTTTACGTAAGTATCCACTCCTGTCCTGTATGTTCGTGGATATTTCTTTTATACACGTTTATCGTTACCACCCTAGCAATAAATTACTAAAATCTAACCTAATATTTATAATAGTGATAATGAAAATTATATTGCTCTTAATATGCGATGCAAAGCAAACACAGACTGAGATTTAAGTACAAAATAACATAGAGTACAATACTCTGGTTTTACTATATGAATTATCTATTGTGTAAGAAGGTGTAAGCATAATATACAAATCTAATGTAAGCTGAGTCCATGTTTGCTTATGTAAACATAACTTCCTTGAACGTCTCGCATTGAAGACTACAATTATTTGTATTATTTAAGTATGTAAAAGCGAGAAGAGGAAAGTGATAAATAATTGAATGAACTTCGGCTTTTACAGCTGTTGTTAGCTAGACCAGTGAAGTTTTCCGGATTAGCAAGCCGTGGTCTATTGATTCTACGTGACGTTTCATCTACACTGGTACTTGTAAAATCGGTGAGGTCAAAATCCACTGATTAAGCAAAGTGTTTATTTTTAATTAGATGAATATACAGTGTTGAATTTGTATTTTTTTTGTAATATCAAAAAGACTTTAAAATGATCATAAAAAATTAAAGTCACGTTGCTATAACTATTTTGCAGTAGGCCATGCAAAATATGCTGCTGTTTATTATCGATTTTTTTTTAAATCGTTAATAAAGAGGTATGGATGGTAAGAGTTTGAAATTTTTTTTCAAATGAGCGCAAATTTGGCCCCCTAGAATCCTACCCAAGGTCTGTTTAAATTTATATATATATATATATATATATATATATATATATATATATATATATATATATATATATATATATAAATATAAATTTGTGTGTGTGTATGTATGTCATTATTATTATTATTATTATTATTATTATTATTATTATTAACAATTACGGTGAAGTATGTTAAACAACATTTACTCAGAAAATATCCGTTATCTCAGTATTCAATGCAATGACAGTAACGAGACTATATATTGCAAAATAACGTTCCGTTTTCTACACTGCATAAAACTCTTTTATAGCACCATTGTTTAAGAAAGCCCTCTAGGTAATGTTTCCCAAATAAATTCCTCATAAAGTCGTGACTTGGAACGAATTTTAAAAACAGTCAAATATGGTCTAATGTCCTTTTCTTCAAGGAAAACATCCATTAGCGCATTGTATATCATCGACTTGGCAAGATTCAGCAAAAAAATTTCAAATTTTACTTATTGGCCCCAAGTTCGCTGACAATCCAGCATAAATGTCTACCCCATATAAGGGTCTATTTAACAAACCAAGAAAAATACCCCTTATAAAATTTCATATCTCCTTTGTTATGGAACATTGCACGAAGAGATGCCAGGACGTTCCGATTATTTGGCACCAAGGACACAAGTCTGAATCTATCTTTCCTGACCTATTCAGAAAATCCAGGTCCCCTAAGCGGTTCTTTGCTAGACGTAAAGCTATCGACTGTTGGTGGGCAACTGTTGGATGCTCTATAAAGCTCCTCCAGTAAACTGGATCATCAGTTTAATCATCCCTTTAAAGAAGCTCCGATCCGATAATGTTTGAGAGTTATTTCTTTGAATATGTCTCTCCTCGAATCCGTTGAAATATCCCTAATTTGTCCTCGTGACTCAAGTGACTCAAGCCAAGTATAGTTGTTATTTTCATCGTTCTGATTCATGAAGTGGGGGCTGAATTTATCTTTTAACAGTTGAAAATGTATCCGTAAATTACACTTAAGATATGGACTGTAACCTGATATATTTAGACCCTGAAAATCTACCCAGTTGTTGTGAATTAGCTGAGATATTTTGTACAAACCTAAACTAAACCATAAGCTTGAAATTGTTAATTGAGCAAAATTTACAAGTCTACAGTTAATCAAGGGCAAGTCGCCAATCTTACATGATCTAAACAAATTTGCAGCATTGAATTCTATTATGCCAAGAAATGTCATGACTTGATAGAAAAAATTGGAGAGGTGATTATCTCTATATGGGGAGGGCTTCATGAAGAGAACTTGCCAGGTAAGGCCACAATTTAGATAGGTCGACAGAAAATATCGCTTCATTACTAACCACTTAGGTTCTTCTATGCCGGACAAGAACTTGCAGGCAAACAGTAGTCGAAACAATTTTACTTTACATTCGAGATTAACCAAACCTAAAGCACCATGTGATATAGGTAAGCAAAGATGCTGCTCTGTGACCCAGTGCTTTCTTCCACCCCAAAATCATTCAATTAGAAATTTTTGTACGCTTTTAAGAAAGTTTTGTGGTATAGATAATACCTGAAATGAATACCATAAGGTGGGAGCTATAAATTGGTTAATTACTAATACCCTTCCTCTCAAAGAGAGGGATTGCCAAATATTTGTTCATTTTGTTGCTGAATTTATGACTTTAGAGAAGAGTAAATCTAAAATATCGTCATTAATTGAATTTATATCATTTCTAAAAGTTACACCTAGAATATTAATGCTGGCTGAAGTCCATGAGATACCCAACGATGTTTCAGTTGTGCATTTGAAAGGTCCGAGCCAAAAACCTTTACACTTATCTCTATTTAAAATTACTCCAGAATATGTTAATTGTATTAAGACGGCAAACGAGTTCGTTAGCCAGCCCGACCGGACCAGCTTTTCTAAAGAAAAAATTCATTTTTCTGAAAAAATCTTTTTTGTCTCAAAACTAGGTATGTTTCCCCAGTAAAGTCCTTACTATATACCAAAATTAAGCTTTTTAGGTTTATAGCAAATTGAGTCATTCAAATTTGAAGCATTTTATAAAAAAATCGCACTTTCTGCGTCACCATTATCGTCCATGAGTTCCGGAGTTTGTATCAATTTATAGGGATGCATTTTCTTTTCTTTTATTAGTCGATCAATGGCTAACATCCAATGTTGTCGACTCCAAGTATGGGGGGGGGGGTCATATTTATTCTTCTTATTAAGTCAGCCAAATCGCGTGCTTCAGTTCTATGTACCATACTTTTCACATATTCCAATAAGAACAAGTATAAAAGCGTAATACCGGATGATCGTATTGGCCATTATAATGAACTTTGCCTCCCTATATTCATAGATTCGTAAATATTAAGTCGAGGTAGATACTACCGGACATTGATTTCATTATGCAGGAACCATATTAGATTTTCTGGAACTTGTGGAGTTGCTCGATCAGGATATAGGTTTGTCAAAGTGGGCACGACATTATTTTGGAGCAGTGCTAAATAATTTTCTTTATTCAAATTACCATCAACGAAAAGGGAACAATATCATGGTTTCCAACTATTCCTGCACAAACGTTATCTCTTTCAGGGTATTGCGCATGTACTTATCTCATCCTGCGGGGATTTTCTTGGACCAGTAGCGACAATTTCGACGACTGGCATGGCTGTGATGTGCAAAACTGCACTAATCGGAAAACAGCAACAATGGTCCACTGTGGGTCCGGGGATTAATTAAAAGAATAGGCCCATGGTAGCTTCTGCCTGTCGTAAACGGCGACTAATCGGGGGCAGGTGGTAGTGGACTTTTTTTACGTGATAGTAAATAATTTTTTCACGCCTGAAGAGGTACCACCCCTTACATCAAGCGGCTTGTAAAGTCCAAACGGACGTTTCCGGTTCTGTGTATGAGTCGGTTTCCCTTACAAACAAAAATTATGATGGCTCCTCCTTGTACAAAAGATTCCATAGATAAAATACCCCTCCATTCGGATCTCCGGGAGATAACTTATTATGTCGTTTTAATCGAAATTGTCCAAAAAGTTTTTGATTTGGTTCTCAATATCAAGAATGGAAGAAAATTAGTTACTAATGTTTTCGTGTGTTGTAGCGAAGTTGGTCAATCAGGTGAATTTTTTTTAATGTTAAATTTTGCAACTAAATTTAAAACCATAGCATTTTTGTATAAACAATAAAGATATTGTTCACATAAAATATCACGAGCCCTTTTTTTCCTCAGGACTCGTCCGCGGCTTCGCCGCTCCGACAGCACTGCAGCAACCTTTGGTTTATTTTGCATGCCCTTAGGCTTTTTACTTCACCCATTTCAAAATCACTGTGCCTTGAACTAGTCTGCACAGCGATTGGTAGGGTGAAGTTTTATATTGCTCTGTTTCCGGTCTACACTTTGTTTAGTTGTCTTTTGTGGTCCAGAATTTTACACTCGCACAAGATGTGCTGGGCTGATTCCTCCCCCTCGCCGCAAAGTCTGCATGCGAAATCCCCCTTGAACCGCCCCATTTTATGCAGGTGTTTCTTGACGGTCATGTATCCCGTCAAGAGACCTGTTATGTTTCTGAGCTGTCCTCTGCTAATATTTAGCAGCTCCACAGCTCTCTTTGAACTGGGTTCCTCAATTACTGACTTCCCATGTCTGAGCCCTGGACAGTCTGCCCAGTACACCTTGTGTCCGTGTCGTGCTTTTTGTCACGCCCAGAACCGGTTCTGGTCTCATAAATGGTTCTGCTGACCATCTCTTCGCGAGACTGTTAGCTTCTTCATTGCCTTTGACCCCCGAGTAACACGGCACCCAGAGGAGGGTGACCTCCTTCTGCCCAGCCAGGTCGCTCGTCTCGTCTTGGCACTCACTTACCAGCCAGAAATTTACCCGTGGGCTGCTTAGGGCCTTAACGGCTTCCTGTCTGTCTGTGGCTTTGAGAATCCGTTTGTTGGTGTAGTCCCTCCTCTTATTCTCTCGCACACAGTGCAGGATGGCGTACATTTCGACCTGAAACACCGTTGCATGGGTTCCGAGGGAAATACTATGACTTACCCTTGGTCCTTCCGAATAAACACCTGCCCCCGTCCCACGCTCCCCGCCGGATCCTTCCGTGAACCAGACAGGCGCGTTTCGCGGTATGCCCGGCGTCTCCTCCCGCCCATGCCTCGCGGTCGGTGATTTTCACTGTAAAGTTGTTTTTCCTGCAGATTCGCGGGCTCGCGTAGTCTGGCCTCAGGCCTCATTTCAAGCATGGGCTCCTTCACGATCTCCTGTATTTTGCAGTGGCCCCTGAAGCCTACTACTGCCTTTTTTTAAATTTGGGGGTTGCAACTGTCACTCTAAGGGGGTTGGATATAGGGACGAAGTTTCTACGTTGCAGGGTGTCATTTTTTAAAATCTTAAATTGATATGTTTCGGGATTTTTTATTATTATCAACATAGAATTTACTTAATTTGGTCGTTGCACACTGCATATGTTTATGAACATATTTTTTTTCAAAGGACGCCTAGTAGAGAATATTGCATAGCTTAGTAATCCCTATAGGCAAATGTTTCTCGACGCTTGTTTGGTTTAAATATAAATTCAAGTAGCAAACCAAAAATTAATCTTGAAACTTCTAATTTCACTGTATATTTACACCATAAAATCGAAGTCATAATTCACACAAGTTTCATAGATTAGAACCAAGTGAACAGACGACAAGTAGTATGTTTCATGGTGGGAGCCCATACAACTTAATTTATTTTTTAATTTAAATAATATGCAAACACGGTGAACGACACAACGGTCGCATGATTGAAACTTATTATTACTCGCCTTACGAAGGGCCATAAATCCATATAATAACAATGCTCCGATGCGTTAACTGATACACTTTGTATTAATTGTGGTGTGCACCTATAAATAATACTACACCGTACTATGCTATTTTTATATTTACTACATAAAAAGTTAAATATACATATCGTTCAGGTGTAAACGCAGGACCGGACTTAATGGTTCACTAAGAGTTGGACGGTTGTAAAAGCTAATTATCGTATAGAATGGCTTACGTACCATCTAACACTATTTTACATTTTTTCACCTTTAGCTACTAACGTCTTGAATATGTAACGTTGTTTCTAGCCCAAAGTCTCACAGACGGCTATATATATATATATATATATATATATATATATATATATATATATATATATATATATATATATATATATATATATATATATATATATATATATATATATATATATATATATATATATATATATATATATATATATATATATATATATATATATATATATATATATATATATATATATATATATATATATATATATATATATATATATATATGTACTATATTTTTTCAACATTTAGGTGATTATTAGGGTTAACGTCTTTTTGAATATTGTTAGTATATTTGGCAATATAATAATGGCGTTTAAAATTAAAATAATAACAAAAGTTATTAAAAAAACATGTTATGTTTAAGAAGTGTCGAAATTTCTGTATATCGACACCGATTTCTTAAAACACTAAAAGTAAAATTAAAACATTAATATTTGCAATATACGAATTTTATTTAGTACGCTATAATAATGGAACTAAGTATATAAAGCAGAAATAAAGAAAAAAAATTTAAAAAAACTCGGGACTCAGCAAGTGCGTTATGGTAGTGAATTTTTATTAAATGCTTCAAATTTAAATAACTCAATTGTCTATAAACTTAGAGAGTTTAATTTTAACACGTAGTAAGGTCTTTCCTAAGGCAAGATATTCACAAAATTTCATTAAAATAAGTTTGTAATTTTCGGAGAAAAAAATTTTTTTCGAAAGAAAATTTAAAATTTGAATAACCCAATTTTCTCTTAACTTAGAAAGTTGAATTTTGGTACGTAGTAAGATCTCTCCTGAGGCAACATATATAATAAATTTCATTAAAACAGCTTTGTTACTTTCGGAGAAAAAATTTTTTTTCGAAAGAAAACTCAAAATTTTCCCGGAAAACCCCGTCCAATTTTAGTAAGGTCTTTCCTAAGGCAATATATCCACAAAATTTTATTAAAATAACTTTGTAATTTTCGGAGAAAAAATTTTTTTCGAAACAAAATTTAAAATTTGAATAACCCAATTTTCTCTTAACTTAGAACATATAAAAATTGAAACTGACCCCGGATATGGGTTCTAGGGGTCCTAGTTCGCACTCATTTGAAAGAATTTTTGCAAAGTCCCACCATCGATACCTCTCTAATAGTGATTTTTTTAAAATAAAAATTCACTAAAAAATGAACTTTAATAAGATATTATGCTGTGACAATACCTCTCTTAAGCAGTGGAGATTTCTCCTAGTGAGCTAGGTGTGCGCCGCACACCCTAAAATATAAGCAAAATGTGCACAGTTATATATGTTTTATTTATTTTTCCCTTACACTGCATATTTTATGACAATCGATTTAATTTACTTATTTGATTTCATAAATAGTCGGTTAATAGTGAGTTGAGATGAAGTAGATACCATGTTTCTAACATATTCAGAGAATATGAGTAGATCAATAGCAACTGGGAATGAATTCGGTCAGTCCCCGACCCACGTGTTTAAAATACCTAGTGAGGAAAATACCATTGATTTTAACACTGTAGTGAGCTATAAAAATTTGATTAACTCACTTTTCTATAACCTTAGAAAGTTTAATTTTGGTAGGTAGTAAGGTATTTCCTAGGACAAGATTTCCACCAAATTTCATTAAAATAACTTTGTAATTTTTGGAGAAAAAATGGTTTCAAAAGAAAATTTAAAATTTGAATAACTTAATTTTCTATAAACTGAGAAAGTTGAATTTTGGTACTTAGTAAGTCCTCTCACAAGGCAACCTATATAGTAAATTTCAATAAAACAGCTTAGTTATTTTCGGTGAAAAAAATTTTTTTTTTTTGAAAGAAAACTCAATTTTCCCGGAAAACCCCGTCCGATTTTCCTGCCTAACGAACTCATCCAAGCCATTAATAAAAGAAAGGCACTTGCCGAGTTTCATTAAAATCGGTTAATTATTTTTTGAGTGTATACACACACACATATGTACCAAATTTGATCAAAATCGGCCCATTATTTTTTGAGTTATCGGGGTGACATATATATATATATATATATATATATATATATATATATATATATATATATATATATATATATATATATATATATATATATATATATATATATATATATATATATATATATATATATATATAAACATATAAAAATTGAAACTGACCCCGGATATGGGTAAAGAGAGCAATTTTTTAGTTTTTCCAACTTTTCCACTCTTGTTTGGGGAACATGTTCGATCTAATCTTTACCTAATATCTCAAAAATACTGAGTCGCAGTTTTCGGCTACAGATGGATTATTTCCTCTCTTTTGTAAGTGGGGTGTCACTAATTGTAAAGCAAGTTGTTTCACGAATTCACCTCTTTCTATTTTAGGATTTTCTGGATAAGAGTTGTGAATAATATAGGAATTGACAGTACTAATGTCAAAAATTCTGTAGAATATTGTCATCAGCCATCAACTATTTCTGCGACTGGATGACAGTTTTGAACATTTTTCATCAATTGCGTCCACCTCGCCTTTTGTAGAATTATAGTCGAGTATAGTATGTGGTTTTCCAGACTCTGGATCGTAGCTTTCATGGTGATGCGAAGAGGATAGAATAAGAAACTAATGTGATATCTTTCGTAAAACTGTACAGTGCCGCACCAGACTGTCTTGTTTTTTTTTCGGTAAAAACTCCCGTGGAATTTCTTTTTTATTCTTCCTTATTGTCCCGATACTGGTCAGTCCCCTTTCATTCATTACTGTTACAAGTTCAACGGATGTAAACCAATTGTCAAATGTGGCACCTCTATTTGTTTTGTAGATTGGTTGTGTAAGACGCAGAACACTGGTTTACTATATTTTTTCTCTTCATTTGGCAAACTTCTTCCATCTGAGTCTTTGCCTGTGTAAATGTAGCCGTTGTAAAAGTATCCAGTACGAGCGTCTGCACAACACATGATTTTTATCCCGTATTTATCAGGCTTATTCGGGATATACATTTTAAACTTGGATCTGCCTCTAAAGCCGACCAACCTCTCATCGATGCAAGCTGATTCTCCGATAGTATGGCAAGCCTGACAGTTCTGCACAAAGAGGTCAAATACTTGAGATATGGCAGCCGCTGGATCACCCAATCTTCTCATTAGCCTAGCGTCAAGGTTGTCAAATCTAAAGCCTATGAGCAAGAAAGCAAATATTTACTTTCTCATGATGCACCTAATTATTTCTCTACCAGTTCCATCTTTAGCAAATAGCCTATGTTTACTCTTATTATTTGACTTGAACAGGGCCATATATGCAAGAAGAACCAATAATGCATCCAATTCTGTTTTATCCAAGGCCTTTAATGTGGCAGAATTTTTATTTTTGTAGCGGTCTATTTCCTCTTTAATTTTATGATTCGCCCACTGAAGTATTATATTGCACATTTCTTCTGTAAAAGCAGTTTCCAGATTTGAAGAGGACTTGCTTTTCTTCCCAGTGCTTTCCTGTACCTGACGGCCGTAAACCAGCTAAATGAATAACGATATTTTCCTGTAAACAACGTCCTCTACTAGAAACACTGGACCACTTGAACCGATTTTTGCCATAATAGTAGCTTGGAACTTCTGCATCTGTGTTCTCGTTTCTCTTATCGCTATCTTTATCAACTCCAGCTGTAGACAATAATAAAAAAGTATTACATTGTGTATCTAGAAATAAACGCAATACATTCCCGGACGACGATGTAAATTATTACATCGTCGTCCGGCCGGTGTCTGGTGGTGTGCTTTTACTATAAGGTGCACATACTATTTTTTTTGAAAAACGCAATCAATATTATAAACATATCCTAGACATTCCCGATCGATTTCAGAAAAAATAATATATTTCCATTGTTATCATCTTCTTCGGAGTCCGTATTGTGGTCACTGTTTATGTGAAATTCTTCATCACTTTCTTCTTGAACATCACTGGTAACACTAAGACTTTCATCGAACCATTTCAGTAACTGTTCTTCGTAAGTAGAGTCTGAGAATTTCACCGATTTAGAAGTACTGGGTCGGGAATCCATAGCCAATTCTTTTTAATTTGTTAAAAACTAATCCTACGTCTGAGTGACGGCTTTTGACTTTTATAGGCGCGTTAACACTAACTGTATGTCTGGGAGACGGCCTCTTCACTTTGATGTGTAATATTCCAAAAAGTAAACACTGTACGGTCACCACTCTTGGAATACCGATGACAAACTAAACGATGATAAATTACATAGAAGCTCATCGTCAAAAGTCCCAAGAGCATGCGCATTACACATATTGTATAATGTCGTCCAGTCTCTGAGACGTAGCATTAGTACTTAAGGGTTATAGTTAAATCCTCGGTGGTTCAGTGGTGATAACGTGCGCCTCTGAACCTAAGGGTACTAAGTTCGATTCCAGGGTACTCCTTTCATTTTTCAGTACATATTGAAAGATTAACATCAACCGATATTGTGTTGTTGTTGTTTTTGACAATTGATGGCCGTGGATCTAAGCCATTAGCTCATTTTTCACTTTCTTTCCAACAGTAGTTCCAGGTACAATATTGGATTTGCTTACGTAATAAACATTTCTCCGATCACTTCGTTATGTTTGAGTATACATTACACCTTTATAAAAATCGCTGTTATACGCATTGAAATTAATCGAATCTTTCTCCATATTATTGTGGTTAATGTTTTTGTTATGGTATTTATTTATTTATTTATTAACTTATTTCTAAGGAACTAACACAAAAGACACATATATTCGTGCCTTGGGGTCGGTTATGGCAACTTAGTAGACACACAAGAAGAACTCTACTGGATTCGGTAAACACGAGGACAGACAGTAGGATTCTTAATGTGATCTAATATTAACAAGGTTTTTTTTATGTACAAATTCTTATTGGTTATTCTCATTGGTTATATAATTATTTATTACGCTATAGCATTAAACCCGAGGTGTATTGTGACGAAGTAAAGTATTATAGACGTCAAGGTTTCGCTAGTAACTGTCTGAAGCAAAATGGTTTTTTAATATTTGGTAAACTATTGACCTTTGCGATAAATTCCTAATTTTCTTGCTTATTTAAGACGAAATCTAACATCATATTATGTGCGTCGCCTACTTATCTACACACAGACCCCGGGTTATTAACTAATCCTATCTTAAATGTATATAAAGGAAACATGGCATGGTGGAATTTTAGTCTACATATTTGTGTTACAAAACACTGCACCTACACATAACTCCACAGCCGTTTAGTAATATCTTTCAAGGAGACTTCTAGATAAGGTCATCAGCACATATTCGGAAACACCCTGGCCAGCGCGTTCACCAGATATAACCCCGCTTAATTTCTTCGTATGGGGATACGTTAAGAATCATATATATCAGCGAAATCTTTGAGTTATCGAGATCTGAGAAGGTTAGTTTTGGCAGCATTTGCCAGTATTACTCCACAAAAGGTGATTAGGGTTTTAGAATCGACAGTTAGAAGATCCTATTTGCACTTGGAAAATAGTGGAAGTTTATTTGAACAGATTCTCTAAATTTAGGTGTTATGTTCGTATTCGTTTGTTGTTCTTTTTTAGTGTTTCGGTCTTCTGGTAATGTAATTTTATTTGTTCTGTGTTTATTCCATCAAATGAACTCATCCCTTTGTTTATTATTAAACGCCTAAATGATAGAGAGTGTTAATTTATATAGCTAGTTGTTTAGTACCTAAGTTTGAAAGCTATGTACAGGTTCGCAATAGGAATTTTCTTGATTGAGGTCGAAAAAAATACTAAAATGGTACTAAACCACAAAGTGTGACACATCGCTGAATTTGGAATAAAAAGGGCTTTCAGAATATGATATCAGAAAATGCGGGCCGTATTTAAAAAAAAATGATGACAGTCCTGCAAAGACGGAACGTCGGATTAAAAAATTAACAATAGAAAATGAAAAGTTGCTGGGGAGAAGTATCATCGGTAATGGTGTAGGTTCACCATTAAGGCCAGAAAAAATTAATATGTTAAATCGAAAAATCCAAGTTTTTCAAAAATTTCAAAAACCAAAACAATTTTGGGAAATGTCTAACCGCCAATTTGTTGGGCTTTCGAGTGAGCAACTTTTCTCCCATTTAACGAAGTCTCTATCTGCTACCGTCTTGGAGATCCTCATAGTGGTCCTCCTTATCTTGTACCCACTGTATATAGATAATCACACCGATAACTCAAAAAATAATGAACCAATTTTTTAAAATTTGGCAAGCACCTTCCTTTTGTAAGTGGCTTGGGTAAGTTCGTTGGCCAGGAAAATCGGACCAGGTTTTCCGGGAAAATGTTTTGTTCTCTTTCGAAAACAAATTTTATCTCCAAAAATATAAAAGCTATGGTAACCAAATTTGGTAGGTAGGTTTATCATAAACTATACGCAAAATTTAGCTTTCTATGTTACAAGAAAAAGTCCTGCGTGTTGTTTAGATCATGAACTACGTTATAAAATGGATAGATTTTAATCAACCAATTCAATAGCTTTGCAGATTATACATTCAAAAGGATCTAAGAACTTTTTTATACGACATAAATCATCGAAACACTAAAGCCCATTTCATTTATTCTATCTATTCATTCCTACAAATCAAAGTTATGACCACTGTTCACCGTCCATTTCTTCCCCACATCGTGTGCTTCTATCTCTCTTTTCACTCGACGTTCCTGATGTTAAACAAAGTCAGACATACTAATATACGTGAGCGTACGCTGTGTGACTAATAAGAACTGATTGGGACCCAGGTGTCTTTGACGGTTCGACTGAGCGAGCTGGTTTTTTGTCTTCCAGTGGCACCTTTGATTGAGCAGGACAAACGTGCGTGTATGTGATAACCGCACAGCATATGTTTATATAGATCCATAGGTTACTCGATTTGCATATCAGGTAATGCCAATCGGTACGGTGCGGGGTTAGAGGAGGATCATGACCGGTAATTCTTTGATTTTATAGTCAACAGGGTTATGTGTATACGATCTTTATTCTCACACTGCACTCGTTGATAAATCGATATGTTTCATGACCTCGCCTGTACAAGAAAAATAAAACAATCATTGAAATTCATACGAGTAGATATGGTTAGATAGATTTTTTATTTTAGGAAAAGATTTCGACCTTACCAAAACAATATATTCACTCCCGTTTCTGGTTTACTTTTTTTAAGATGATATTTCTGTATTATGGTTTTACCAGCAATAAGAGCCGAAATCCCGAGCATATGAAAGTTAAAAAATATGTATTAACAGCTCAAACTGTCACATACATAGTGTTAACGTTAAGTCGTCGGTGCCGTGTACTATATGACGTTTAGTAGTTTAGCCTTTCGTTAAGAGCGCATAGGTCCAGCGGACATATGCATTTGTATTCTATTCATATCTCGAGACCACATTAAGATATCTAAATGTACGTCTAGAGAGAAACAGATAGAGTAGAGATGAAGGCATTTTTAGCTATTTTATAGTCGGTACAGGTTTTTCGGGGAGGCCATCAACGTCTAGCTGATTTTTGCCAACCTCGATATAGATATATCTCGAATGGCAATGTCAGAAAAAACATTTAGATTTCTCCTCAGATGTGTCTGAAATTAATTACACCCTATTAAAAAGAATGTCCTGATCTTCTTCGAAAAGAGCATCTGGTTGTTTTACCTTATAAATCATAATTTCATCAATGAAAAGGCTTTTTTCCAGACGATTTTTTTAAAAATAATTCCTTATGCGTTTCGGCTAACTAAGTAGCCATCCTCAGGGGTAAATCTAAAAAAAGTTCGAGACGCAGCATGGTAGTGAATTTTTATAAAATCCTTCAAATTTGAATAACTCAATTTTATATAAACTTAGGCAGTTGAATTTTGGTACGCGGCAAGGTCTTTCTCAAGGAAAAATATACACCAAATTTCATTAAAATAACTTTGTAATTTTTGAAGAAAAAAAAATATTTTTTTGAAAATTTAAATAACTCAAATTCGTATAAACCTAAAAAGTTCAGTTTTGGTACGTGGTAAGGCCTTTCCAGAGGCTACATATGCACCAAATTTCATTAAAATATATTAGTAATTTTCGGAGAAAAATTTTTTTTGAAAGAAAACTCAAAATTTTCCCCAGAAAACCTTGTTCGATTTTCTTGGCTAACGAACTCATCCAAGCCATTAATAAGAGAAAGGCACCTGCCAAGTTTAATCCAAATCGGTTAGTTATTTTTTGAGTTAGCGGTTGGATATATATATATATATATATATATATATATATATATATATATATATATATATATTATATATATATATATATATATATATATATATATATATATAAATTGAAACTGACCCCGGATATGTGTTCTAGGGGTTCTAGTTCGCCCTCATTTGAAAAAATTTTTGCAAAGTCTCACCAACGATACCTCTCTATTACTCAATTCTTTTAAATAATAATTCGCTAAAACACAATAAAAAGGACCGCCAGAAAACATTGTTTTCCAGTAGGCAATTGTGCTGGTTGGAACACAATGGTCTCAAAACAATCAATACAGAAAACGTCAAAGTTAAAATCTAAAGTAAAACAGTAAAACAACCTAAAAAAATCTACAGTAAAAGCTAGGAAAAACTACAGTAAAAGCTCCTTTAGCTTTTTAGATTTACATGTTTTTAGATCCCCCTAAAGATGGCTACTTAGTTGGCCGAAACGCGTAGGGAATTAATTTAAAAAAAATTGTCTGGAAAGAGGCCTTTACATTGACCATTAAATTATGCCTATCCCAGACTGTTTGACGTTTAGAAGTGAAATAGTGAAATAAATATTGTTTTCCGTAAAAAATTGTTTAGCAGAATACTACAATAATAAATTATGTACCTCTCTCTCTCTCTCTCTCTCTCTCTCTCTCTATATATATATATATATATATATATATATATATATATATATATATATATATATATATATATATATATATATATATATATATATGGGTTCAATGCACATTACACTAATCACTGTATACAGGTTACATCACAGTTCACCAGATCACATCGGCAAACAGTGTGATTTTGAGCTTTAAATCCTACGCACCTGGCGCAACTAATTGCCTTACACCAAGAACCGCGCCTAATCGAAGGTTAAGTATACCCAATTCCCTTACAGTTGATTATTTTGGAGCCAAAGCTCCTGCCTTCCTGTACGAAGACTTTAGGCTATGGGATTCTCCGCCACTGACCTCTCCCTTATAGGACCCTTCTCATATTCATACCCACGTTTACTCCACTCTCAGTTCTTGCGTGATCTGCCCTATTTCCTCGCTCTTGCTAAGACTAGTCACCTTAAGCAGGTAAGATTAGTAGGACTGGTACCCTATTCTGTTTATTCGTGAAGTTTTTTCCGCTGTTTCGCAATTTTCTAGCTGGATGTCTTCCGGCACATGCCTTGCTGTTTCCTGCTTGTCGTCTTTGCCCACGCGTGATCCCGATTCCGGACCTCAATCACCTAAAGTAGCCTTTAAAAATCGTGGCTAGTCACAAGCCTTATCGCCCTATGGCTCTAGCGCTTGACCTACGGTCGTTAATGTACTGCGAGTGGTCCTACTTTTCGTCTCCTCCTCCCAGTGCTTCTAACATGGTGTGATAGCGCCCTCCTTGACCCTCCGTTTCAACATTCTGTTCGTGATACTAGCATATACCATCTCGTGAACTACGGAGGGACGCCTGGCGACGGCCTTTGATACACCTTCTAATCGGTATCCCACCACAGGATTATTATGTTCCCGCGCGCTCTACTTTTTTATCAGTCTATCCTGACCAGTACTCGCAGGACGACTTTGCTGGTAGGAACGATGTTTGCGGTTCCACCCTTAGGGATGGCAGATGCTTTTACTGCCCTATCCAGCGGAATGCACTGGGTATGCGTCTTGGAGCTTTATTTCTCTGCTCTTGATTTGACCACCGCCTTGTCTTTATATACCACCAAGCCTATTCCAGCCGCATCTCTAACCCTGGACGCATCGATATACATCCACCCGTTCTGTTGACCTATTTCCTCTTCCTCTGCAGGTGCGTTTCTTGTCCGTACGCTGGTTCCTTTGAAAATTTTCTGCTTTCCGGTGTTCCCTGCTCTGGTTCCTCTCCTATGCTTCTAACCACAAAATGAGCACGCCACCAGGACCGCCAATGCTGCGTTAGAGGTCGCTTCTTCATGCCTAACAGAAACGCTATTTGCGCTTTTGGACCTTTTCTAATTACCCCAAAATCCCTTGCTCAGTGGCTCCAAATATCTGACCCCTGCAAGGGTGGGTTTCACCGCTACCTAGTATATAACCCTAAATGTCTTCAAGTCTGTCTCCAAGTCTATCAACAATCTGTCTATAAAAAAAGTTCGGGACGCAGCAAGCGCGTTATGGTAGTGAATTTTTATTAAATGCTTCAAGTTTGAATCACTTAATTTTCTATAAACTTAGAAAGTTGAATTTTGGTATATGGTAAGGCCTTTCCCAAGGCAACATATCCGTGAAATTTCATTAAAAGAACTTTGTAATTTTTTGAGAAAAAGATTTTTTTCGAAAGAGAGCTTGAAATGAGAATAACTCATTTTTTTATAAACTTAGAAAGTTTAGTTTTGGTGCGTAGTAAGGTCCTTCCCAATGCAAAATGTACATTCAATTTCATTAAAATAACTTTATAATTTTCGGGGAATAATTTTTTTTTCAAAAGAAAACTAAAAATTTGCCAGGAAAACCTGGTCGGATTTTGGCTAAAGAACTCGTCCAAGCGGCACTTGCCGCGTTTCATCAAAATCGGTTAATTATTTTTTGAGTTATTGGTTGGATACATACATACATACATATATATATATATATATATATATATATATATATATATATATATATATATATACATACTGCAGTCCGGGAAGAATTATTCTGATCTAAGTTCGGATTTCTACAGTACTTTTGTGAAACCAAACGTTTCAAAGCATACATTCTGTGTTCAACAGAGAACATTTATTATTAAGTACTAGGCGAATAAATAATTAGTATAGCCTCGATGGTTTAATGGTAAGAATGTGTGCCTCTGACGCGAAGGATACTGGGTTCGATCGCAGGGTACTCCTTACACTTTTTCTGTACATACTCTACAATTAACATCAACCGAGGTTGTGGCATTGCATTTGGGCAAGTTAAATATCTACACGTTCCGCCCTTCGGAGGGGGCGTAAGGCCGCCGGTCCCGTGTCCATGTGTTGTTTGGCACGTTAAAGATCCCTACCCTCCTTACAGAAAGACAAGGCTTCAGCAAAATTTCCAGGATAGTGAGGTGAAACTGCTCCCTGGCGTGGGTTATTGACCATAGTCGCGGAAATAGGCCGACGTTAAAGAAATAAAAACACACACACAAATAATTTGTTTCGTAATCACGCTAACAACTAACAAGGAAAGTCAAATTCCTAAATAAACCAGTTTATAAAAAATTTCAACTGTTATTTGTGTAGCGTGTTCCAGTGTAAGTAGTCTAAATTATCTCTTAAACCTAATCAAGTGGCATAATTCTAGAACTTCTTAAAACCAAGCGCAAGTAAATGGTCTTTATCAATGGTAACAAGCAAAACCAGCTACATTCTGCTCGCACTCATTGGGGGTAGAAAACCAGATATTTCTCCTCCAGTTACTCTTATCGCAATAACAAATGTCATACTACAATACCATATTCTTCCGCATAAAAAGAATGTGCTGTAGTAACTTTATACTTAACCTAATATACACTAGAACATTGTTGTTCTAGGAGGCTGGCTACCATAGTCGTATTACTTTATAGGTGTGTTCTCGCTGTAATTAATATACCGTACTGATGAGCTCTAATTAGAACGAAACCGGTCTGCGGTTCTAATTATGGTGAGAATACATCTAGCCTTACTAATATACACTATTTTCTCTAAACTTTCCGCTTTATGGATGTAAAATCAATTCGTTTTGTCTAAGTTTATTTTGTCTCATCTCTAGAACACCAATCGAGTTTATTTGAAAATATCACCACTCAAGCTTACCTTCCCCTTACATACATTTATTTCTGTTACTAGCAACTGTTTCTGACTCCAATGTAAGTTGTAATCACGCCTTGGACATCCCTACCTTGCCATACGATTCTGGCGGTAGGTGACCAGCGACTGATTGCTTGTCATCCTCGTTGATTGAGACGTCTTCTACAAGACGAGATGATTCAGTAGCAGATAAAACGGTGATTTGCCCAATTTTGTTCTCGTATTTGTCGTTTGTGTGTATAAATTCATTCTCGTCATAACAACACAGACTACCTTGTAATTTTTCGTTTACTTAAGGCGGTCACACAACAATAGTGACAGCAGTCCGTTTCCACAGGAGCCAACACGGTAGTTTAATGTAGCTAATTTAATGCTTGAGACCTGTTTTCATTTTTGTTTTTCGTTTTGTATCATTTATTGTCGCCAGTTTTCTTTCCTATAAGTACTCTTAGGATCTCCTACTAGTGGCAAAAAATCAATTTATATTAATCCTGAAGTAGAAATTTTCAATAATTTTAACATTGGATTGGTTAAGGCTTTTTTTATGTACAGGTGTCTCATTTTGGTTGCAGTTGCTGGGTATCTCGGTTATTATCAATGATAAAACCTTGCGGTTTTTGCGAACCCGAGCTGCTTTTTTTGTTAAACCAAAGATGCTGTAAACAAAATTGTCATAGCCGTCTTAGTTTCCAAGCTTCAGGGCGATATTAAAAATATTGCATTTTCAAATACCCCTTGTATGTCAGTTGTATGAAAATTTGCCGAAAAGGCAAAAACGAATCCTTTTAAAACTTTTTACGTAGAATCTAGCGGGGTAGCTAGTTTTTTTAAACATTATGAGTCTACGTTAATAAACAATTAACAAGTAGTAGTAGTAGTAGCCGTGGTGGGAAGGCCAACGTCAAGCAAGTAGGCCACAATGGGCCCTTTTTGCAACCATGCTCTACTCGTCCTCGGTTCCGTCGCCAAACCGCCTCGACCTCGAGATGAAGGCCGTGACGGTCTTCAATTGGACGGTACTTACCTGATTCCTTTGCAGAGTCCTCGATTTGAACAATTCTCCTCGAAGACTCCCAAAAGCCTCGCATTCACACAGGTAGTGGTAGGAAGTTTCTTCATGCTGGCCGCATTCCTGGCAAACGGGATCCTTCTACGCCTATCAATGTGAGGTGTCTTCTAAGGGCGCAGTGGCCTGTCAGCACCACAAGGATGCGGCGAAGCGTAAGTCGACTCCTTCCGAGTAGCCAGACAGCTTTATCTCTGTCCGGCCCCTCCACGAAATCAGCCACCAACCAACCCCCAGTGCTTTTCCATTGCTTCCTCGGTCCACCTGTCTAAGGCGACAGAGGCTGTCTTCCTACTTATGCCTATCGCCGGCTCCGGTCCACAGAACGGCCGCCGGGAATAGAGTCTTGCGAGATTATTCGCCACCTCCTTCCCCGCTACGCCACCCCCCAACAATGAACCAAATCCTAATTTTCATATTTCGCAATCAAAATGTTGCAGTATGCTATGCAAAAAGTGCTGCTTTCACTTAAGACACCTTCAACACTTGTACACTGTTTTCTGTTATGCAAATAGCTTTTCATTGAGGTCAAAGGAAGTCCCCTAAAACCCACCGATTCCAACGTTTGGCAAAGAACCCCATGATCAATAGAATCCAATGCTACAAAGACTACCAGTGCTAGCTCACACCAGTAAACTGATTCATAAACATATTTGATCAGCTCTGATATAGCGTCCTGGGTAGATATTTCTTCTCTAAAGCCATATTGAAACTCAGAGTGTATTATTTTTAGACAGAGAAGAGTTTATTCAAAATGCGAAAACTTTTCCTATTATTTTTAAACGTCGTCCTATAATATTTGCTATTACACTCAACAGAGATATTGTCCTATAGTTACTGATACCACTCTTGAAAAGAGATTTATTGACCGACACTTTAAAAATGCCTGGGAACAGACCTGTATCCATTATTCTATTTATAATGTATACCAAAACATCTACGACCTCTACTATTGCTTTTAGTGAATTTTTATTTAAAAAAATTTACTAATAGAGAGGTATCGATGGTGAGACTTTGCAAACATTTTTTAAAATGAGCGCGAACTAGGGCCCCTAGAACCATATCCGGGGTCAGTTTCAATTTTTATATGTTTATAAATATATATATATATATATATATATATATATATATATATATATATATATATATATATATATATATATATATATATATATATATATATATATATATGTATGTATGTATCCATCAGATAACTCAAAAACTAATTAACCGATTTCGATGAAACTCGGCAAGTGTCTTTCTTTTGTTAATGGCTTGGATGAGTTCGTTAGCCAGGAAAATCGAACAAGGTTTTCTGAGAAAATTTTGAGTTTTTTTTTTCTAAAAAAAAGTTTTTTTCTCCGAAAATTACAAATTTATTTTAATCAAATCTACCAGATATGTTGCCTTGGGAGAGACCTTACCACTCACCAAAATTCAACTTTCTAAGTTTATAGAAAATTAAGTTATTCAAATTTTGATTTTTTTTCGAAATTTTTTTTCTCCGAATATTACATAGCTATTTTAATGAAATTTGTAAAATATCTTTCCTTAGGAAAGATCTTACAACATACCAAAATAAAACTTTCTAAATTAAAAGAAAATTGAGTTATCCAAGTTTGAAGCATTTAATAAAAAATCACTACCATAACGCACTTGCTGCGCCCCGAACTTTTTTAATAGCTCTAACATTTAACGAATCGATTCCTGGTGGCTTTCCCATTTTAAGACTTTCTACAATTCTACGAGCTTCAGTTGCGTCGATATTTGCCAAGACTATCGTATTCATCCAATGTTGTTTGGTATATTTGTCTTTTGATTCTTGCCGCTAATTAATAATAATAATAATAATAATATATATATATATATATATATATATATATATATATATATATATATATATATATATATATATATATATATATATATATATATGTATATGTAATATAGCAAAATTTATGAAATGTTATTACAGTTTTATTTAGATTATTAATATCGTGAGCTTTTCAAGCGTAATATATTCTTGTTTGTAAGACATGTTTTATAAATATTATGAAATATTAAATATATTGACTTATTTGGACATCCCTGCCCACAGCTAAGCCAATAATCCACAATAGTAGTATATAACACCAGCGTGCGTCAACCAGAGTGCATAACAGGCTCCCACAGATGTCGCCCAAGATATCAACAAGTCGTATCTAATTTATGCTATTTCATGTTTGTAAATTTAACGACATGAGTTTTTTGGGTCTTCATATTTTGCGCCGTAACAAATTTATTACAAATAAAATAAAAATTTGGGTGGGTTCACAGATACTAATAGAATATAGTTCTTCAGAACTATAAAGCAAATTTATTTATTTATATTATCTACTACTTTACACCCTAAACCAAAATTGAGGAGGCTAACATACAGTTAGAGTCTC
This sequence comes from Tillus elongatus, assembly GCA_964006375.1. NCBI lineage: Eukaryota > Metazoa > Arthropoda > Insecta > Coleoptera > Cleridae > Tillus > Tillus elongatus. The sequence goes on from OZ023270.1 coordinate 70,163,983, forward strand.
GTGAACGAAAACGGGTGCCTCTCGGCCCAATAAGGGTACTGGATTCGATTCCCAGGGATCCCCTTTCTTTTTTCATTACATACTGTACAAATAAAATCAACCAAGGTTGTGGCATTGTATTTCAGTAAGTTGAATACCTGCAGGTTCCGACCTTCGGAGAGGGCGTAAAGCAGTCGGTCCTGTGGACCATGCGATGTTGGGCACGTTAAATATCCATGCACTCCTTACACAAAGTCGAGGGTTTGGCAAAATTTCCAGGGTAGTGGAATGCTCCCTAGCGTCGGTGATTGGCCATAGTCACGGAAATACACTGACGTTAGAGGAAAAAAAAACCGATTACAATAATATTAAAATATTGTACATTTCATGTTTAACAACAAAGCGTTAAGTATAAAAGGCTTTGTCAAAATAAAACTATAAAAAATAAGCTTTTACAGCGCCTTCCGACTAAATATAAAATCTTAAATAAAAGACTTACGTAAGTATTAACGAATTAAAAGATTAAAAAATGGGTCATTTTTTATGGGGTCGGTTCGAGCTGTCTGGAAGATGACATTTGATATTTTTTCCGCAAAGTTCAAGCCTTTCGCGTCCTTAATTATTCGGCGTTGATAGATCTCAAATATTCTATTTAGTTTTGAAGTAAATGGTATATGGAGTTTTAAATGGCACATCCTGTATATATAAACATATAACAATTAAAACTATGTTCTAGTGATTTTAATTCGCCCTCATTTAAAGAAAACAACATGTCCATAGACTAGTTGGAATAAAGGCATCATTAGGAGAGACGTTTCTCCTTTTTCTGGGCACTAGTGACGCCTTGGGGTCCATAAGACCAGCAACACCCCCTCATGACGAAGTGCTAGTTTCTCATCTAGTAAGGTGATTTAATAGACAGAATAACTAAAAATTATCTTCATTGTAAAAGACATTGTATAATTGTGGTATACTAAGCTGAACCATATTACTATACTATCCAATAATTTAAGAGCGGAGCTCAGTGGCAAAGCTGTTCTCGGTTTTGATTGTTAGATTTTTAGTGAATTTTCTAACAAGCTCCTAGATATGTGTCTAAGGTGTTATTTTCCTTGATTTCGTTAAAATATGAGCAAAAAATCCATTGTAAATCAAAATGGTTTTGTGTAAATTGTAAAACGTTGAAGAGTTAACGTGTATTATAGGATATACCTGCTAGTAAATACATGTCGAGCGTAGCTCAGTGGCTAAGTCCCTGTACAGCGTATAATCGACTCCTACAAGCCGAGTTCTAATCTTACTTAGTGACATTACTTTTTATCAATTTTTTTAGTCTCATTTCACTTTACCGTCATCTAATCAGATTGATGTTATTTCGATGAATTTTTTAGCGAGTTTTTGTAACAAAAAGTAATTTAATAAAGAAGAGATGAAAACTTTTAAAACTTAATTCAATTTGAATAACATATCTCGTTTTTGTTCTTGCCCTAACAGTTCCATATTTAATACAGTTGTAAACTTTTCCCGTGGCTTCACAAGTGCTTGTTTTAGTGAGTTTTCTTTAAAAAAAATCTGTAGGTCTGTAAGTTTAAAGATAAAAAAGTTAGAGGCATTTAAAGAAAAAATAGGGTTTTCCTCAAAACGTAAAAAGTCGCGATTTAAACGTCAAAATTGGCAACATTTAGGCAAAGAACCTGAAAGAAATATGGATTATGTAAAGAGTGTTCTGCATACCCTTAAGTTTCAGCTTAAACCATCATTGCCCTTCATTTTAATAAAAAGATTTACAGAAAATTTATTTTAAATAGACACTTTCTCTGATGCGTTGGAACTAGTTTTAGTTAAATTTATGGTTTAACGGTCTATAATCTTTAGCTAATTTTCGTAGAAAAAATTCGTTCATGATGAGACCGCGGCTTTTGAATTCTAAAAATATTTCTTCAAATGAGCCCAAACTAGGCCCTCTAGAATCCATATCCGGGTTTACTTTCTGTTTACATGTGTACAGGGTGACGTATTTCTACGATAAAGCTCAATATAATTCTTATTATGCAAGATCTGATAAAAATTGTATACATTACTTGTCTTGAGCTGCATCTTATAAAATTACTTTGACAATCACAGGGTAGCCCATAAGTCGTTGGAGATACCTACAATTTTTTTTAACATCCCTGATGCATTTTTCATCGAAATATGATGCACGTTTGTAAGAAGAGTCGAGACGCAGTAAGTGCGTTTTGGTAGCGAATTTTTATTAAATGCTTCAAAATTCAATAACTCAATTTGCTATTAACCTAAGGTTGGTCGGTTAGGAAACGAGTTTTCTAGGAAACATTTTAAGTTTATTTTCTGATTTTTTTTACATTTTTAAACAAGTTATTTTGATAATTTATGATACATTATTTCTACTATATAGGTTATACCGGTGACTCAATTGATGCCTGCTTGTACTGAAGAGACATATTTGCTGTTAAAAAATATTTTTATGAAAATTCACTGTTCTGATCCGTGTTTACGTCCTAGGTAGAGCAGATACACTTATTGTATTTGAAACTCAAACCAAGCGCCATCGTTTAATTTTATAATGAATGTTCTTTTACTCATTCCAGTAATAACTAGAGTTGTTAAGGTTGCCAGAAAGAAGTCACATTTAAATGCAATTATTATTCTTTTAATTCTGTTGCCACAGTTCCAGTCAAACAGCCCAACAAATAAATTCGTTGCAAATAACTCCATACGCTTCTCAATAAACCCACCAGGTATTCCCCATATATTACAAGCTCCTTGATATATTGACAGACATTGTATTAGATTCACAGCAAGTCGAGGAAAAACTTAAGGAGCGCAATCTACCAAACTTATTAAACTCTACAGGATAATGAAAAATAATCTATATACGATATATTGGTGCGGTTTACATTCAACCATATTCACATTTTTCACAGACCTTCCATTTCTTTCTAGCACATGCCGTCATCCAGTCATCTCAGACAAAAACAAATGCTCACCTGAAACCCATGTATAATTGCTATAAATACCAATCTTTATAAATAAATTAGTACATATGGAAAATACATTTTTTAAATGCTCACAAGAATAAAACATCGCTTAAACCACGCAATTAAAAAGCCCACCACTAGCTCCATTCTTGTCGGACTCATGAAAGCGGTAATGGGGAGCTCGAAGGACGGAAACAGTGGCGTAACGTCGGTCGTACCCCCCACAGCGGCGCGCGTCGCAGGGGGCTGGTATAAATCAAAACTACCGATCGTATTAAAGGAGAGCTCGCAATTATGTATACGTCAAAGTGTTATTTATGTTAAAGGACCGTATAGAGCTCACGGTATCCTGCTGGTGGGGCGATGTGCCGTACTCTACAGGTGGATACCAATCATATCTGGACCTGGTGCACATGAACGGGATCGAGATTACCATCGGTATCTCGTGAAAAATTAACCAGAACTAATGTTGATATATTCACGTGGGGTGAATCGTAATCTCTTGGAAGGCAACGTCGATCAAGGTTTTATAAATATTCAATTCGTATCAAGTTGGGATGCAAATCGATTTGTTGTTTTTATAATATTTTTATTTCTATTTCTCCATAAATAAACTACAAACTCTATAGCGTCTAAAATTTGTACGTAGTCCACTCTGCGAATATGCACTCATAAAATATTTATTTTAATATTAATAGCTTGACACACCCGACACATATTTATGTTGTTTACAAGCCGTGTAATAACTATATTTTTTTCCGTTCATTTTTTTTTCTAATTTCAACAACACACCACGAGGGCTTACAGCCTAAATACTATCGTACCGTGGGTGTCGACAAGGAGGAAAGAGGCAACTTGTTAATTCTGGGCTTTAAGGTTTGGAGGTTCGGGGGAGAAGGAAAAACATGTGTAGGCAAGGAATTCCACAACTTGGAAGTCCTCGGGACAAAAGAGCGGGCATAACAAGATGTTCTATGTCTGGTGACCTGGACAGTAAAAGGGTGCATTCGCTCTGTTCTCCTGGTAGATCTGTTGGGGGCAGCAGGTGGAGGAACTATGGAAGAAAGCTCCTCTGAGCAGTGCCCGTGCAAATATCTATAAAAGAGGGAGAGAGAGAGAGAGAGAGGTCACCAACGGCACGTCGATGGGCAAGGCATGGAAGCTTTTGGGTGAGGGTATGGTCACCGATGAGACGTATAGCTCTCTTCTGAATGGAGTCCAGGATAGCGAGTGTAGAAGCCGCAGCAGCACCCCAGATGTGGGAGCAGTATTCGAGGTTTGGTCTTATTTGTGAAGTATATAAGGTATAGAGATTAGCTGGTGAACAGTATTTGCGAGCCCGGATGAGGAAACCTATGTTCTTAGCAGCCGCTTCTGCGATTGATGTGACATGTTTGTGCCAATTGAGATTTCGATCCATAGAAATGCCAACAAGTGAAAAGGACTCATTACTTTGAATAACTTGGTTGTTTATTATGATGGGTCTAGGGCTGGTGTATCTCTTATGAGAAAGAAAGCAAGACTGTGATTTGATGGGGTTGAATTGTACAAGATTTCTACTTCCCCAGTCTAATATTTTTTGGAGATCCACGGAGACAGAACTCTCCATGAGTCTGCGATCCTCATCTAATTGGGCTAAAGAGAGAGGCTTAGAATATTGTATATTTGAGTGGAGGGTGATATCGTCCGCGTAACTGTGAAATGGGATGGATGTGCTAGAGAGGAGGTCATTGATATGGAGAAGAAACAAAGTAGGAGCTAAAGCTGAACCTTGAGGAACTCCTGCATTAATTGGATACAGTTTAGAAGAATGGCCATCCACGACAACAGAATGCTCCGGTTGGAGAGAACATTTGCTGTCCACGTACAGAGTTTTGGTGGTAGGCCATAGGCCGGTAGTTTATTAAGCAGCGCTGCGTGCCAGACCTGGTTGAATGCTTTGGATATGTCTAGAGATCTAGATCATTGATTGTTGTTGATCATTTTTTAAAGTACCTCTTATTGTACAGGGTGAAACAACCACCTAAAACAAACTTGGTATCTCAATTATTGTGCTTATTTTTTTAAAATTTTGAAACACGTTGTATAATAATGACATCCTGCAACGTGAAAATGTCACACCTACATTCAACACCTTTCAAGTGGCAGTTGCAGCCCCAAAATTTTTAAATGGGAAGTAGGGGCTTCAATACCTCATTTGAAAGACCTCTCAATTCTCTATTCAGAAATGCTATGGTATTAAAATTTATTGCAAAAATTAACAGTAAACGAAAAATAATTCATCAGATTCACGAACTTCGTTGCAACATACTAAAAAGTACTTAAAATTGAATCATAACTTTTACATAGTTGTGATAAGTTACTCTCCTCAGAAAGACATTCTCGTGAAATGAATTTAGCATCCATGACTTGACCACAAACGAAATATTCGTATTCCTGTACCCATAAATTTCTGAATCGTCATATCTCACTCGCGTTTTAACGAAAAAATGGCAATTTCCACGAAATCACCCCTCATTTATCCCCTTGCCCTGAAGCGATATTACCCAAAGAGAATTCGAAGCGTTCCTTTGTCGGGTGCTAACTGGACACCAAATTTGAAGATAATATCTCGATTTGTTCTAAAGTTATTGTGCCTACTAACACACAAAAGTGCAGACCGACAGATCGACTGTCAGACCAATAGACAAAAAAAATTATTCCAGAATCAAGTTTTCTGAACATTTTGAGACATTTTACGCCGTTTTAGCAAAAAAAAATCTAAATTTCTGTCACCGATATTTCACCCCCACACATTCAACCCCAAATTTAGTTTCAGCACACAATATCAGATGTTTAATGAAATTGAATGTTTTCTAATAAACCGACCTTATAACGTTATATTACTCGAATTTTAACGAAAAAATGTCAGTTTACACCAAATCATCCTCCATTCATCCCCTACCCCCTCGAGCGATTTTACCTTAAAACACTCCGAACCGTTAGTTTGTAGGGTTATCGTGGCTACAGACAGACATACAGACCGACAGACAAAAAAATTTCGTCCCCAAATCATGTTTTCTGTATGTTTTGATACTTTTTACGACCTTTAAGCGAAAAAAAATTTGAAACTTTTGTCGCCGATGCGATGCTTCCACACGTGGCGATGTGGAACAAAAATGATTTGGGAACGATTTTTTTAATCCGTCGGTCTGTTGATCCGTCGGTCTGTTGGCTTGTCGGTCTGTATATCTGTCTGTTAGTGGGCACGATAAGTTTCGAACGAATTGAGATATCGTCTTCAAATTTGGTATACAGTTAGCACCCGACAAACGGACCGTTTCTTTTGTTTTTGGGTAAAATAGCTCCAGGGGGCAGGGTATGAATGGAGGAGGGGGTGAGCTTGGGGAAAATTGGCATTTTTTCGTTATAACTCGGGGAATATATCGTTTTAGGTTTGTAAAACTTTCAATTTAATCACGCCTCTGGTATTTTGTGGTAAAATTGAAGTAGGAGTTGAATGTGAGGGGGGTGGAATATCGGTGACAGAAATTTCGAAAATGTTTATTTGCGAAAACAGCGTAAAAAGTCTCAAAACATATGTAAAACACTATGCCGAAACGAAACGTTTTCGTGTGTCCGTCTGTCGGTCTGTACGTCTCTTTGCTCGTAGGCATAATAACTCTCTAACGAATTTAGATATCGTCTTAGAATTTAGTATACGGTTAGCACCTGACCAACGAACGGGTCGGGTTATTTTTCAGTAAAACCGCTGCAGAGGGTAAGGGATAAATGAGGGGTGATTTGGTGTAAATTCACATTTTTTGTTGAAACGCGGGTAACATAACGTTTCAGAGTTTGTGTATTATAAAACGTTCAATTTCGTCACTCATCTTATATTCTGTGTAAGGGTTGAATGTGAGGGAGTGAATATGAATTTAGTTTTGAGGGAATATTACAATAAATTATTAAATGTACCTATGGTTTGGTTCCTTCTCTAATTTTTTCGTCGAGAAATTCACATTTCACGATAAAATTAGTTGGGGTGATGGCGTGAATTGATCACTTGTGTGGTAACACAGAAGCAACAGATTAGCAAAATAAAAATTCAAGTCGCGGAGAAAAAAGTTCCAGGCAAAGATTTTTTCCTGGCTATCTGATGCTGGCGATGACTTTCAAGGTCAAATCAAGATCAACTTCATACTTTACATGTAGTTCAAGTAGCGAGGGGTCATGTAGAGGTAAAAAATTAAATTTTCTTGTAATTAAGCAATCAACATGAAATTTGGTGCAGAGGTAGCTGTTCACAACCTGATAGCCTGGAATATTTGCGACTAAGATTTGCGTTTAGTATGGGTACAGGAATAGGAATATTTTCTTTGTGGACAAGTCATGGACCCTAAATTGATTTCATGAGAATGTCTTTCTGAGCAGACTAAATTATCACAGCTATGTGGAAGTTATGATTCAATTTGCGATGCACTATTTTTTAGTGTTATAGAGATGTTCGTCCATGAGATGAATTTGTTTTTTTTTAATCCTAATTTTTGCAATAAATTTTAAAGCCTAATCTTTTTTGAATAAAGAATGAGGTATTACAATCCCCTATATCCCATTTAGGAATTTAGGGGTGGCAACTGTCACGCGAAGGGGGTTTAATGTAAGGGTGAAGTGTCCACGTTTCAGGTTGTCATTGTTTAACCTAAAATTGACGTGTTTGGGAATCTAATATAATTGTGCACAATAATTGAGATGCAGAAATTATTTCGTTTGGCTGTTCCACACCGTATACAGTGTGAATTTCTCCACGCGCGTAAGTTAGTTACGGCTATATCTAAGGCTAGATGTATTCTCACCATAATTAGAATCGCAGACCGGTTTCGCTCTCATTAGAGCTCTTCAGTACGGCACAGTAATTGCAGCGAAAATACACCTATAAAGTAATGCGGCTATTGTAGCCAGCCTTTCAACACTCAGTGAGTGGTGGACGTGCCGCCACCTAGTTGTGGAACCAAGTAGTATGTTGTCACGCCAGCTCCAAATAATACAAAGTTTGAAAAAATAGAGACTCTATACAACCAACCAACAATTTAGTAAACTGCCAGCCCTGACCCATTTATACCCTAATATAGGGACAAAGTATGTAAGGCTAGCCAGCCTTTCAACACTCAGTAAGCGGTGGACGTGCCGCCACCTACTTGTGGAACCAAGTAGTATGTTGTCACGCCAGCTCCAAATAACACAGTGTTAAAAAATAGAGACTGTATACAACCAACTAACAATTTAGTAAATTGTGAGCCCTGGCCCATTTCTACCCTAATATAGGGACAAAGTATATAAGACTAGATGCATTCTCGCAACAATTAGAACCGTAGACCGCTTTCGCTCTCATTAGAGCTCTTTAGTACGGCATACTAATTGCAGCGAAAATACACCTATAGGGTAGAAATGGGCCAGGGCTGACAATTTACTAAATTGTTAGTTGGTTGTATACAGTCTCTATCTTTTAACACGTTGTGTTATTTGGAGCTGGCGTGACAACATACTACTTGGTTCCAAAACTAGGTGGCGGCACGTCCACCACTCACTAAGTGTTGAACGGCTATATCTTCTAAATTTTTAAAGTCTTTTCAGTTGCACATGTATTCCTATCGATAGCCGTCATTTTTCAAAAATACTGCAATCTCTATAGGATGGCAATTTTATGCTTTTTAGCATCTCACCTTCTTATTTTAAATGAAACACCGTAGATATTCTGGAAAAAGGATGTTGTATGTCGACAAATAACAAGTTATTTTGATGATATTTGGTAGAACTCCTGCCCTGATGTAAACTTTTCTGTGTATCAAATCAGTTTCTAAGTTTGCGCTTAAATATAAAGAAAAGCAAATGGATAGTCGTCAGCAAAAATAAAAAGTTCGAAACGCAGAAAGTGCGTTATGGTAGCTAATTTTCACTAATGGTTCAAATTTGAATATCTCAATTTTCTATAAACCTAGAATGTTGAACTTTGGCATGTGGTGAGATCTTTTACAAGGCAATATATTTGCCAAATTTTATCAAAATATAATTCTAGTTTTCGATGATAAAATTTTTTTTCGAAAGAAAACTCAAAATTTGCCCGGAAAACCTTATCCCATTTTCCTGGATAACGAACTTGTCCAATCCATTAATAATAGAAAGATTCTTGCCGAGTTTCATCAAAATCTGTTGATAACTTTTTGAGTTATTGTGCGGATACATATATATATATATATATATATATATATATATATATATATATATATATATATATATATATATATATATATATATATATATATATATATATATATATATATATATTGAAACTCACCCCGGATATGGGTTCTAGAAATCTTATGAAACAATTTTTGCAAAGTCTCACCGTCGATACTTCTCTATTAGTGAGTTTTTTTAAAATAAAAATTCACTAAAATATAGCTGACAACATCGCACGGACACGGGACCGACCGCTTTATGCCCCCTCCGAAGGGCGGAACGTGCAGACATTCAACTTGCTCAAATACAATGCCAGAACCTCGGTTGATGTTAATGTTACAGTTTGTGCTGAAAAAGTGAAAGGAGAACCCTGCGATTGAACCCAGTACCCTTCGGTTCAGAGGCACACGTTCTTACCTTTGAACCACCGAGGCTCCAGCACATATACGAAAATATTAACCACATCTAAAACAAATAATGCTACTTTTAAGAAGATTGATTGCTTTAATAAATTGAAGTAACTTGTTTCGTAAACCGCATTTTTCAATTTGCTTTAAGCTTACAACAAGATGGACTTAAATTTACCAAATCACATTTGTTAAAACGGACATACCATTTTGTTATCTAATTGCACAATTTGTTTGAGAAAAAAGTACAACCCAGCCTTTGCCAAACCTGTCACAGTTCATAAGCATTTTTCATTCGTTTCTTTATAAATAACGACAACCAAACGGTCCGAGAGACGTTATTTTCATCCTTCGAATGTTAATTTAGTGCATCATTTGTCGTGGTCCAGCGTCAACATAATTAATCAGTCTGTTACCTTGTGCTCGAAGATGATCGGGTTCATCGGAATCAAACAATCGGTGAAACAAAAGAAATATAAAAAAACTAAACAGCATTCGGCGTGTAAGATCGTCGCCTTTAAATCGAAGACACATTACAGGGAAACATGCAGCAGAATTAATAGATGTTAGGGTAGAACACGACTTTAGACTTAAGAGTTGCTGGATCGCGAGACCGAACGAGACATATTAGCCTAACATATAAACCAGTGTCATTAATATCCATTGCATTTCATAGATAGCAGCCGTACATCATCAATTATATGAGCGAAATAAGTGATTCTCTTATCTGGCCGATTTATATACTACAGGAGTAATCTCTTAGAATATTCGAACGGAGGAATCGATTATTTATATCAAGTCTCGTAACGTACATACTATTCTATAGCGATGTCTTGACGAACAAATTTTTCTCATTTTCTTGCTAACGATTCCTAATTGTTACATTTTTAGAGAATTTTGGAAAAAAAATCGCCGATCAGAAAATGACACCCTTGGATTTTTATGAATTTCTTCAAACGATCATGAAGTAGGATCTTAAAAACCTATATTCGAGCTCTACTTCAACTTTGAAATGTTTATGTTTATTTATTTATATATGTATACAGTGTGTCCAGGATAAGGAGTTCCACTATGGGGATCTTCAAAACAGCAGGAGATACAGGCTTTTTTTTCCTTCCTCAAGGCTGGTCTGCGGCTTTGCCGCCTCGATAGCACTACAACCTTTGGCTTATTGTGCATGCCCTTAGTCTTTTTGCTCCACCCATTCCAGAATCACTGTGCCCTGAACTAGTCTGCACAACAATTAGTAGGGTGAAGTTTTATAATGTTCTGTCTCGGGTCTAGACTGATCGTAGATGAGTTGTATTTTGCGGTCCAGTGCTTTACACTCGCACACGATGTGCTGGGCTGATTCCTCCCCCTCGCCACAGAGCCTGCATGCGAGGTCCCCCTCGAACCGCGCCATTTTATGCATGTGTTTCATGACGGCCATGTGTCCCGTCAAGAGACCTGTTATGTTTCTGAGCTATCCTCTGCTTAGATTTAACAGCTCCACAGCTCTCTTTGAACTGGGATCGTCAATTATTGATTTCCCATGTCTGAGCCCTGAACAGTCTGCCCAGTACACCTTGTGTTCTTTTCTGACCCAGGACTTAATGGCTCCCCTGGCAGTGCTCTTTGTCACGCCCACAGCCGGTTCTGGTCCCATAAATGGTTCTGATAACCCTCTCTTCGCTAGAGTGTCAGCTTCTTCATTGCCTTTAACCCCGGAGTGACCCAGTACCCAGATGAGGGTGACCTCATTTTGCCCAGCCAGGTCGCTCGCCTAGTCTCGGCACTCACTCACCAGCCAGGAATTTACCCGTGGGCTACTTAGGGCCTTAAGGGCTGCCTGCCTGCCTGTGGCTATGACGATCCGCTTGTTGGTGTAGCCACTCCTCTTGTTCTCCCGCACACAGTGCAACATGGCGTACATCTTGGCCTGAAACACTGGTGCATGGGCTCCGAGGGAACTGCTATGCTTACCCTCGGTCCTTCCGAATAAACACCTGCCCCCGTCCCACGCTCCCCGCCGGATCTGTCCGTGAACCAGACGAGCGCGCCCCGTGGTATTCCCTCTGCCTCCTCCCGCCATGCCTCACGGTCGGGGATTTCCACTGTGCAGTTGTTTTTCCTGCAGATTCGCGGGCTCGCGATGTCTGACCTCATTTCAAGCATGGGCTCCTTCACGATCTCCTGAATTTTGCAGTGGCCCCTGAAGCCTGGGTTTTTCTTCAGTCTACCATTGCAGGCTAGTCTGTATAGTTCTGGCCTGACCTTCCCCATAATAACTAAATGTATTGTGGTGGGGGCGGGGCGGGGGGATTAGAGATCCAGCAGCACCTCCATGGCGACTGTTGGGGTTGAAGACATGGCCTCTGTGATGCCTAGGCAAGCCATCCTTTGGATCTTGTCTAGTTTTTGTTTGGCACTGAATTTTGTCACTTTGGGCCACCAGACCAGTGCCGCGTATGTTAGCGATTACCCTTGTGTACAGCCAGTTGGCCATACTAGGTCTTAGTCCTGTTCCAGGTTAGCTTAGAGTCAAATACGACCCCAAGATATTTTACCTCCCTGGCCATTGGAATGTTCCTACCGTATAGAGTGAGAGTTCTGTGGCTATCCCACTTGCTCCTCCTCGTAAACTTGCTTTCTCGGCGCTCAGCCCGAGCACTTGACCAACCGTCCACCGTTCCACCACTTTCAGTGCTGTCTGCATGCGCTCCCACACTGACTGTGCAACCTTTCCTCGGACTATGATGACAATGTCGTCCGCATAGCACTGTACCTCATACCCCCCTCCAGAGAGCCTTGGTTTGGGTAAATATGACAAAAGTTGCGTACTCAAAAACCCAACAACATGGAGGTTAGACATCTCCAAAAAAAATATTTGGTTTTTGAGATATTTTGAAAAATTTGGATTTTTCGATTTTACATATGATCTTTTTCCTGGCATTAATGGTTGACCCACACCAATACTGATGACACTTTTCCACAGCAGCTTTTCATTTTCTTTAGCGCAGCATTGCTAATTTTTGAATTGAACGTTTCGTCTTTCAACTTTTTTTTACATACTGCCTTCATTTTCTGATCTCATATTCAGCGATTTGTCACACTTTGTAGTTAAGTTTCATTTTAGTCTTTTTTTTAGACATTGATTAAGAGAATTCCTGTTACAGACCTGTACATAGCTTTTAAACTTAAATACTAAACAAATAGCTATATCAATTAACACTTTATGTCACATAGGCGTTTAATAGTAATCCAATGTGTGAATTAAGGTAATAATTTAATGGAATAAACACAGAAAAATAAACTCAAATTAAGAAGACAAAAGTATGCTTTGGAAAATAAATAGATGTGACAATAGCCATATTTGGATTGACAGTAACATTAATTTTTGCAACACTGGTTTCTGGTTTAATTTATTGTGTAATAATTAGTAACTGTTTCTAGTAATTATGTTTTCTAATGAAGGAAAGTTTAACATGTTGGCATGCTTCATTTCATCCAACCGCAATTGTTCTGTCTAGTTCTAGTCTTTATTCGGTTAGTTTATTCATCCCTCTAATGACGCTTACTTTGTTAGCGAAACGATCGTCAGGTCTAAAAACTGTATTGTGATGAATTAGGTTCTCCAAATTGTACTTATCAGTTGTCTGGTTATACCAATTCAGTAATTTTTTATTTATTTTATATTCATGGTGAATGTGGTAAAATTAGATGCAGAACTTGCCACATTTTTAACGGCAGATATCGAGACTAAATTCAAACGTATGGAAGCAAAGTTTCTATGTTTAAATCTCAATACCGCTAGAAAGATGCCACATCCACTGACCGAAGATGAAACCAGTAAAAATGTTCTTCCCTATTTTAAGGCTCATCTGTAATCATCAATATTGTTATAAAATAGAGGGTGTTCCTTTTGAGATTTGTCAGATTTTCGAATCTCAAATTCAAGATCAAATTATGAATAGCCTGTATATATCTTCGAAAAAATTGTCATTGGGATAAATACTTTGATGTTTTTCTAATAATGTCAGCAAGTTTTAGATTTATAGCAATTATCGTTCGCTGGTCTGTATGAAGTTGTTGATACGTAAAAATAACGGAAATTGACGAATACCTCAGAAATTGTTAAAAATTGAAACACGATGTTTCACACAAAGTTGACTTAAAATTTAACGACAAATCCAAATGTACAATAATATTGTATTGTGTTCTATTGCCATTAGAGTAGATACTTAATTTCTCCATCTTTTGCCACAGAAAAACATGCTGGTATCTTGTGTCTGAGATACTAAGACTCTAGAGTTCGATATGGTGTTAGGTAAGACACGGATCCTGCTGAATCTTAGTTGGAATTTAGAGGTGGCTTATAAATATAGGTATTTTTGTCACCTCAACAAATTACTAAAAGTATTTTTTTCAAATGCAGCAGCTTGGAAAGCTGCTGAAATTTACCATCTATTTCTACATCATACATATACCTAACTAGCTAAGTTTCTGAATTATGTACAAGTTTTTGTTGTAGTTTGATGAAAAGGCTATTGCTATTACATTTTTAAGTGTGCCATGAAAAAATGTTGTTTTTCATAAACGTCTTAAAAACGATGGAAGAAAACTTCTTATAAATTTATTACTTTTGTTTGCAGAGCTGGTTGACTGATTTCTCTAAACTTTTAATCTTCTATCCACTGTGAATCACTCTGTATATTTCATGACTTTTGCATTAAAATTGGGTTGCTTAGAAAAACTTCTACTATATCTTGTACCAAAATTGTACTTATTAATAAAGATGATAACACCACAGTATACAAACTCCGCACCCAGAAATCTGTGACTTGTGCGGAGGCAGCTTACACACGCATACAGACAAAGGACACATTCGAGTGAAAAAAAGACCGACTCTCTGAATACAGGTCTCGAACCCGCGACCTCCTAGTCCAAATTCTAAAGATTACTGTTTACATATAATTTTCATTAAATATGTAGATCATTGTTATGAAGATTCGCTACCATAATACACTTGCTGCGTCCAGGCTTTCTGTTTTAAATCTCAGCGTTCCAAAATAGACTAGTTAAAGGAATTCAAACGAAAATAGCAGGTAGTGTATATATGCGTATACTGAATGTAACCACATTTCATATTTATATATTCAATAAAATTCACCATAGAATACAGTACCTTGCATTGGAGATATTCATAAGGTATAAATCCGGATAATAAACACTTTTATATGTAGAATACCAGAGACATTTTGAATTCTGCCTTCTATAAAATACAACAAAAGTCACTTTTGAATTGCAAACTCGATATATTTACGGGAAGAGTAAAAATATTTGCTTCACCAAAAAATCAAAAGTGCTGAAAAAAGTGTTCTTAACTTTATCGCAATGACTATGTAATTGCCTTATCCAATTTTGCTTTTGCAGATATACTGACCTGAACAAGAAGTAAATACAAGATCTTCAATCATTAGTCTCTGGATATATAGATTTAACATTTTTAGTATTTATTTATTTACCGGGGCTAATTATCCAATGTATACGACAAAAATCTGATGCTTATAATAAGTTTAAAGTACACTTGGAAGAATATCTAAGCTAAATAACTATTACTATAAAGTGACATTGACATTTAAAGTTGTCGATTTTTGTCTAAAAACATTTGTTTCCTGTTTCTTAAAAGATCTATATGCTTTTTCTGCCAGACGAAGAATTCCAGCTCTTACTGAGTTGGGCTGCCACATATCAGAATTAACATCAATTAAGTGTACCGAAAGGCAGACAGAAGAAAAAAGAAGATTGAAAATACACAAAATATGATGGAGAGTATCTTGGACTAAATAAAAGAGATATGACGGGAAACCGAGAACACAAAGAATATAAAGGGATCTAACATTTGGAATTGGAACTATAGGATATTTTAAGGTTGGAAGGTTTGATGACATTTCCGATGTGACAGAAAGTTAGCTTTATGTTTGACATTTTTGAAATGGGTCACTTTTCGCTTGAACAAAGTTGGTAAATATTAAAAACTTATTTCCAAAGTGGTGAGTCTTCGACTCACACTGTAAGAAATTTACGAAAAAAAAACTGATAAAAAGGATGTGCCAAAAACGCAGTTTGTGTATCAATTTGTGGAGCGAGTTCATGAAACTGGATCGTTGTTGGATAAAACAACCCGTGTGCGTACTCGTCCAGTGCGCTCAATCAAAAAGAACGCTGCTGTTGCTCAGAGTGTGCGTGGACAACCATCAACATCAACTCGTCATCGTTCTCAACAATTGAATATTTCACGCACTTCTTTGAGAAGAATGTCGCATTAGGATCTTGGTATGAATGCGTACAAGTTTCAACTAGTGCAAGAGCTGAAGCCGCATGACCATCCGATGCGTGTTCGGTTTCTCAATGGGCCGAACACCAGTTGATCGAAGATGAGCATTTTTACCGAAAAATCATATTTTAACATGAAGCTCATTTCCATCTTGGAGGATACGTCATTAAGCAAAATTGTCATATCTGAAGCTCAGAAAATTCACGCGTCATCGTGGAGAAACCAGTGCATCCACAACGATTGACTGTCTGGTGCGAATTTTGGTCTCGTGGCATTATTGGGCCATTTTTCTTCGAAAATAAGCAAAGAAACACCGTTATGGTGAATGGCGATCGCTACCGCGCCATGCTAAGAGATTTCTTGTTTCCCAAAATTGAAGAATATAACATAGACGACATTTGGTTTCAACAGGACGGCGCTACGTGCCACACAGCCAACGTAACAATCGATCTTTTGCGCACTGTTTTCGAAAATCGCATAATCAGCCGAAATGCTGATGTCAATTGGCCACCTCGAAGCTGCGATTTGACTCCGTTGGACCATTTTTTCTGCGGAGCCGTTAAGGACAAGTGTTACGTTAACCATCCAGACACGATTGACGACTTGAATCATGAAATCGAAGTTGCCATTGACGAAATAGAGGCCCAAACAATCGAAAATGTACTGAAAAATTGGACTGATCGAATGGGGTATTGTAAGGCTAGCCCTGGCAGTCATTTGAATGATGTTGTCTTCCATTCCTAAATGGAAAAGTTTAATTTTTCTAATAAACTCATAACGTAAAAAAAATCATTAGTTTTTTTATAGCCGATTCAAATTTCAAATCTTAAATGGCCCACCCGTTACTAGATAAACAAAACGCCGCATCACCCCGAAAACCACAAAAATAATAATAGATACGTATGCTATAGACAGCTATTTCGACAACGGAGTTGTCTTCATCAGCAGCTGTCGTTAACTAACTGTATGGGCAAAATTATCCTATTTATATACATAAACTATACACTAAAAATGTGGTAATCCCGATGATGCAATACCGTATGGTGATGCAATATGGGATGATGATGCAACAATACCAGATGATGCGATTCCGGATCAAGAAAGAGCGGATGGTGCATCACCATATGATGCAATATCAGCTGCCTCAGTACCAGATGATGTAACACCAGATGACGTAACACCGGGTGACAATTCAAGGACTATTGTTGCGTCAGTGGATACGCCCAATCGATTGTGTCGATGTTGAAAGCAACCATGGATTATTCCGTGCTATTTAAAAAGATGCAGAACTGACCGGACCCACGTTTGAATTGATAAAATTCTGTTGATTCACCTTACAGATTTCCAAACTTTCCAAAGCATCTAACTTGCGATAATCCGTGGTTGCCTTCAACAACTTAAGACTACTATCGCCTACCTTATGTCCCGAGTCAATCGTACGTTGGGCAACGCTAGATTTTTCTGCTCAATTGAATCTGAAATGAGCTATCTGCTCTTTGAATCTTATTGTTATTAATCTCTGCGTTTGCCCAATATATATTTTGTTGCAATTATTACAAGATATTTGATAAACGCCCGATTTTTGTCGGAAGTCAATAGTATCCTTTGGCCCACCCAAAATGTCCACCTGTAATAGTTTTGAGAAAGAAACTATTACAGATGGGGACTTTTTAGATAAAGCAGTAGGGATAACGCAAAGACCTTGTCCGGCTATACAAATACAATACACTTTGGAATTTGCCTACGACTAGTGTGTCATCTCAATTCAATCTCTTTACCTGAGATCCGGTATATAAGTTGATGTTAGTTTTTTAAGTATTTAGAATGTTTCATCCTCTGATGACGATAACTTGGTTAGTGAAACGATCGTCAGGTCTTTTAAAATGTGTTGTGGTGATTTGGGTTCTTGGAGCTGGCGTTGAAAAATAGAAGAAAAAACAATTGTTAGAAACTTGCGTCTTTATTTCTAGCATGAGCATTTATGGATCTACCCTCGTATATGTAAACAAATAATCGAGAAAGAATTCACGGAGTGATCCCTGGCTCAAAATTAAAGGGGGTCGTTCATATAAAAAAACTCATACACCCCTCTCCTGTGAAGATACGGCCCCTTAAGTGGGTGTCAAAAAGTAGTTTTTAAATATATTTTTTTCAATGTGGAAGAACTGACAGAAAGTAAATTAAGTAGATGTTGTCTGCTATCGAGAAGACACTCGGTTTGTTTGCGGTTTTTCCCGTAAGGATGTGAGGGGTAGAAAAAGCCACCCCTAGAACTGGTTTCATACGTAACTTTTTTTCTTACAGCTATATTACCATTTTAAAATACATTTTGAATATCATGATTAATTCTTCACAAAAAAGGTATTTTGTATTTTTTACCTAAATTTAACGATTTCTGGAGAATTTTTTTATATAAATTCAATTACATGGCATAGTTTGCATGGGTTGGCGTCATGTAATTATAGAAAATTTAATTTTATATCAAATTAAGGAAATAATTATTGAAAACGAACTATGTAATTATACTTAATAACTAATAAAAATTTAAAATGTCCGAATGACCTGATAACCACAGCCATAAGACATTAATACAAATCATAATAAATGTTGAAAATGGCCATCTTACGCCATTACACAAGAGTCTACACGTCGGCGCATAGAACTGCGTATTCAATTAAAACCTCCAGGAGAATCTTGGATTATCCTAGACAATTCAATAATGTGGTTTCTTAAGTCTTCTAACAAATCAGATGTCATAAACGCTAAGGTTTTTAAATGGTCCCAAATAAAAAAGTCTAAAGGACTTGAGTCGGTTGATCGAGCAGGCCAAAACTGAGGTCCGCCTAGGCTTATCCAGCGAATTTTATATTCTCAAAATAATCACAGTATTGGCACTAAATGATAATAAGTCTAATTAAAAACAATTCAATTATCATTACAAATTACCCACCAGCCCCCTGCTACATAAATTACAGTTCAATTAAAGCTCTACACTATGCAAATTATGCTATATAATTGAAATTAACAAATTTTTCTCCAGAAATCGTTAAATTTAGGAAGAAATAGGACAGACCGTTTTTGTTAAGAATGGATCAAGCTATTCCAAATGTGTTTTTAAATGGCGATATACCTGTAAGAAGAAAGTTACGTGTGAAACTCTAAGGGAGGCCTTTTCTACTCCATATAAACTTACGGGAAACCTAACAAGTTGTTCACCGAGTGATAGCGAACAACATAGACTTAATTTAATTTCTATCACTTTTTCCATGTTAAAAAAAGGAACTATTTTTTGACATCCCCTTAAAAATACTTTTACTTTTCTCTGACGAGAGGTCGTATTGTTTCAAGCTTCGAAAAGTAAATCTTGTCCGCTTCGCGGTTCTCCGTCTTTATAGATTTTAACGGCCACCTTTAAACACGCGCTGATATGCGCCAGTCCCTGATTGGTGGAAACCTAACAGCGCAACTAATATGGCCACGTCACTAGAAACTTGTCTAATTCAAAACGTAACCGTCGCACTTTGAAAACTATTACGTCTTATTACCTTATCTATGGAGTCATCCAACTTGAAGGACAATAATAGAGAATGCGAAAGTTCACCTTTACAAGTTAAGATATTGATTTTTCATTTGCTTATGCATTGAAAGTATCACGTCGCTGTTAAAAGAAGTATGTGTGATATCTTTAAATCGACTTTAGTGTCTCTTCTATTGAGGTCGAGATTCCCCTGATAACGTCGTTGAACATTCTTACCGAGAATTAGAAACCCACGGAACAAACCGTTACAATGCGTGATATATAATCAGTCAAACTCTTGATGCTCACAAGATACGTTCCCTTCAAAATAATAGTCTAGGGAAGTCAGAAGTGTAATACGATGGCAAAGAAATGGCGAATTTTCATATAATTCTTTTATTTTTTATTTTATTAGACGTCCACTATTTAAAGACTGTTTAACTGTTCCACTATTTAAAGACTGTAATGAGCATCGTAATTTTCTCAAATATTCCTTAGAGTTAGCAGAATGATACGGTGGCTAAAAATTCGACCGTAACAACCTTCGTAGAGAATACTGTTGGCATCTTATCTTATAAAATCTTATATACCCAACCGTAGACAGAGAGTTAAAATTAACGATTCGTGTAGTAAGTACGGCTTTATCACATGTGGGATGCCTCAGAGAACTGTTTTTGGTCCTATTTTGTTTCCAGTGTATTGAAACAAGTATTAACATCACTGGAAAATTTGTATGGTACGCGCATGACATGGTGTTACTTTTTCAAGAATATAACTGGGAAACGGTCAAAAAAACAGCAGCTGAGTGTATTATGGCGGTAAAATCATGGTTGACTCCAATCTGTTGACTTTCAATCTTAAGAAAACAAGAGTTATAACATTTGCTCCTGGATTGTCACTAATACCAGATATAAATAGTATTGCTATACACGGCTATGACTGCTATCATAAAAACGACTGCTCCTGTGAGAAAAAATAATTGGTACAAATAACACACGATATTAAGCTGTCTTTATCGATTAACTGTTAAAATGGAATTTTCACACAGATATATTTGTATTGTTCAGTCAATCCTAAGTTATGCTATCATAGCCTGGGGAAAGGCATACAAGGTACACCAAAGATACCTTAACTAAACACAAAAATGGATCATCAAGACAATGCTGAATAGATCAATATTATATCCCAGTGTAAAAGTTCTTCAGGATAGTGGTACATTCACCGTGTCAGACCTCTACATATTCTAAGTTGCTAAATTCATGAAAATATTTTCCCATTTATCGTTCACCCTTTTCTCGTTCTATTACAACTAGATCAATTAGCTCAAGGAAAGTAACAGTTCCCTTTAGGTCCTTAAATCGTTCACAGCAGCAGATTTTATACATGGTCCCACTAATATACAATAAAATTCCAGCATACTGCACACAGAGTACTTTTCCCAATTTTATCGGTTCTTTTAAAAAGCGTATGAGACAAACATGGATCAATTACGCAAAAAATATAACGAGCTAAATAAATATTATTTCATTGTTAAAATGTAGATGTTTTTGTGTTTGTTTGGTTTTCTTCTCCTTTCTTCTCTGCTTTTATTCCCTTCAACTCGTTTTGTATTTTTTTTCTCTTATAAAAATGCCTTAATAGAAATATCGAATTTCGCAGTCACACATTATCGAGACATAAATAAACGATGTGTACACACAAACCCGGACGGGTTTATAGTACACGAATAAAAAACATTTTGTGGTATTTAAATTTAAATTTAGAATAAGGTCTAAATTATATTCTAATAATTTATCATAATTATTTTTAGATTGGATTTAAGTAATATTAACGAGCTTTGAACTATTCTGTAATCGTTGAAATGAAACCTCTGATGGCGCTAATTTTGTTAGCGAAACGATAGTCAGGTCTACAAACTGTATTGTGATGAATTGGGTTCTCAAAATTGTACTTATCAGTGCTCATCGCAGGTTCCAATATTCAGTTACCCTGTTTATATAAGTACATACAAATTGAAATCGACCCTCCATATGGATTCTAGGTGTCCCAGTTCGCGCTGATTTGAAGAAAGTTTTTCAAAATTGAAAAATCGCGGTCTTTTTTTTAAATTTCAACAACACACCACGAGGGCTTACAGCCTAAATACTATCGTACCGTGGGTGTTGACAAGGAGGAAAGAGGCAACTTGTTAATTCTGGACTTGAAGGTTTGGAGGTTCGGGGGAGAAGGAAAAACATGTGCCAGCAAGGAATTCCACAATTTGGAAATCCTCGGGACAAAATAGCGGGCATAACAAGATGTTCTATGTCTGGTGAACTGGACAGTAAAAGGGTGCATTCGCTCTGTTTCCCTGGTAGATCTGTTGGGGGCAGCAGGTGGTGGAACTATGGAAGAAAGCTCTTCTGAGCAGTGCCCGTGCAGATATCTATGAAAGAGAGAGAAGTCACGGCACGTCGGTGGGCAAGGGATGGCAGTCTTTGGGTGAGGGTAGCGTCACCGATGAGACGTATAGCTCTCTTCTGAATGGAGTCCAGGATATCGAGTGTAGAAGCGGCAGCAGCACCCCAGATGTGGGAGCAGTATTCGAGGTTTGGTCTTATTTGTAAAGTATATAAAGTATAGAGATTAGCTGGTGAAAAGTATTTGCGAGCCCGGAAGAGGAAACCTAATTTCTTAGCAGCCGCTTCGGCAATTGATGTGACATGTTGGTGCCAATTGACATTTTGATCCACAGAGATGCCAACAAGTGAAAAGGACTCATTACTTTGAATGACTTGGTTGTTTATTGTGATGGGTCTAGGGCTGGTGTATCTCGTATGAGAAAGAAAGCAAGACTGTGATTTGGTGGGGTTGAATTGTACAAGATTTCTACTTCCCCAGTCCAATATTTTTTGGAGATCCACGGAGATAGAACCCTCCATGAGTCTGGGATCCTCATCTAATTGGGCTAAAAAGACAGGCTTAGAATATTGTATATTTGAGTGGAGGGTGCTGTCGTCCGCGTAACTGTGAACTGGGTTGGATGTGCTAGAGAGGAGGTCATTGATGTGGAGAAGAAACAAAGTAGGGGCTAAAGCTGAACCTTGAGGAACTCCTGCATTAATTGGATATAGTTTAGAGGAATGGCCATCCACGACAACAGAAATGCTCCGGTTGGAGAGGAAATTTGCTGTCCAGGTACAGTGTTTTGGTGGTAGGCCATAAGCCGGTAGTTCTTTAAGCAGCGCTGCGTGCCAGACCTGGTCAAATGCTTTGGATATGTCTATAGCGACAATCTGGGATTCGCCTTGTAGTTCCATAGACTTGTTCCAAGAATGGGTCACAAAGGAAAGGAGGTCGGCAGTTGATCTGCGCTGACGGAATCCATACTGCCTGTCGTGGAGTAGACTGTGTTTTTCAAGAAATTTTAGTAATTCGGTGTTTATATACTTTTCCATTACTTTAGAGATGACCGAAAGGAGAGAAATAGGCCTGTAGTTGCTAGGAAGCGCTTTCGATCATTTCTTGGGGACGGGTTGTACTCGAGCAGTTTTCCAGTTACTAGGCAATATGCCTCTATTGTAAGATGTCTGAAACAGACGAGTCAGGAGCAAGTTCTGGTGCGCATTTTTGAGAACAATTGCTGGGATCTCGTCAAGGCCAGAGGCTTTCCTGGTATTAAGAGAAGAGAGAATTTTTCGTACCTTTTTAGTTTTGAAAATGATATCCGTCATTTTTTGCGCGACATTGGGGACTGTTGGTGGTAGAACATTTGGAGGTGGGTTGAGAGTAGAATTGCCGGCGAACAACGAGGCAAAAAGTTCAGCCTTGCCCAGGGCGGTAGAAACAATTTCATCCCCTGAGACAAGAGGTGGAAACGTGCTCTTGTAGAAAGTATTCCCAATAGATTTAGCAAGAGTCCAGAAGGGTTTGCTGCCGCTGGGGCTTAAGAGGACTTTGTTTTTGATGTGGTTATTAAACGAGTTTTTTTCCTCAGAAAGAATGCGGACATAGCGGTTTCTTGTGTCGTTAAATGCTTGACGGTTTTCTTGACTGGGATTGTGTAGAAGCTTTTTGTGAGCTTTGACCTTTTCAAGTCTGGCCTTGTCACAGGATTTAGAGAACCAGGGCTTTTGAGTGGCTGCAGAGGTTTTCTGTGTACGTGGAATAAATAATTCCATGCCAGCTTGGATAATTTCGGTGACGTTTTGTGAGATATCAGAGGGGTCAGGATGAGAGAAGCAGACAGACGCCCATGGAAATGAGGAAAAGTAATCTCGCATTTCGTCCCAGTTCGCGGATTTGTAGTGCCAAACGATACGTGGGTGTGATGACTGTGTGACCTCGGGTTGCATTGCGCAGGAAGCAGTGACCATGCCGTGGTCTGAGCGACCCAGTGGGGCGGTGACTGATGTCTTACAGCATTCAGGTTTTGTAGTAAGAAGGAGATCCAAGGGATTTGAGCTATGTGTTGGGATGCGAGGAAAGTAAGTAGTTTGCTGAACCATATTGGCTCCTTATTAGCGATGTTTGTTTACGAAAAATCGCCAAAATTAGTCGTTCGCTAAAAAAAACAGGCGAGAGTAATTCACAGAGTGGTAAATTAATACTTTAATAAGTAAAAAACTTAAAATTGTGTGTTTTTTTGTGTGTGTTCTTTGATTCTTCAACGTCGGTCTATTTCCCCCACTATGGCCAATCATCGACGCCAGTGAGCAGTTTAACCCCACTGTCCGGGAAATTTTGCCGAACCCCTGTCTTTCTTAAGGCGGGTAGGGATCTTTAACGTGCCCAACATTGCATGGACACGGGACCGACGGCGAAACGTGCAGGAATTTAACTCGGTAATCTAAAAAGATATAACCTCGGTTGATTTTAATACTACAATATGTACTGAAAAAGTGAAGGGAGAACCTTGGGATTGAACCCAGTACCCTTTGGTTTATTTTCACAAAATGAAGTTCTATGTATAGTAGCACCCATGTTTCGCAGGAGTGTGACAAAATAAATAATTATGGTGGTGGCGATAGTTATAGTAAGCTGTGGAGAATTGCATGTTACAACACTGTATGATAAAGACCATAAAAGTTAATGGATTTTTTATGCCATAATCATTATGCATATTATGTCATTCATGTAAAAATCTCCTGCCCTAAATAGAATGCAATAATTATGACGACGTTTTATGGTAGCTTTATTAATAGCGGCGTATACACACAGTATTAGATGCACAAGGGTTGAACTTAATTGATACGGTGGTAATTGTACAAAAGTGTTGCAAAAAGGCGTTGTGGAGTTTTGTTACTAGTTGAGCAATATTATCCACTATACAAAGAATGTTAAAGGGCGTTGCTCTTTAGGAATATTATTTGAGGCAATAGGTGACAGCAATTCACAAGCACCTCTATACGCAAAATCTATTTCTGTAAAAATAATTTTACACCAAAACATCCATGGCAGCTTGTTGCAGATTTATTTCTATAGTAACAGTCCTGGTGCATGAACAATTGGGAGCAATTTTGTTACAATATTTCACTTCAAAGGCAATAGATGAGGTTTTCAAAGATATATAGAGTTTCCACAAAACAATTGCTGATATATATATATATATATATATATATATATATATATATATATATATATATATATATATATATATATATATATATATATATATATATATATTGTGAAGTATTAATTTCGTCTAAAATTATAATAGAAAATCTATTAAATTTAGAAAACGAAGACAAGGTGTACTAGGTAGACTGTCCAGGACTCAGACATGGAAAGTCAGTAGTTGACTGACCCAGGACTTAATGGCTTCCCTGGTAGTGCTCTTTGTCACACCCAGAACCGGTTCTGGTCCCATAAATGGTTCTAATGACCCTCTCTTCGCGAGACTGTCAGCTTCTTCATTGCCTTTGACCCTCGAGTGACCCGGCACCCAGATAAAGGTGACCTCATTCTGTACAGCCAGGTCGCTCGTCTCGTCTCGGCATTCACTTACCTGCCTGGAATTTACCCGTGGGCTACTTAGAGCTTTAAGGGCTGCATGGATGTCTGTGGCTATGAGGATCCGCTTGTTGGTGTAGCTCCTCTTGTTCTCCCGCACACAGTGCAGGATGGCGTACATTTCGGCCTGAAAGACCGTTGCATGGACTCCGAGGGAAATACTATGACTTACCCTCGGTCCTTCTTAATAACCAACTGTCCCCGTCCCACGCTCCCCGTCGGATCCGTCCGTGAACCAGACGAGCGCGTCCATTGGTATGCCCGGTGTCTCCTCCCGCCATGCCTCGCGGTCGGGGATTTCCACTTCAAAATTGTTTTCCCTGCAGATTCGCGGGCTCGCGAAGTCTGACCTCATTTCATGCATGGGCTCCTCCACGATCTTCTGAATTTTGCAGTGGCCCCTGAGGCCTGGGTTGATCTTCAGTCTACCATTGCAGGCTAGTCTGTATAGTCCTAGCCTGGCCTCCCCGATAATAACTAAGTGTAGGGGCGGCGTGGGGCAGATCAAGCAACACCTCCATGGCGGCTGTTGGGATTAAAGACATGGCCCCTGTGATACCTAGGCAAGCCATCCTTTGGATCTTGCCTAGTTTTTGTTTGGCACTTGTCTCACCTTAGGCCACCAGACCAGTGCCGCGTATGTAAACGATGGTTTGACCACCCCTTTTACTGATTACTTTTCAGGTGATGTAAACCTCAAACCGCTATGACTATTGACCTTGCATTCGATTTGAAATTTTGCGAGAATCGAAAACGAGATTATAATGTACATTTTCTAATTAAAAAAGACATTTGGACAATGAAATATCACATGAGTAATTTCTTCATCATTATTACTTGTGATCTCTGTCTATTTTTTCTCACTGACGCATCGATTAACACAGAAATTCTTCCACTTTTCCGTTCCTTCCATAAAACTCTGTACAAAAAATTATGAAACATGGCGTTGCTGATCCCACATGATCGTTGTCTAATCAAAACTTTGTCCAAAATATGACGACACTGACTTTATACAGTCACTATAAGTAATGTTCACCGAAAATTGTGGGTAATTTGCGTTTAAAATGTCTAGTATATAAAATCAAAATGTTGCAAAAAGGACTAAAGAGCAATGGCAAAACTACATATAACATAAAACTTTTTCAGCAATCACGCCTTTGTGTACTATATTATTATTACTTATTATAGTTGTCATGGGAACAACACTATCATACTATAAACGCCTGCGAATATGTATTTTCCATCTTTTTTTTTTCTGATCACAATACATATATGCAAATAAGCCACGGCTTATAGATTATACTTTTTTTTCTTATACGACTAATTTTATCTGGGAACAGATGCCAAAACAAATACAATACACTTTTTTTAACTTTCAGTTTCGTTGCGTGAACGGTTCGACCGTAACCAATAATTTTATGTGTGATTTAATTCATAGTTCCAGTAATGCATGCATTAACCCTTTCTAGTCGAAATAAGGGGTTGGTTACGTAAGCGTATTTGTGTTCGAATGTGACGATATTATATTACTGTGTGCAAAAAATATTTACCTATTGCTGAGGGGTGAGAATATTGAATACAGGTTTAATTTAGATTATATATATATATATATATATATATATATATATATATATATATATATATATATATATATATATATATATATATATATATATATACAGTGTGGAACAGCCAAATGGAATAAATTGGATAACGGATAAATGAGGGCGTGTTGGGAAAAACGCTTGGACACGTCGATTTGTATTTTTAACTGCGCATCTTTTTCAAGAAAAAAAAAATATTTAGGGTGCGTCATGTGACAGTGGCCAATACCAACTTTCTTATTTTAAATACAAGCCCCTGTATATTATTAATTTTTTGGATTCTTCAGAAAATTCTAGACATAATTCATGTACAATGTCCTATACCTATCTTCAACTGTTTCGGAAATATTAAGTATTTTCAGATTTATTACAAAAATTAACATTAAAAATAGAAAATTATTTTATTTCACAAATTCTAATAAGAAATACTGATTATTTCTTAATAATTTAAAAAAACAAAAAAAAATTAATGTCAATGTAGTAAATGTTCAAATTGCTCGCCACGAACATCTTGGCAACATGCTAATCTGGTATAGAAATGTCTTCTAACATTACTCAACATCTCAGGCGTGACTGATCTAATCGCAAGCGTGATTCGTCTTTTTAAGTCATCTAAGTTGAGGGGCTTAGTTTTGTATACAATACTTTTGACATATCCCCACAAAAAGTAGTCTAATAGCGACAGATCAGGAGATCGTGCTGGCCATTCTATCGATCCGCGCCTCCCTATCCACCGATTTGGAAAAATTTGGTTCAGGTACTGCCGGACATTGATTTGGTAATGGGGCGGTGCTCCATCTTGCTGAAACCATATTTTATTGGCAGGAACTTGTGGGTTTGCTGGATCTGGATATAAGTTTGTCAAAGTTGGCACGACATTATTTTGGAGCAGTTCTAAATATTTATCCCCATTCAAGTTGCCGTCAATGAAAAAGGGACCTACGATATGATTTCCAACAATTCCTGCCCAAACATTAACTTTTTCAGGATATTGCGTATGTTCCTCTCTCATCCAATGAGGATTCTCATTAGACCAATAGCGGCAATTTTGACGATTAACATGACCGTGAAGTGTAAATGTGCTCTCATCAGAAAACAAAACATCTTCTAATTGGATCACATTGTTATCTAACATTGCCATCATTTGTTCACAAAAATACGTTCTCCTATCGAAATCGTCCTCCATGAGCTCCTGAGTTGGTATCATTTTATAGGGATGCATTTTACTTTCCTTTAATGTTCGAAAAATTGCTGTGTGGCTAACGTTGAATAGTTGGGCTGCTTGTCGACCAGAAGTATGTGGGTTTTCTTGAAACTCAAGCGTAATATCCAATTTCGTATCATCACTTACTGCATTGGCAGCTACTTTTTTTATCTGTCTCACATGACCAAGCTCGCGAAACTGCTTTTCTATTTTGCTAATTGTTCCTTGGGATACAGGCGGCAAATTTGGAAATTTTTCGTGAAATAAGCGAGACACTTCCATCTGTGTCCGTGTGTTATCTCCATAACCAATCATTTGTAGAATGGTTATTTTGTGCATTTCTGTTAAATGAACCATTTTTCTGATATTATTACGTACAGTTAACGAAATTCAAACGACAATAGCACTGACACTAATCACTACTGTCATGCAGGCAGACAACAAGTTGCTAAGGCTACGAGTTTTATACGAACAGAAAGAAAACTGTTTTTGTTTTTGTTTCATTTCATATCAGTAAAAAGAAACGCAGGAATGGTTTTTGTTTACTTTCTCATTATCAAGAGCTGAATGGGAAATAACTATTGAACGCAATGTAGCGAATTTGTGAAATAAAATAATTTTCTATTTTTAATGTTAATTTTTGTAATAAATCTGAAAATACTTAATATTTCCGAAACAGTTGAATCCAAAAAATTAATAATATACAGGGGCTTGTATTTAAAATAAGAAAGTTGGTATTGGCCACTGTCACATGACGCACCCTAAATAATTTTTTTTCCTGAAAAAGATGCGCAGTTAAAAATACAAATCGACGTGTCCAAGCGTTTTTCCCAACACGTCCTCATTTATCCGTTATCGAATTTATTCCATTTGGCTGTTCCACACTGTATATATATATATATATATATATATATATATATATATATATATATATATATATATATATATATATATATATATATATATATATATATATATATACATAATTTTTTTGTAATGTCTCTGTAACTTGTAATTAGCTCCGTAATTTTTTTATATTTAAAATTTACTTTTAAAGCAAGGGATACAATTAAAAATATAAATATATGTGTATACAGAAATAAATCATTGGTTCAGGTTTGTGCTGAATAACTGTTTAATATTTTGAAACAAGGTGTTAATGGTTGTTGTCCTTACTTAGTGAAACCGTCCTATAGTAAATACACATACAGTGTAGAACAGGCAAATGGTATAAATTCAGTATCTCAATTAGTGTGCATATTTATAAACGGAACACGTCAATTTTAGATTGAAGATTGACATCCCGCAACGTGAAAACTTTACCTCTACATTCAATCCACTTCAAGTAACAGTCTCATCCCTAAAATTCTCAAATAGAATGTAATTGCTTGTGATACCTCGTTTGAATGATCTCTTCATTCTGTATTTAAAAATGCTATGGCTTTGAAATGTATTGAAAAAATTAACAGCAAAAAATAAATTCATCCGATTGACGAACCTCGATACAAAACACTGACAGTTAATAATGAATCGCGATTCATTCTTAGAAATGAAAAAAGTTATCAAAATTCTTCATAGTTAGCCATGTTATTTTTGTTTAAAATGCCGTAGCAGCTTGCTGTGTGATTGCAACTAAATGGCAATAATTCTCAGTTGTTAACTGCAAGTCAGAAACATTGTGTATTTAACCGAAATCCATAAAATATCAATTCTGCATATAAAGTTCCAGCGAATGTGATACAGTTCCAGCAGGATGGAGCACCAACACATTACCAAATCAATGTTCGGCAGCACCTCGACTTAATATTTCCAAATCGGTGGATACGGAGGCGAGGATCCTTACAATGGCCAGGACGATCACCCAATGCTACGCTATTAGACCCCCTTTTATGGGAATATGTGAACAGTATGGTATACAAAACTAAACCATGTGATTTAACCGATTTAAGAAGAAGAGTAACGATTGAGATTAGGTATGTCATGCCTCAGATGTTGCTTAACCGTAGAAAACATTTTTATTTACGATCAGCATGCTGCCAAGACGTTCAAGGTATACATTTTCAGCCACCCTACATTAATATTGATCTGTTTTTTTTTCCCATTATTAAGAATCAAACGCGATTAGTAATTAATTTTTTTAATGTGTTGTAGCAGAGTTCGTCAACCAAGTGAAGCTCATTTTTTTACTATTAATTTTTGCGATAAACTTTCCAGCCATAGCAATTTTTAACGTGTGTGTGTGTGTGTGTGTTTGGTTTCTTTAACGTCGGTGTATTTCCGCTACTATGGCCAATCACTGGCACCAGGGAGCAGTTTTACCTCACAATCCTTGAAATTTTGCCAAACCCCTGCCTTTCTGTAAGGAAGGAAGGGATCTTTAACGAGACCAACATCGCATGGACACGGTACTGACAGCTTTCCGCGCCATACGAAGGGCGGAACATGCAGACATTCAACTTGCTCAAATACAATGCCACAACCTCGGTTGATGTTAATTTTACAGTATGTACCGTAAAAGTGAAAGGAGAACCCTGGGATCTACGCTAGTACTCTTCGGTTCAGAGGCATACGTTCTTACCACTGGACCACCGAGACTCTCAATTTTTAATGGAGAATGAAGAGATCTTTCAATTGGGGTATCACAAGCCCTTACTGTCGAGTTTGAAATTTGGTGGTTGCAACTGTCACTCGAAAGTGGTTAAATGTATGAATGAAGTTTTCACGTTGCATGATTTATCTTTAAATCTGAAAATATATAGATATGCACAATAATTAACATTTTATTCTTCTTAAGACGCCGTCTCCCTACGAATGTTGGCTATCCAACTGGCTATAATGGTGCGTGATACCGCACCTCTGAAAATCTCCACAGATTACCGTCCGTACGAACCATCGACGCAGATCTTTCAGCCATGAGTTCTGCCGTCTGCCCACAGATCGTTTGCCCTCTATATTTCCTTTGATGAGGAGTTGGAGGAGCTCGTACCGCTGCCCCCTCATAATGTGCTCGATGTATTGGAGCTTTCGTTCTTTGATGGTTGTCAGCAGTTCTTTGCCTTTACCTATTCTCTTTAGCACTTCCTCGTTGGTTATCCTGTCTACCCAGGATATACGCAGTATACCGCGATACAAGTACATCTCAAAGGCGTCAATGCGGCTCCCCATTGATTGGCAGAATGTCCAGCTCTCGGAGCCATAGAGTAGCACTGGGAAGATATAACAGTGCAATATACGTATGCGAAGCTGTAGGGTTAGGTCTCTACTGGTGAAGAGTTTCTTCATGGAAATGAATGTCCTTCTGGCCTGTTCTATCCTTGATCTGATTTTCATTTTAGGGTCACTGTTCTCGTTGACGAGGGCTCCAAGGTATTTAACGGACGGCACCTGTTCCACAACCTGGTTGTTAACTTGAAGGATCGCCCGTCTTGGTGCCCTGGAGAATACAACCACCTTGGTCTTGGCAACGTTTATGTGTACACCATACCGTGTGCTATGCTCAACGATGAGGTCCATCATATTCTGGAGATGTGGTAGGCTGTCGGCGACCACGACTGTATCGTCGGCGAATCGTATATTATTAATAAGGGTGCCGTTGATTTTAACGCCCTCTTTCACATTCTCCAGTGCCTCCCGGTACACCACCTCCGAGTATATGTTAAAGAGTAGAGGGGACAGGACACATCCTTGTCTAACACCCCTTCTGATTTTTGTTTCTTCGGATGTTATGCCCTCTATCCTAATCTCCGCAGTCTGATGCTAGTACAGCTGCGTGATGATGTTCAGATCTCCCGCATCGACTCCGGTGTATTTTAGGATCTCAATGAGCTTCTGGTGCGAGACACAGTCGAAAGCTTTTCGGTAGTCAATAAAGCAGGCGTATATATCAACATTCATGTCTCTGCATCGCTGTGTGAGAACGTTGAGAGAGAAGAGAGCCTCGCGCGTGCCCATTCCGTTCTTAAATCCAGACTGCGTCTCCCCAGCCTGTCCCTCACATCTAGCGTATATGCGAGTGTGAACAATATGAAGAAACACCTTGAGGACGTGAGACATCAGGCTTATCATTCGGTGGTCGTCGCATTGAGAAGCGTTCGGTTTCTTTGGCAGAGCGATGAACGTCGACCTCAGCCAGTCCGTTGGTAGTTTCCCAGTTTCATATATTGAGTTGAACAACGATGTAGGAAGTTTTAGGCCTCTATCATCTGCACTGACGAGCAATTTCAAGGTTTCCGCGTGAATATTGTCTGGTCCTACAGCCTTGTCATTTTTCTGAAGTTTTATAGCACGTCTCACTTCCTCTGCCGGATAGCAGGGCTAATTAAGATACTGAATTTATTCTATTTGGCTGTTACACACTTTATAGAGGCTTATTCTTTGGGTTCACATGTTTGTTGACAAAACCTGGAATTTATAAATTGCCTTGTATGCATTGTAGCTTTATCTACATCGGTCAAACGTCTAGAAGTTTTAGGACTTGATACAAAAAATATATTTCTCTACTTAGTAATAAACATGCTAATAAACCTTCATTATAGAAGGAATTTGCTTATGATGAGATCACGACTTCGAGAACCCATATCCGAGATCACCCTTAATTTTTATATGTATATCCATAATATTAAACGTATATAATTTTTATGAAAATATGCTGCCATAACGCACTTGCTGCATCCAGACTTTTTAATAGCTCAGCACCTCATAATTACTTTCTATTCAATTAATCCCCCATTCGGCTACCCAATTTTTATCCCCACAGTAACGCCCCTGCCTAACAAATTTCATATCTTGACAATAACAATTATTTCAGCTTGTAATTATCGATGCCAGTGCGAGAGATTAATTAGAAACAATCAAATATTTAACCGAGAACAAAAGAAAGCGATTACTGGTGTTCACCTCGCAGTGCATGCGGGGAATGGAAACGACGATGAAAAAAAATAAAAGAATTATAATTTGGACCCCTGGTAGTCCGTCCCATCTCTTGCACTCACTCTCCATCCGTGTACATAATGATAAGTTGCCTAGTGCTGTATAATAATGATGAAAACTATTTAAGAAAATGTATTTAATTGTTGGCGAAGGTAGCAATTATTACCACCGCAACATGCAGAACATTACTGCAGATGGGAGAGAAGGTAAATTGATTTGATTCTTTATTGTAATTGCACCAGTTAATTGGTGTCGTGAATAGAACATGTTATATAATTCTTATGAATAAAAATATACCGTGGGTTCGGATAGGATAGAATAAATTCCGTAAAATTCTTTAGGGGACAAACAAAAAAAAATCGCTAGACACGTCAAACATAAGATTTGAATGTGCACATTTTGACATATATATTTTTTTTGACGTGATCAGTTTCTGAGATATGGCATCATCGTCCATTTTTAGTGAATTTTTATTAAGAAAAATTCACTAATAGAGAGGTATCGATGGTGAGACTTTACAAAAAAAATTCAAATGAGCGCGAACTAGGACCCCTAGAACCCATATCCGGGGTCAGTTTCAATTTTTATATGTATGTATATATATATATATATATATATATATATATATATATATATATATATATATATATATATATAATAAATTCCACAGACAATTTTATTGTCCCATTATCTGTCTCAACAAATGCCGGTGATCCTCTTAATCCTCCTCATCCTCTAAGTACCGTGATGACCAAAGCCCCCTACTTAATTGACCTTGACCCCACTACTTTCACTGACAACGAAGCAGGTAGACGGAATGACATACATAAGACAAGACTTACAACGAACTGTCAGATCTCTCTGAGGCCTAGGGTTGAACACACTGAGACCGCACAGACAGTCTCCGGCAAGATTTGGGGAGTAGGCGGATTGTGGCCCCATAATCGAGCTACAACAACCCAACCCACCTTTGTCCACCGCTCTAAGGGGTAGGCAGATTGAGTCCTTAGAGTGTCCTTACATATTTCCTTTACCTCTTGAAACCAACCCAACCCACCTTTGTCCACCGCTCTAAAGAGTAGGCAGATTGAGGTGTTAGAGTGTCCTTACATATTTCCAAAAATTCTTTCAAATGAGTGCGAACTAGGACACCTAGAACCCATATCAGGGGTCAGTTTCAATTTTTATATGTTTATATATATATATATATATATATATATATATATATATATATATATATATATATATATATATATATATATAGGAATATTGCACTACACTGTAATCACTTTTAAATATACACTTTATTTGTTTGCTGTAACGTTTGTGATTTCTTATTGGTTTGCGTGGACTGCAGTTTCGAACCGTCCCGGTTCATCATCAGCACGCTACTGACTGCTATCGCTCCTGTCTGGTCTACGTCGGAGATTGTAGGTGGCGCATGCTCCGTGAGCTTCTATTGGTTGGTTTCGTGTTCTCTGATTGGTTGTGCCTTCGGACTGTGTCGTGTGTAACTATCTCCTGTCTTGATCACTGTGGTTTAATAATTTGTCTATTTGTATGTCCTTTATTAAGTTTTGTTTAAATGTTTGTACTTGGATTTGTTCTGGCATTAATTGTTTTCTATAGTTTGTTTGTTGAATGTAGTATTGTTCCCAGATTTCCATTTTTTTGTGGTCTTTAACATGTTTCATTAGTTTTAATTAGGTGATGTCTGGTTTTTGGTGTTTTGTGTCGTGAATGTGTGTAGCTACGTTCGATTTGTAGCTAGGTATGAGGATTTTACCCAATGCTGTTATATGTTCCTTGAATCTTGTTTCTATTGATTTCTTTGTCATTCCTATATATTTTTTATTGCATGTGTTACATTCTATTTGATATATTCCGTTTAATTTATGGGGGTTGTGTTCTTGTTTTTTATCTATTTTGTTTATTATTTTGTTATTGGTTTTGTATCTCATTTTTAAGTCATATTGTTTGAGTGTTTGTGTTATTTTTTTGATGTGGTGGTTATAAGTGAATGTTGTGTATTTTGTGTTTGTTTCTGGTGTTTTGTTTTCGGTTTTGTTGATTTGTTTGTTTTTTATTTGTTTTACTAGCTTTTCTATTGTTTTTTTATTGTATCCATTTCTTTCTGCTATTTGTATTAGGATGTTGTAGTCCTTTTCTCGTTCGTCGTTATGAAGTGGTACATTTAGCATTCTGTTTATTAAGTATCTGTATATGGCCATTTTGTGTATGTGAGTGTAGTGAGTGTTTAGGTATAGTGATGTCTGTTTGTGTGGGTTTTATTTTCTGATTAGTGTTAAGTCTAGGAAGTTTATGGTGTTGTTTGATTCTTTTTCTATTGTAAATTTTATGTTTCTGTTAATTTGGTTTATTTTTTCGAGGATATTGTATATATATATATATATATATATATATATATATATATATATATATATATATATTATTATTAGTTTATTGGTGTATAAATTTTACAACGCATCTTACAATTAAGTATTAAACTTGTGTTTGCAATTGATACAATTTGGACTTGAATATAATGAATAATATAGCTCGAAATCTTCTTGACACTGACTTCTATGCACTTTGATTTTGGTTTTCCAATTTTTCATTTTAATTAACTTCCCATAATTGTTTCCTATAACCAATATTTCATATATATCCTTGGAATTTTTATATCATGGTCCAATAACAAAATTGTCTTGTTTTAACTTAGATTTTCGAATATTATAAATTTTGAAGCACCAAAATTTTAAATGTCATTTTGATAAGTTTATATATAATATATATATATATATATATATATATATATATATATATATATATATATATATATATATATCCGATAACTTAAAAATTAATTAACCGATTTCAATGAAACTCGGGAAGTGCCTTTCTTTTATTAATGGCTTGGATGAGTTCGTTAGCCAGGAAAATCGGGCGGGGTTTCCGGGAAAATTTTGAGTTAAAAAAAAAATTTCTCCGAAAATTACAAAGCTGTTTTAATGAAATGTAATGGATATATTGCCTTAGAAGAAGCCTTCGAACTTACCAAAATTCAAGTTTTTAAGTTTATAGAAAATTGAGCTATACATTTTCTTTCGAAAAAAAATTACAAACTCATATTAATGACATTTTGTGGATATCTTGCCCTAGAAAAGACCTACCCTAACGCACTTGCTGCGTCCCGAACTTTTTTTAATGGGTACCCCCATTTTTGACAGTTCTTTCGGAAACTTTGACGTTTTGAGGGAAACCCCAATTTATTTTCCTTAAATGCCTATAACTTTTTTGTCTGTTAACTTACAGACCTAAATTTTGGTAAGTAATTTACGTATAATGATATAAACCCGCCAAATTTGGTTGCCCTTGCTTTGTTATTTCCGGAGATATAATTTTTTTTCGAAAGAAAACACAATTTTCCACGAAAACCTGCGCCGATTTTCCTGGCTAACGAACTTGTCCAAGCCACTTGCAAAGGAAATGTACTCATCAAATTTAATAAAAATCGGCCCATTATTTTTTGAGGTATCGGTGTGATACACACATACACACAGATGTATATATATATATATATATATATATATATATATATATATATATATATATATATATATATAAATTGAAACTGACCCGGGATATGGGTTTTAGGGGGCCTAGGTAGTTTTTGTGTTTTTTCAAACAAGTTATTTTGATAAAATATGGTACATTTTTCCTATTATATAAGTTATACTGGTAACCAAATTGATGCCTGCTTGCATTAAAGAGACATATTTGCTATTAAAAACATTTTTAGGAAAATTCACTTCCGTAACGCACTTTCTGCGTCTAGACTTTTTTAATTTTCTGGAAATTCATTAGTGATATTTTAAAAATCCATATCTTCTTAAGAAACAGACCGAATTTCAAAAATAGAGAAGCAATTGATAGGAAATCTAAAGCTCTTTTCAACAAAATATCACGTGACCCCTATTCCCATTTGAAAAAAATTGAGGGATGACACCCCCACTTAGGAGGGTAAATTTTGGGCTATATTTTTTGCGACAAAAGTTTTCCCCCTCACAAGCAAACTGTGTTTCATGTTTGTTTTTTAGACAAAATCTTTTCCTGGCAATTATGGCTGCCAGCTCGCTTTCAATGGACCACCCTGTGCATATAAACGTAACTGATTCCTATTTGATCAAAATGTGCAAATCTTTGACAAAAATCTTAAATATTTGACTCCTTTAACAGCGATTAGCTGGTGTATTTTGTATTCAAACATTAGCATATAATTTTACAGGGTCTCCAAAATACGCTGATTGTGTGGCGTATCTCGGTTATGAGTAAAAGTAGAAGGTTTCGCTTTTCACAATACTTTTATACTTTTTTGAAAAACTAGCGATGCCGAAAGTAAAAGAAATAATTTGACATTTATAGGCACCCTCTGCATCTCATTTATGTGGTCAGATAATAAAATTTTAAAACAAATTCTAATAGATTTTTTACGTGGAATTTAATCAACAAGCAGTTTTTCTATTTAAATATTTTTTGATAAAAACCAAACATATGCTTTTTGAATGGAACACCCCCACATTTTTATGTCATGTATTACAGTACCTATTTACGTTTTTTATTTTTTTATGGAAAGGAAATTTCTAAATAAATTGACCGTGTCTAAAATTATTTTCCACGATTTTTCCGCAGTGCTTATTGTATCACTGTAGACAACTGATTTAAGGTGTCCCAAAAAAATCTAGTGGGTTAAAGACGGGACAGCCAGCTGGCCAAAGGACTGGGCTGCAATGGTCTATCCATGTCTGGGGATGTCTTTTTCAAGGTAATTTCTCACTTGACCAGAGAAGTGTGCTGTGCACCGTTTTGTATATTAAGCCTTAAATTTAATAATTAATCAAACTGGTATGCAACAGTTTTTTTTTCTCTGCTTCTTATTGTTATGCAAGATTATGATAAATTTCATACTTCTGAATAGAAATATAGTATTCAAAATTATCAAGTATATATTTTTGGTAATGGAATTTTTTAATAAAACGCATTTTTCGCTTTAAATTTAAATCACAAATTCAATAACTGGGACCATATTAAACACAATTCGTTTCAAAACATAAAAAAAACGGTAAAACAATTTAATTTCTTCGTATTAATAGTGTTTCACGTTGTAATTTTCTTCCTTCGCATATTTTCTATTGAAGTGTCGCGGCGAATCGACCAACAAAAATCTGCAAGCATTGCTTCTGACATGTACACTTGGAGAACACAAATCACCACAACACATCTTTTTAAAAACCTAACGATCGTTTCACTAACAAAGTTAGCGTCATCAGAGGATGAAAAACTCTCATAATTTTTACAGAGTTATAGATTTCTTTATGAGGGATGCCTTCGATGCGGTTATAAAGTGTAATTTGAGTGTATGTTGCAGCTAATTTTAAAACCGCAAATATTTAGAAAACAGGGTTTGCCTTTCATAAACTATATCATACAAAATATGTTTTTCTTTACATGGCATCTGCTATAATTATTATTATATTTAATTTGGGCATCCTATATTTGTTGTAATATTTATCAAGTGAACGTCCGTATTTAGATGTACCTACTTAATCACAGCAACTTTTTTCTCAAGAGTATACCATACTATCA
Organism: Tillus elongatus; assembly: GCA_964006375.1. Lineage (NCBI taxonomy): Eukaryota > Metazoa > Arthropoda > Insecta > Coleoptera > Cleridae > Tillus > Tillus elongatus. Next base: position 70,202,797 of record OZ023270.1, read on the forward strand.
AATCAATACTTGAACCAAAGTAAAATAAAAATTTGTGTAACATTGATTGCGTCCAATCGTGAACAAAAAATTAGTATTCGTAGTCATGTACTGAGTGCAACGTACAAACGTCATCAAGGCAGACTTGATTTCTTAAACGGTACATTATCACGCCACATACTAATACCCTATGCGACTGCTTGCTCTAAGGGAATCTTACTTACGCGCTACGAGGGGTAATTGAATTATTTTCTAGAAAATATTTAAAAAAATACTCAAGCTAAGCGTCGCTGTTTCGGAAAAAAGCTTGATTGAGAAATATACTCGATGGTTTTCCATTGCCTTCCGAGGACACTCGGCAACACACCGTTTACCTACGTGGTCACCCATCCAAGTACTGACCCTGCCCGACATTGCTTTAACTTGGGTTATCGCACCGAAAAAAATTATTATTTAAGATCACAATCTGCTTTTACTTTTTTTTACTTACCGTCTGCGCATTCTAGTGCGTCTTTAGCTAATCATTAACGCCACGCAGCAGTTCCAGTACATTATCTGAAAATTCTGTCAAATCCCTATTTGCAGAAATAGCACTTTATTTAGCGCAAACTGGGTGCCAGAAGCTTAGATCCTTGACTCGTACTTCATCGGTAGCAGACCCGTCAATAGCTTTAATTTTTTGCAGAACCTATATAAGCTCTATCAGAAGTTATGAATCGGTTTGCTATGGCTGAGCGTCTCACTCCAGCTCCAAAGTAATTGACCGGATTCAGTATAAAGCTATAAGAATCTGTCTAGGCTGCATGAAATTATCTCCAGTGTGGGCAATATTAGCTGGGGCACAGGAGCCACCACTACATATTCGGCAAATATTTTTAGGACAAAAGTTGTAGTAGCCTTTGTGAGACACAAACTGAAATGCCATTAATATTCCAACGATTTAATGAAGAATGCATAAATAACCGATATATGACAAAGAAAAGAATAACCCACCGCTAGTAGATGCTTATAGTTTATCAAAGAAAGTTACAAGCTTCTTTGATCAGCATAGTTCAAAATGTCCAATATAAAGGGTAGGCCATTTAACGTTTGGAATTGGAACTAAGGTTATTTTGAGGAAGAAGAGAAAAATTTGGAACATATTGAGAGGAAACCGAAACCAAGCACAAGCTTCTTTCGAGTTACATCATCCCAAACGCATTTCAAAAGAATGCAATTAATAGATTATTAATAGAAAATGGTATGTGTCCATTAAGGCATCAAAAGGTTAATGTTTTTGCATTTTTGTAAATGATTTGTGCAAAGTGTATATTGTGATCCACATTTTACTAAGTGGATTATCTGGAGTGATGAATCCGCATTTACTGAAACGGGTATCATAAACACGGCCCATTCACGGCCCCGTAGGTGCCGTGGGTTATCGAGGTACTGTGAGACTGTATTCACTAAAACCCCCTCCCAGGAGTACCGGACCTTAGTCCATACCTCCGTCGGAGAGATTTCACACAATGACTTTTTGGGTATGAATGTTTCCATTCTGTTTTGCCGCGGGGGAGTTAGCGGGTAAGTATAAGCTTTGGACGCTTATGCTTAGGTGGAAGTTGCTCGTCGTAGTCGGTGGCACTACGGAGAAGAGCATTTGGGTGAGAAGCGGCTTTGTGGAACTGAGTTGTGGATACTTGAGTTATGAACTCAAGTATCGAAGGCATTTCCAGATCAGAGTGATTCTGACTGTTTCGGACAAACCATGGAGCTCCGCTAACCATTCTCAGAATTTTGTTCTGGATGATTTGAAGGGTCTTGATGTGTGTTGCGGCCGCGGTGACCCATGAAGGTGATGGATAGGTCAAGGCTGGCCGGATGATGACTTTATACATGAGCAACTGGTTGTTCATGGACAGTTTGGAATTTCTATTTAGAAGTAGGAACAGCTTCGAGATAAACATCGAGGTTTTTTTCCGGGCGTGATCGACATGGGGGCGCCATGTTAAGTGTTTGTCGAGGAAAACCCCGAAGTATTTGGCGGAATCTTGCCAGGGAATTAGACGGTTGTCTAATGAAACGTGTTCGTGTGGTGTATGTCCCCTCTTGGAAAATAGGACAGCTGAACATTTATCGGGGTTTATGGCTAGAAGGGATTTCCTATACCATGCTTAGTGTCTGGTGATGTTTAATTTTTTTAAACAATTAACACTTCCCTCGTATGTAAGTCTCTACCACAGTTTATTTTAACTTCGTGACATGTGTATATTTACTTTTCTTAATTTTTTATCTGATTAAAATAGGTTAAGAACCCGAACACTCCGCTCCTGCTATATACGATAAAATAGGTACAATAAAGATTTATAAGTAAACTATTAATAAATTTCTAAGTAAATAAATTACGATAAGACACAGGTATGGGTGCGTATAAGCCTTCATAAAATTCCCTTATCAACTAGTCGGGTTGTAAATACCGAATAATGTTTCCCACACGTCGTTAAAATAGAGTTTTATTAATAAATAGTAAAGTGAATTTATGAGCTTTTGTAATGCAAGTGGGGCTCTTGAATTATGTTAGTGTTTTCTTATAGGAGAATTTTCTTTACTTATCTTTAGGGGATTAAGATTTACATTGTCTGTTTGATAAGGGCAGGATATAAATATAAAAATGGTCTTTGTTTACGTTAGATTTGTCTAAACCTTAAATTTATGTACAATGTGATGATAAACTTCGGCACCTAGTTCATAAGTGCGTTATTAAGTTTTTTAAAGAAAAACGCCCCGACAGGTTAATTCTATCTTTTCAATTGCCAACTTATGACGTACAAATTACATTTATGAGGTCACCCATTTCTGAATGGTGACGTCATAAGTTTTTTTAATGACAACTATATTTTTTTATGTTTTTCCACAAACCTACTTAGTGCTTAAGTGAAGAAAAATTGGTACCTGACAACAACTTTTTTTAAAATGCATTATTTACTTTAAAAAATTTATACGTAAATTTAGTAAGGAATTTTTCTCACCGTTTTTATTTAGGACGAGTTTTCTTTAGAATAATGACGTTTTCATTCACTTTCCTAAAGTGATGAACACTTGATTTTGTGTTTTTTTTAATATGTTGTCATGTAACTATTTGATAGGTGGAACAAAAAACAAAGTCAAAATCAGTTTCTAACAACACTCGTTGTGATAATTTATTCATTATTTGCTGTTATCAGTATTTAGTAATCGAACTTTTATCGCATGTGGATTTGGAATTCAGGGAATAAAGACACTAATAATAATTCGTAAATTAATTTCAATTATTACCTGCCAATTAAATTAATTAATAGTCTTAGCGGTGAAAGTGTCATAGTGCTCAAAGTAATCAAATCTGGTTCGAATTCAATAAAAAGTTCTGGACGCAGCAAGTGCTTTATGGTATCGAATTTTCATTAAATGCTTCAAAATTGAATCAATCAATTTTCTATAAACCTAGAAAGTTGAATTTTGGTATGCAGTAAGGTCTTTACAAAGGAAACATGTCCACCAAATTATATTAAAACAGCTTTGTTTCGAAAGTAAACTCAAAATGTTCCCGGAAAATCTTGTCCGATATTCCTGCCAAACGAACTCATCCAAGCTATTGATAAAAGAAAGGCAGTTATCGGGTTTCATCAACATCGGTTAATTACTTTTACAGTTATCGGTTGGACACACACACTCCAATATATATATATATATATATATATATATATATATATATATATATATATATATATATATATATATATATATATATATATATATATATATATATAGTATTAAGTTTTTGTGACGGTAATAGTGTTATTTACTCAACAATTTGTGGGAAAGCCGTCAGTTGCAAAATAAAACTCTTTATTAAAAGCCGAGCTTTTGGAAAAGTTTATTCCATTCTCAAGGATATAACGTGAGTTTTACTATGGCTAATTATGCAATAATAAACAAAGTTTTTTTCATGTTTGTTGTTGCCTAATTAGTCATAGTAAAACTCACGTTATATCCTTGAGAATGGAATAAACTTTTACAAAAGCTCGACTTGTAATAAAGAGTTTAATTTTGCAACTGACGGCTTTCCCACAATTTGTTGAGTAAATATATATATATATATATATATATATATACATATATATATATATATATATATATATATATATATATATATATATATATATATATATATATATATATATATATATATATATATATATATATATTTACGTCCAAAATTATACAACGTGTCTTACAAGAAAGCTATGCTTGTGTTTGCATTTACACAATTTTGTTGAACATTCTCCTCGGAAATTCCCATTGTCAACACCATTTTATGTAATGTCACTTTTCAAATTTTTTCTAGTGTTGCTCTTCCTACTACCGTAATTTCCACAAACGTTTCCACAGTAGCCATAAGCCTAAATGTTCACTTTTGTATAAATATCTTTATTTATTTCTACTAATTATTCACAAAAACCTTGATTTTTTTAGTATAGAAATTTGGACGTTTTTACTTGACAGATACAGTTGGGTTCACTATATATATATATATATATATATATATATATATATATATATATATATATATATATATATATATATATATATATATATATATATATATATAGACGATGCGAATACTGTTTCACATCAAAAACAGACTCTCCATTTCTCAGCATGGTTTTATTCCGGGGATATCAACCGTGACGAATTTAGTTGATGTTACACAGTTCATCGTGTTCGCTCTCGACCGCTCTTCACAGGTTGATGTAGTGTATACTGATCTATTTAAGGCCTTCGATTGTCTAAGTCATTCTATTCTAATTGACAGTATGAGGGCTATCGGATTCTTTGAGGGCCTGCTTGGCTTATTCAGATCTTACCTGGATGGAAGGAGGCAGTTTGTCGAGGTTGGGGGCTTCAAATCTAACACATATCACATTGCTTCGGGAGTGCCACAGGGTTCCATACTCGGTCCATTACTGTTTAATATATTTATTAACCCAGTTAAACATGTTTTACATGTCCCGTTTTTAATGTATGCAGATGATATTAAGATTTTTGCAAATATTTCTAGTGTTGTTGACTGTTTGCAGCTTCAGAACTGTCTTCAGATGCTTGATGAATGGTGCTGGTCTTTCTGTGAATGTTTCAAAGTGTTGTGTGATGTCCTTTACTCGAAATAAGCACTCAATTATTTTCAGATATAATATAAGGGGGCTTTCGCTTGATCGCCCCGGGACGGTTAGGGACCTTGGAATTGTTTTTGATGGTACTTTATCTTTTAAATCACACTATGAGCAGACTGTCAGTTCCGCTTACAAAACTCTTGGGTTTCTGATAAGGAACAGCAGGAATTTCTCACTGACTGACACCCTCTGCTTGCTCTTTCTTTGTCTGGTTACGTCCCGACTAGAATATGGCTCAGTTGTGTGGGCTCCTACTTATGAGATACATGTGGCAAATCTGGAATCTGTGCAAAGGAAGTTTCAAAAGTTTCTTAGCTTTCGTGAGGATGGTCATTATCCTTCTATTGGTTTTCCTCAGGAGAGTTTACTTCTTCGCTTTAGTCTGCAGAGTCTGTCGATGCGCAGGCAGTGCAGTCTCGTTATATTTTTATACAAACTGGTTAATTCTGTGTTCGACTGCCCTGATCTGCTTCAGCAACTTAATTTTAATGTGCCTCGTATTGCAGCACGTTTTCCAGGCACATTCTATCTTCCGACTGCTCGTACGCGATTGCTGCGGTCGTCTCCAATATACCAGATGTGCAATGGTTACTCTGTACTCCAAGATATATCTTCCCATGTAATATATCAGAGATAAAAATGTTTTTCAAAGAGATGTAATTTATGACTATTGTGTAATTCCTTTAATTATTGTTTGTTATTATATTTTGTGTAACGGCCCATCCTTAATTTGGATTTTAAGCTGTTGGATGGTGTATGTATAAATAAATAAATATATATATATATATATATATATATATATATATATATATATATATATATATATATATATATATATATATATATTGATAATTTAGGAACCAATAGAAAATGTAAAAATAATTTGATTCATTAATAAACTTATATCGAAATCTCAACTGTTTTAGAAATACAGGGTGTTGAAATCTCATATTTTCTTATAAATTCAATATGTCCTGAACTAAATGAAATATTTTATGGACATTTGGTGAAACCTTTTGTCTTAATAAGTCACACGAGCAATCATTGGTTTTTTTCTACTTCAAGAAGTGGCGTAACTACGAGGGTATGAGTTTTTTTCGTAAAAATCAATCGTTTACAGGAAAAAAAAATATTAAAATTCATTGCAGTCTCTGGAAAAAGCAAGCAGGTATCTTCAACGCATGCATTTCAAATAAATAAAATTATTAACAACATCAAAGTAGAAATCATTTCTTAACAAAAACCTACATCAACTAGGAGCTGATCAAAATGTCCTTCGCCAGCTTTAATACATTTCTGACACTTTCGAATTATTGAATTAACAGCGGAATATATGATTTCTACTTACCTCCATCTCTTCACATGCTAATTGAATTCTCGCAGTCAGATCCTTTCTGACTGGTTCTGTATACAACCTATCTTTCAAAGAATCGCCATGCGTAAAAATCAAGACGGCTGATATCAGAAAATGGCGGGGGCCATGCTAGTGGACCTAATCGCCCTATCCAACGCTCCGAGTAATTCTCATTGAGACATTCCCTTGTCCTTAATGTGCAAAAGATGTATCGAACTCTCATTGCGGATATTAATATTCACATCATCGAGTATATCTACCATATCATTACTAATAAGATCATGAAAATTGACCGCGTTCAGTCTAGTTTGGAAGAAATTAGGACCACTAAGAGTGGTATCTGTGAAACCCAAGCAAACGTGACACTAAATTATTGTTGAACCGATCTTGTCCGAATTTCGTGGGGATCTTCATGTGCCCAAATGCGTAAATTCTGCTAACTAACGACCCGTCTTCTAGTAAATAAAGCTTCGTCGGTCCATAATATCCTGCGATGAAATTTGGTAGCCCTTCCTCGAAATTGCCACTGACACAAATTCAATTCTTTTTCAGCATTACCTTAGCTTACAAAATACCCTATACGACTCATTAAACAATTTATAATCTACAAGTGCATGTTGACTTGCGTACAACTCTCGTGTTAAAAAGATGTTATAAAGGGTAGGTGTGAAATTAAGGTCCTATCTGGGAATAAAACTGATCTACCATTGCCTACATCAGTTGTAGGCGACTCTGTGAAGATGATTTCTTGTCTGGGTTGTGTTGCATCCTCGAGTAGTGTATTGCCAGGGTGATGGTGTCTTGAAGAGATTCTGTTGCAATCGAGGGAAGTTGGCTTGATACATCCACGTATATATTAATCAGTTCATAGTACGTTGGGAAATCACAGTTGTTTGACAATTAGTACAGGCAATAGAGAAGCCCGTTACTCTTGTCCATAATGCACTAACCTACAGGAGTTTTTTTTTTGATAGATAGGTTCAGAATGACGTACTGAATGTAAAAACATAAAATTCTTACAAATTAGGAGGGCGGAAGTGCCACCATTTTGAGAAAAACCGTTTCGGCCTATATCTCCGTAACCGTGCATTTTGGCCAAAAATGGTATGACCATTATTGTAGATAATTATATTTTTCATCTTTTTTGTTAAATAATTTTTTTGTATCACTCACTGTTTACAACTTATACGACTATCAGCATTCATTTAGTGACTTTTTTACCTATATATTGGTTGATAACTGTTTAAGAAATAAAATTCTTATAACTTAGATTTTCAATAGATAAATTTCCTACAACTTTTACTGAAAACTTTTATTTCTCAAATCAATATTTTTAAAGTTATAACGCGTTAAATGTTACACTTTTCAATCGAGAATTTTTTCTGGAAATATTTTAGTAAAATGAAGGACAATGACGGTTGAAGCTAATACTTCAAGCTTTGTAAAACATTCGTCTTGAGACACTTTCTTTCCATAGCTTTAAATAGTTTCAGGTTCTTTGCGTTAATATTGCCAATTTTGACGTTTTAAATCTCGACTTTGACGTTTAGGGGAAAACCCCAATTTATTGTTCTTTAAACGCCTATAACTTTTTCATCTTTTAACCTATAAAACTAAATTTTGGTAGGTAATTTACCTATTATGATATAAACCGGCACACCATTAGGTTGCCCTTACTTTATTATTTCCAGAGATATGATCTTTTTTCGAAAGAAAACACAACATTTTCCGGGAAAACCTGGGCCGATTTTTATGGCTAACGAACTTACCAAGTCACTTGCAAAAGGAAGGTATTCACCAAATTTAACCAAAATCGGCCCCTTATTTTTTGACTTATCGTTGTGATATATATATATATATATATATATATATATATATATATATATATATATATATATATACATAATTAGCGCACATTGGAAAAAAAAGTATCAAAATTCAAAAGTCGGGGTCTCCTCAGTGAATTTTTTTTAAAGAAAATTGACTAATATTAATTTGAGAAAAAAAAGTTTTAAGTAAAAGTTCTAGAAAATTTGTCGATTAAAATTATTTTTTAAACAATTATTACAAAAAAAGATGAGAAATGCAATTATCTACAATAAAGGTCATTACCATTTTTGGCCTAAAGTGCGGAGATATAGGCCGAAACGGTTTTTCTCAAAATGGCGGCACTTCCGCCCTCCTAATTTGTAAGGATTTTGTGTTTTTACATTCAGTGCGTCAAGCAGAACCTATCTGTCAAAAATAAATAACTCCTGTAGTTTAATGCAGAAACAAATTCTCTATTGCCTGTACTAAATATAGCTCTGTATCGATTTGTGAATATGTTGGTATTTAGTTAGTGATCTGGGCTGACAGCAAGTAAACAAAACCTTTAAGAATTCGGGACGCAGCCAACGTATTGTGCTAAAGAATTAAATGATTAAATGATTTAAATTTGAATAATGCAACTTGCTATAAACTTAGAATTTTTGTTTTGGTATGTAGTAAGGTATTTGCCGGGGCAATATACCTACGAAATTTCGTCAAAGTAACAAATAATTTTTTTTTAGAAGAAACCTTTTTTTTTAACTGGTCCGATCGGGCTAGCTAACGAACTCGTCCGCGGCCTGTGCAAAATAAAGATATGTACCATGTTTCATTCAAATCAGTTTAGTAATTTTTTGTTTGTTTTGATGCGTAGATATATATATATATATATATATATATATATATATATATATATATATATATATATATATATATATATATATATATATATATATATATACAAACAAACCTTGGTTTCGGTTTCTTAAAATTATAATTTTAGTAGTTATTAAAAAACTACAGGCTCGTTTAAGACGTTTAAATTTTTTTGCCTGTCTAGTTTGATAAATATCTTCATTTATGTTCCACAGAAAGTTTTGTGTCCGCTTGAACCTTTCTAAGTGCTTCGCAACCCTGCCAATACAGAATAAAAAAGTTCTTTTATCTATTGAACCAGCCAACGTCCATCTGCGACCGTTACTTTTCAATTACGTATCGTGAATCAAGATAGCACCTGCTTTGTACATTATAGATATCAAATGCCCTGTAAATAACGTTGTCCGATGTGAGTTTAAGAACGATGATACCTTGGGGTTGATCTTCTACGTTTTACGAAGGGTTGACCAACGGATATCAATTCTACGAGGGTAACTCATCGCAGAAAAAAAATTACAGCTTTGGTACAACTTAAATGTGGTCCTACAGGAACTGTTTGAAAATATATATACAAAATGGTTAATAAAGAATGGGAAATCTTGAAAGTTGAAGGACAAAAAATAAAAATGTGACTATTAAGCCCAACATGACCTACACAAATATTGCTGGTTTAAGAGATACAGAACGGTCAAAGTTGGAATTTTGTTTTGAATTTTCCCAATAATCTTATAAAAGTCAGCTGCCAATCAAGAGGTTTCCAATACCCACGTGTACTTCATCAAATTTCTTTCAATTTTTAAGTTCTTATAGATCTGACCGTATAAACACAAGGTTTTTAAGTGTCCTGTTGTGTACTGCGATACCCAACACCTGTGAGTTGTTTTTTTCTGTCTCTTTGTGTTTCTGACCAGGAAGTTTTTCGACCATTCTTCAGTTTTCGGCTCCTGAGGATGCACCAAAAAGGGTTGCGAAATATAGAGCATGTTTTAGCAAAGAACTTGTATTATTCACTGCCCACAAATCTTTTGATGTCGATAGCCTTTACTAAGACTCTCTCTCTCTCTCTCTCTCTATATATATATATATATATATATATATATATATATATATATATATATATATATATACAAGAAAAAAACATTTTAACAAAATTACTATAATCCTTTACAATTTGGTAAAAACCTATAATAATATTCATTGACTATAAACAACAGTTGCACGTAAGTTCAGACTAACTTGTTTCTGCTAAACCTCTTAAGTTGCTTATTACACAGAGCTTACGGAAACACAATCACCACACCTGTTTCATGCAATATTATGCTCGGGTGATTCAATTCTCCAATATGGTTCCAATTATTGATCATTAGATAAATTTTGCGACAGTCCACGATAAAAGTCTCCTCCCCCTCTATCACAATATTAAGAGGCAATATCCTATATTTATAAAATATCTAAAATGCTATCTTACGTACAAACAGAATAACACATACACACAGAAAATATTTATCTGCTCCAGCACTCACACGCACGCTCGCTTGCACGCTTAGGCACACATACACACACGTATGCACAAGTCCACGCACACCATTTACCCAAATATACACTCTTGTTATCAACACACCTTTTTTTATCCTAAATAATTTGTTCAAACGTTACAATGTTCTTAATTACATATAAAAGTTTTTTTTTTCTTCTAAATTTATAATCAACTTTCAATCTTATATGATTATAAAGTTTTGGGCCAAGGTATGCTACATATCGCTGTGATATGTGTTTCCTACACGACGTAACAATCAGAAAATCACCCATTTTACCCGTTATCTGGTAATCATGAGACATCAAATTCTGGAGGCTTGCAGTAGTGTGCGTATATTGCAGTAGCGGCTCGTGCCTTAATGCATTGGGGGTGCGCAAGAAAAAAAGTTTGGGACGCAGCAAGTGTGTTATGGTAGTAATTTTTTAATAAATGTTTCAAATTTGAATAACTCAAGTTTATACAAACTAAGAAAGTTGAATTTTTGTGTATAGTAGTGACATACCAAGGAAAACATATCCACCAAATTTGATCAAAATAACTTTGTAATTTTCGGAGAAAAAAAGCAGGATATCTGTCTCTAATAAGTTGGTGTCGTCTGCGCGGGTGAGTCAGTCACTGGTGATATTGCGACCTTTTTTATGTTAGATCGTTGGGAAAGATAGTTGGATACGCGGATGATGCTGCTATATTTTATAACGCAGCATCATGGGATATACTCAAATCTACAGTTGAATCAGGTTTTTGGAAAATCCTGGAATGGTTTCAAAACCGATTGTTAACTGTAAATGCGGCGAAGACAGTGTATATACCATTTTCATGTTACGAAAGAAACTTGCCAACTTTCACCACCTTGGAAATATGTGATGGCATGAAGATAAAGAGTGTGAAGCATGCGGTGTATTTAGGTGTTACTATACATGAAAAGGGAGCACCACATTTTAAATATAACTAAAAATATTCGCTCTGTGATGGTAAAATTCAGAGTATTGAAAGAGATGCTACACATTAAACACCTACGGACTCTATATTATTCTTTAGTGGAGAGTCACTTACGCTATGCTATAATAGCTTGGGGTAGTGCTGCAAGGTGCCATATATCTCAATTACAGGTTGCTCAAAATTGTCTCATCAAGGTGATTTATGGTAAAGAACGCACATATGCTACGGATGTTTTATACGCTGAGACAAAACTGCTGGGTATTAGGCAGCTTTTCTATTTTAGCGCTGTTGTATACCAGCATATTCATCGATGTGAATTGAAGGAGTTGAGTCACAACTATAATACGAGACACTGCGCACACGCATCTAGAACGGAAAGAGCTAAGAAGACTATTGCACAGCGTTCCTATGCTTACCTTTGCGTAAGAATATATAATTCTATACCAGCCCAAATTTGCCAGCAGCATGGACTTCGAAGTTTTAAAATGGGTTTAAAAAAGTTGATAGTTGGAGTAGATCGTGAAGTAATCCACAGGGTCATAGAAGTTAATATGCTGGTGTAGTGGTCTTTCCTTTGTATTTTGTTGTTTCTTGTGCCTGGCGTCTGACCTGTGAGCCCGCGCATGTGTAGGTGTGTGTAGGTTACCCATAGTGTGGCTTAAAACATCTGGGAAAAGAGATTTTATCTATAGTGGAAAAAGCATAGTTATGTTTTTTATGTTTTCCGCGAATCCCTGGAGTTCGTCTGCAGTTTTGGTTTTTGTTTGTGTTTCTTTACAACATAAGAATATGTGCACTAGCTTATTTTTGGGAGAATGATGTTACAAGTATCACCAACAAGTCTTCGACTTAGGTGCCTTTTAACGTTATTGAACAACCAGGCTGTTGATTAGTCTTGTAAGTTGTTTTGTGAGAAATGTATATTGTTCAATATATATATATATATATATATATATATATATATATATATATATATATATATATATATATATATATATATATATATATATATATATATATATCTGCTAATTAACCATTTATTTACCTATAATATATATTTGTACTGCTTTAGATTTTATTGGTTACCCTGCAAACTAAAGTACCCCCGTATATTGTGGTCAGTTTGCTATGCGTGTAGACCTCTACACAGCGGTCTTTATTACACATTTAAGAATCAACGGGTCTACTTATCGATACAGAAATCGCTATACAAACTCCGATAATATTGCTTAATATGTATGTTGCCATTAAAATGGGCTAAGATGGATTGTTATTGTCTTTCGAACTCGGTCGTACGTCACTGGATTTATGCCTAATTTCGCACTTTATTGTTATGACGGGTGTTGATGGTTTAAACGTGGGTGGAAACTTTAGTGGATAAAGAAAAGGATGTTGTTTTTAGTGCACTGTTAAAACGGGATGCTATTAAGTTATTCCGGGCAAGGAATTAATATCGGCTGTAAATTATCTGGTTGATTTTAAATTTGTAACACTATATGGTTAGTTGAACCAATAAAGCTAAACACTGCAGTGCAGTTGCCTTTAAACTGATAGCTGTGAAAAATTCATGTTGAATAATAATAACATTTTCGTTTTTTCAGGAATTCAGATAAATAAGTATTATTTATTTGCGGGATTCCAATTTTGTCAAGTAAATTTAATTTATTTTTCCTAACACAAGAACCGTTGAAACATATTAATCAGATTAGAGACTTCTTCTCTGGCTTTATGAGTGATTGTTTTCTTCTACAATCGGTTTCGCCTTCTGCTACATCGTCAGGCAGGAGATGTTTTTTCTCCTACCTGACGATACAGTAAAAGGCAAAAATGTAAACATAGATAATCCTATCAAATTTATTATTTCTTACCGTTTTTTTTTGTACCAAAGTTAATTTAAATATTTTAATACTTAATAATCACTTAATCGGTAATTAGAATTGAATAAAAAAGTGGAAACATTACGGAATTTTTTAAAACTGTTTGACCACGATAAGTGATTATTGAAACATGTGATGTGCACTAATAAGTACAATTTGGAGAACAATGCAGTTTTCAAACCTGACCAGCGTTTCGTTTACAAATTTATTGTCATCAGAGTAGGAATAAACTTTTTAAAAAATCTAGAACTACTATTTCCATGTTAGTTGACGAGTAATTACACATCGTCCTCTACGAAGGTATACAGAGAAACCCCCTTGTAATTAAAATTCCATTACCTGCTTTTGTAAAACCGCTTTTTTGTAAAATGTTTCTCATAAGAAATAGACACGGATTGGTGAGATAGCAATTTAAATAATGAACTATACAGGACCAAACCTGCTCTCTTCATGGAAAATTTTTTGTTTAAATTTCTAATAATATATATATATATATATATATATATATATATATATATATATATATATATATATATATATATATATATATATATATATATATATATATATATATATATATATATATATATATATATATATATATATATATATATATACAGAGTCCGGCAAGTTTAGAGGATCACATAATTATCTTCACAACTGCTCTACCTACAAATGTCAAATTTGGTATCCATGGATATACCAGTGTTTTGCATAACCGAAAATTAGTTCCATGTATACAGACTGATCAGTTTCCCTGTGCCACATCAAACTTTTTTAAATAGGACACCCTATATTTAATTTTATTGTTTGGTAGAGCACTTCATGGTGAGTAAAATGATGCCCAACAATAGGGACCTGCGATCAACGGTTTAGAAGTTATTCAATTGTTTGTCCGAAATTTTATTCCGATTCAACACGACAGTGCTGCCATGTCGTCGAAAAACCTGCCAAGATCTGGTATCACCATGACTCCTGACTCAATGTAGCATAATAAAATATGGTTATATAGTTTGCAGAAATATGCACTTATACAGGGTGTTACATTTTACAAAGCTCAATTTTTCTCAAAAATTTCAAATGGAACAGCCTGTATATGACTAAGGCATCAGATAGCGGGTTTAGTAAGCTTTCTCCCAATACCATATTTGCTGGGGTTCAATTGACTGGATCAACTCAAATTGATGGATCATTTGTAAACGTCTGGGCTTTCTTCTTTCTAAAGGTAAATTATAATTTGTACAGGCTTTTAATGAAATTCATAGACATGGCTTTTTTTAAATTTTTTTAGATAATTGTGTGGTGAAATTTATTTTTAACTTAATTTATAAACAACAAACATTAAACAAAAATAATAGTACCACATTAATATAAAACATAAACGAAAGAATCAAGAATGTATTAAAACAACAGTTTTAATAACAAATCTCAAATCAGATGCTCGAACACGTCCCCCCCCCCTTGCTGAACGCAAAGTTCTAATCTTTCCATAATTTGTCTCTGCGTAGCAGCATGGATCATCTCCCGATCAACACTCCGACATTCATCTAATATCCGTTGTTGTAGATTGTGAACACTAACTACAGGATTTATGCCAAAATCTGAATAGACTTGGTCCTTGATGTAGCTCAAAAAAAAGTCCATGGGAGTCAAATCTGGGGACATTGCAGATAATCGTATTTGGGCATTTGTACCTATATAATTAGGGCCAAAAACTTGGTCCAAATAGTCCACAACTATCCTGCTGTTGTGAGCTGGACATCCATCGTGCTGAAAAATAATCCTAGGTTGGACATTCAGTGGAACATCATCCAACTAAACGTCCAGATGGGTGTTTAGGTGATTGAGGGTAGTCGTCCCGTCTAAATTTTCTTAAAAAAATACGGGCCCCATCAATCTATTATCTAATAGCCCACACAATACATTGCTTTTATATTCAGTTTGGTGGTTTCTCGAAAAAACCCAGTGTAGATTTTCCGTTGCCCATCTTACACTGTTCTGCTTATTCAACGCACCATCATTTGTGAACTTTGACTCATCTGTCCAAAGTATATGGCTTAACGTTTTATGATCTATATTTAAAGTTTCATTCAGCCGATATGAAAACTCTCTGAGGCCTTGGACAAAATGACACCGGTATTATAATTATACATTTTCATTATTCTGCGAACACTTCTATTTAAAATATCGGTTGCTGAAGCTAGTTGTGTAGCTGATAAACATGGGTTTTCTTGCAAATGAAGTAAAGTATTTTACGAAATTTCTTCATTGGTAATTGGCTTTACATTCAGAAGATGCAATCTCCTCGTTAGCGAATTTGTACTAGGAAAATTCACTCGAACGTGTATGAAGATGTGTGTGAATTTGTATAAAGCGAAAATAGTATGTCAGGTAGAAGTACAAAGAGTTATGTTGTCAGAGAATATCATAAATTCTCTGGTGTCAAACCCCTTTGTGGAACTGGCGAGATGGGTAGTAGTAGCAGTAGCATAAGCACTTTATTTTTTTGGAATATAATATGTATTAAAGGACATTAATAACTTTGTAAATTACACTTCAGGAAGTTATTAGTGACATCACCAGTGTAAATTATTCAGCTATGTGCAAGAAAAAAATCGCTGAACACTTTTATGTATTATTCTCAAATCTGTAAATACGAATTCTTATACAAACTAAACACACTTATCAGTAGAATAGATAACAAAGGCTGCTGACATCATGAAGTAATAGAATTATTTTTCTACGCCCAGCAAAAGAGACAAGCTTCTCATTAGGTGACCACGTTTCAACAACACAAACACGCATATTATTTTTATTATCCAGCAGCGTAAGACAATAGGCAATGAGAAAACAGTAGAACTAGCAAGCTGAGGATGACGATGCAGAAAACAATTGAACACTACTACCACCACGGGACCGCCATCAGATCCAACGGAGGCGCGATTGGTAGCAACCACGTCACTCTCTCGATTGCACGGCATTGCTCTGTAATCTTCAGTTCTAATGGCATTATTACTGGTACCTGACCGACGTAGGTGGCCCCGGCTCTGTAGGTGATGGCCTGGCTGTCTATATGGGTATATCAGCATTATTGATATAACTGTCCATAATGCACGGGGTGTCCAATCAATAAAGACATGTTAGCTGTTTAAGGTACGTAATTAAAATCTCAAAAACAATACGTTAGTTTAGTCTAGCTAATCATAGCTAGCTTTGTATGTAACGCTCTAAAGACTAAAATGCCCTATAGCAAATGTTCGTACAAAACATATACTGACTTTCACAAAAATCCGAACACCCAGTATAAGTTGATCAATTTAAATAAAAGTTCTACATATTGTGTTTTTAATCAAACTTGAAAAACGATTGCATTTTCAAACTAAAATATTAAAAAATAACAAAGCTATTCAATAATGAGTCAGTCGGCCGCGGTTTCTTATGTGTTCGATAACTCTTCGAGGCATGCTTGAAATTAAATGATTTGTGGTATCCTGAGGAATATTATCAAGGGCTTCTTGAATTCGGCGGCGAAGGTCCACATGATGATTGGGTGGTTTAGACAAATCACACTGTTGATTGCTAATCATATCCTACACATGTTTTATTAGTGACAAGTCTGGGGAGCGAGAAGGCCATGGAAGCAGGGCCATTGCTGTACGTTGCCTTCTTGGAAAAGAGGGGTTGAATTAACCCTCGTACGCATGGCAGTGCAACATAAAAGCTAGAGGTGACCTGCCACTGTATGTTATCGCGCCCCTTACCATCATTCTCTGTGTGAGGGCCGTATACCATTCAACAGAAAATTCAACGTTCTCCACATAATCGTCATAGTCTTCTGCGACCATCGTGGAACCAAAGGCAGAAACGGGCTCGTCAAGCACAACACGATTCCATTCACCATTCCAATTTTTTTCCGCTGTAGAACTCAAGCGAGCAGCAGGATGTTGAGGGGTCAGTGGGAACCATTAAAATGGTCTATATACGAACGAAGACCAAAAGTCCCTTTTCTGCGATATATCGTTGCTATGGAGACTCTTTGTTGTAAAAATCCCAACCAAGCCTTTGAAATCGCTCTGGTTGTGGAAATATGTCTTGTAAAGCCGCAATCCTCAAATGACGATCTTTCCGTGCTCAAATTGCTCGAGGTCCACCGGATCCATGTCATATGGTTATCGATTCCTTCTTCAGACCACCTGGATCAACAATGTAACACTGTTGACACACTGCGTCCTATGCGGTAGGAAATTTTATTATTATTACAAGATAAAAGTTAGGGAATACACCTGTAACTACTCATAACTTAAAAATAAATCTTGCATAGTAAAACCAAGAAAAAGACATGAAAGAGTATACTTCTGAATGACTGTCCCTGCCATAGTGAGGCTGAACCGACAGGTATGATCAAGGTTACGCTATATGCTCAATAGGGCGGCATAAGGTAATCAAGTTTGTTCTTAAACGAGTTAACACTGTAGGCGGATATGATGGCTTCCGGAAGCGAATCCAGCTGGCAAAGACACGATTGGAGAAAAACGTGCATTAGAAGGATTTTCGGAAGGACCCTCTTTTGAGTTTTAGGGTGTGACCCCGCAGCTGGGGGTTGGAGTTAAGGTGAAACAGGTGGGAAATATTGGAGTTCTGGAACCCACGGAAAACGTTAAAGGTGAAGATCACGTCTCCTCTGACGCTTGTACAATAATTGTCAGGCGGCCGAGCCAAGGATTTTCAGAAGAATTCTCTTTTGAGTTTTAGGTTAGGTTTTAGGTTTAGTTCAAGGTGAAGACCAGGCCTCATCTGGCGCGTGGCTGTACAATAGTTGCCAAGCGGGCAAGCTTTAGCCTGTCTTTAAAATTTGAACGGGTGGGACCGTAAGAAGACAGGTGGGTCTTCGTTGAACAGGCTCCAGCAGAAGATAATCTCTGACGAGAACAGGACTCCAACTAACGACAGCGTACTACTATTAGACCTCTGAATGCGTTATTCACTAAATAGAGCATCTTAGCCTTGGATATTTTGGGGCTATGCGTACGGAACACGATGGATCTTTCGTAACCAGCAGCCCAAGGTCGCAATGCGTTGCAACCTCTAACTGTCTTGCCACATATATTGTAGGTGAAGCCACGGTTGTTGTATCCCAAATGTAGCACGCAGCATTTTCCGATATCTAATGGTAGTAGTCAATCTCTCTCAAGTTATTAATTGTTATCAAGTCAGCAGAAATGTCATGACGGTTTCTGCCCGGGTTCGGGAAGATTCTGGAACATGGCGTAGTTCGATTTAAGCAGACAAGGCAAGTCGGCAGTGTACACAAGAAAAAGCAAAGGGCCGAGCACAGAGCCCTGCGGAACACTGCTCAGAACTGCTTGGCATGTAGATCTTGCTTCACCAACTCCTATAAAAAAGAGAATTAGATAAGAAGCTCCTACTCCAAGCGAATAGAGGTCCTCAGCTCCATAGTGTTCTAGTGTGTATAGCAGCTGTCGAGTGGGTTCGAAATCGAGTGGGTCGAAGGCATAGAAAATTTTAAATTATAACGCATCAACCAGCTTCCTTTTGTCAAGTGACTTTGACCACCAGTCAATGGAGGTCAATGGTAGTAACAGATCGACCAGGCCTAAAACCACGCTGTTGATCGGGTAGTACTCTGTATTCCATTAAAAAGAAAGCAGTTTGTTAAGAAGCAGTCGTTCGGAAACTCTTGCAATAATCGCCAGAAAACTGTTTGGTCTCTATTTCATAGGGCCTAATTTGTCGCCAGATTTTAGCCGATGACAGATGCTGTGAGCCAAGTGGTAGGAAAAGCGCCCAGATCGGAAGATGTGTGAAACATTGGGACTGATAGAAAAGTAGCAGGAGATACGGAATGCGAAAGGGAGGACAAAATAGCCTCCACTTCATTGGCACTGACCGTCAGGGATGAAACAGTGTCGCTGATATAAATTAGTTGGAGGAGTCGGGTAACTGTCGTTGTAGCTTTCTAAAGTAGATACCTGGCTAAAAGTTGGTACCAGTACACTGGCGGCCTCGCCGTAGGTTCTGCACTTGTTGCCAGTACTGTATCTTATAGAAGAGGTCGAAACATTGTTGCTGATTTTATCACGAATGCACTGGCCCTGGATGTTTCTTTGGAAAGCAAGTGTAAAAAGTTAGGATGTTAGCTGTAGTCTTCAGTGCGGCTAGATCATGTGAAGCGTTGCCATATGTTTCTTTGGGAGTTCACAAAGCCTTCCAGAGATCTAGAGTTTGCGAGAGCAATAAGAAACAGTTCTAGGTAAAGTTGATTCAGTTAAGGTACTTAAAGGCGAGTGATGAAGTTGTTTCACATATTGTCAGGAGTGGTGTCTGTGAAAAGTTCAATCCAATCTATAGTTTTTCTGATAAAAAAAGCGGCTTCTCGCATAACAACAGTGCGCCTCCTTTCAAATTCACTTCAAAGATTATTATTGTTCTATAAACGGCACCTAGGAATAACGACTCAGTCAATATTATTCCTGAACGTCAGCACGTCTAGGTTTGACATGGTTAGACGAATAATTAAAAAGCGTTCACAATAAGGATTATATTCCCCAGGTAAAGAAGTTATGGCTATACTGTCACATCTGCGGTGCTCCCCAATGTAGCACCGTCTATATAAGAAGAACGGGAAGAGAGCTGGGTACCAGAGTCTCTGAACATCTTAAAAGCAGAAATAATGCTGACAACACCACCACAGTTTTCGGATGCCACCTGACAGAGAGCGGTCACACCTTTGTCAGGGAGAGCACAGCCAGAATCTTTCTCCCATTAAGTTTTGGCACCGAACAGTTCGTCCTGGAAGAAATGGAGATTTACAAATACATAAATGGCTCCAACAGCAATGTTCTTAACGTTTCCAGTCCCAGTGCCATGACCTTTCCTTTCACATATAGAAACCTGATAGAAGAGAGTTCGATAATAATGCTCCTGCTGATCGATTATCGATTCCAACCATGGAGCAAAGCAAGCTTGGTTTCGTTATTTGGTTTCTCTGTTCCTGTCGTTGACAGTTCTCTACTTGCTGGTGTGCATCTGTCACTTCTGTGGCTTCTGCCACTTCTGTCACTTGTCCTTTTTATTCTCAATCTTCATTCAAGTTTTGTTTTCATAAGTGCACTTACCTCATTTTGATGCTTTGATAAAATAAAAAATAATCGTCGTTTATATTCACCCTCTAGCTGCTTCAAGTTTGGTGATGTTTCTGTTTTCTTGTTCAATGCTATATTCGTCTGGAAATCTGAAGACCATATATGAAAAGCCAAAGCTTTGGCAACATCACATACAGCACATTTTCTGTCACTAAAGATAGGAATTAGTAAGTATCAGTTTTCTAAGTGGAACCTGCTTTATTTCATTTTCTTTTCTGATTTTCACTTGGTCAGATGTTCTCAGGGCGGTTCTGCTCGGTTGTGCAACCTGCTTGCCTTTCAGTTGCGCTTGTCTTTTGCTTTCAACTAGTTGAGTAACTTGACCTTTTACGTGTATTTTGACTCTATCAGAGTGTTGTTCTTTTTGTGGGACTGCAAGCCCGTTTCAAATATATATCTGTAAAGACATTTTATAACTCCTGACGCTCTGTCAGTTCAACTTTGCATGACGTTAGCTTTTGCTAGACCCTGTGCTTTCTGTCATTGCAGTGTAGTTGATCGCATGTTAGACCCACCAGAAACATAGATTCTGACAACCAACTTTTTACATTCTAGGTCTTAACCCCTGAAGATGTCTCGATAAATGCCGAGACGCGTGGGTTTATAAATTAAATTGTCTGGTAGAAAAGCCTTTTGATTATTCCTATAACGTAATGACTTAAAAAACTGAACACAAATCGCCACGAACTATTGCTTCGAACACATTTTTAGAGATAATTTTTTGACAAAACCAGAATTTAAACCTGTTCAAATGTTTGTCCATATTGTTATCATTTCTTATTAAGACTCAAAACAAGGTTGTATATAAAATTTTATTGCAATTGGTCAACTCAAGTAAGTATAGTTTATATGAGGCCTGCTGTATCTTCAGTATAAAGAGACATCAATCAATTTCAATTTACGGATTATTGGATTGTATCGTTAATGTAGTGGGCGATATTTGGTATCCCCAGTCTTTAATCTTTAAACGACTATACAATTTTTTATTGTTTAACTCTCTTGTGCCCACTAATCCTTGTATTGTGGATGGATACAAATCTATTCGTTCAAACAATACTTATCGTTTCGTTACTAAACAAGAAATAGCTTATATCAATCTTTGTTCTGCGGGATCGATTTGACTCTAATAGGATTTAAGGTGACAATAATAAATGCATTCCTGTGGTGCGTCGATGTGGTAGGTTCTTCTGTTTAAATTAATATTCCTAAGTAACTCCTATACAAATCGTGCAAATAAGGGGACAAGATATGTTAATGGCTTTATAAGCACCATAATTTTAACTTATTTTGGATTAGATACAAAACGATATACAAAACGTTTTACTCTATCAGCGAATGTCGTAGAAAACATATGCTTATGAGGAGATCGCAACTTTTAAAAATGGCAAAAAGGGCTAGCCCCATTTTTAGGAAGAAAATAGGTACACAACTGCAGTCGGCGTCCCTCAAAATAGATATATACCAAATTTAATCAAAAAATAAAGAATTATTAACCATTTCAGAGACGTTTTTTGTGTGACCCTTCTAATATTGAAACACCCCTGTAACTTTTGTATTTATAACGTGATTTTTTTAACGAGATCTTAAAACATGTAAAATGAAAAAGTCTATAGATCCTGTGAAAATTGTTTCCTATGTTATTTGATCACGGCTTACTAAAACTATTTTCATATGTCAAAAATTATATAAAGGTTCGAGGGTTGATTTTATAAAACAAATACACACGCCGATCTTCAAAACTGTTATCTACCAAATTTCATCGATAAATAACTATTATGACCAACTATAACAGTCAAGAACAACATCTATAAAGTTGAAGAAGAAAAGTGTATAAATGCTGTGACATATCAAAATAGTTTAAGTAGGCCTTGATCGATGTTAAATTTGTTATTAAATGTAAAAGTATTTGTTCATAGAACCTGAGGGCTATCAGTTGGCAAAGGGATCCTCTAATGTTGGTTTATGGCATAAGCAAATTTGTTGTGGAATGTTGAAACTAGAGCAACTTTGCATCAAGTGTGACGTAATATTTTAAGCATATTTAATTTCTTTGGAAAATCTTAAGTAGAAACATTTTTGAACACAGAAAACCACCAGCAGATGAGTGTACTACATCTTAACGTGTCTTTTCGGATTTTTATAAATTAGACTGAGCCAACAAATTATTAGATTGAGAAAAAACTCTGGGCGCAGCCAGTGCGTTATGGAAATGAATTTTCATAAAAATGTTTTTAATTACAAATATATCGCTCTAATGCGATTAGGCATCAATTTGGTTACCGGTATAACCTATATGGTAGGAACAATGTACCATATTTTATCAAAATAATTATTTGAAAATATACAAAAATTTTCCGAAAATAAACTTTAAATGTTTCTGAGAAAACTGGTCTCCTATCCAATAAACCTTAGGTTAATAGCAAATTGAGTTATTGAAATTTGAAACATTTAATGAAAATTCGCAACCAAAATGCCCTTGCTGTGTTCATATAAAAATTTTCCGAAAATAAAGTTAAATATTGGTTTCTTAACCAACAAAACTTACGTTAATAGCAAATTGAGTTATTGAAATTTGAAGGATTTAAAAACGCACTTACTGCGTCCAGATTTTTTCTTACAAACATAAATCATATTTCGATAAAAAATGCTAAAATGTAGCAACGAATTTGTTTTACGAAAATTAGCTAAAAATTATAGACCGTTAAACCATAAACTTCACTAAATCTACAGCTAAAGCATCAACTTAACTAAACCGACAGCCAAAGCATCAGAGAAAGGGTATATTTGAAATGAATTTTCTGCAAACATTTTAGTAAAATGAAGGACAATGACGCTTGAATCTGAAACTTAAGGGTTCGCAGAACACTCTTCTTGCAACATTTTCTTTTCACAATCCGTATTTGTTTCACGTTCTTTGCCTAAGCATTGCCAATTTTGACCAAAATTGCGACTTTGACGTTTTAAATTGCGAGTTTGACGTTTTGAGACAAACTCCAAAATTTGTTGCTTTAGCTGCCCGTAACTTTTTTGTCCTTAAACTTAGAGATCTTAATTTTGGTACATGGTTCACTCTTTATAATACAAATAACCGTACCAAATTTGGTTGCCCTCACTTTGTTATTTCCGTAAATATGATTTTTTTTTAGAAACGAAGAAAACCTGGTCCCATTTTCTTGGATAACGAACTTATCGAAGCCACTTGCAAAAGGAAGGTACTCACCAAATTTGATTAAGATCGGTCTATTATTTTTTGAGTTATCGGTACGATATATATATATATATATATATATATATATATATATATATATATATATATATATATATATATATATATATAAACACGGATCTCCACATTAGTGAATTTTTTAAAGAAAATTTTAATTACCAACGACTTATGGGCCACCCTGTAATTGTAGAAATATTTTTTTAAGATGTAGCTCAAGACACCCTATAATTAATATATACAAATTTTTTTCGTATCTTGCATAAAGACGGATGTAATGAGCTTTAAAGATTTTTTTACGAAAATTCGACAAAAATGATATACCATTAACCGATAAACTCTATAGCCAACACTACTGCCTAAGCATCAGAGAAAGGGTCTATTTGAAATGAATTTTCTGGGAATATTTTAGTAAAATGAAGGACAATGACGATTGAAACTAAGACTTCAGGCTTTGTAAAGCATTATTGTTGAGACGATCTCCTTCCATAGCTGATATTAGTTTCAGGTTCATTGCCTAAATATTACCAATTTTGGAGTTTAAAAACAATTTATTTTTCTTTAAATGCTGGTAACTTTTTTGTACTTTAATCTACAGAGCTAAATTTTGGTAGGTACCTTACCTATAATGATATAAAACCGCGCACCAAATGTTGTTGCCCTTACTTTGTTAATTCTGGAGGTAAAAATTTTTTTCGAAAGAAAACACAAAATTTTCCGGGAAAACCTTGGCGGATTTTCCTGGCTAACGAACTTATCCAAGCCACTTGCGAAGGGAAGGTACTCACCAAGTTTTATCAAAATCAGTCCATTATTTTTTTAGTTATAGGTGTGACACACACACACACACACACACACACACACACACACACACACACACACACACACACACACACACATATATATATATATATATATATATATATATATATATATATATATATATATATATATATATATATATACCAAAAAATAGAGAAACTTGGGTTATTTTTGAAAATTTAAAGAATGTGGAATAAAAGTTGTTTCTATTTTAGTTTTCTACTCACCAAACTTGAACAAAATTGGAACTTTTTCATGTTAGTGAAATTTCTTAAAAAAATTCACTAATGAGGGGATCCCGACTTTTGAATTTCGAAAAAATTTCTTTAAATGAGCGCTATTTAGGACCCCTGGAACCCAAATCCGAGGTCGGTTTCAGACTTTATATATATATATATATATATATATATATATATATATATATATATATATATACATGTATATATATATATATAATATATATATATATATATATATATATATATATATATATATATATATATATATATACATGTATATATATATATATATATATATATATATATATATATATATATATATATATATATATATATATTACAGTCGTAGAATAACTCTAAATACAGAAAAATATGGGAAATATATTTGAACATTTTTTTTCTGAAAACTCGCTAGAAACGTACATTTAAGGCGCATTGTATATTAATTACCTTATATTTTTAGTCAGAATCCGTAACAATTTTAATTTGTTATCTCCGCTATACTTTACTATGCCTGAAGTAGTTTTGGCATCTCCAAGAACTGTAGATAAAACAGATTTTCGATGTATAATTATTATTTGAGTTTACAACCCGCACCCAGTGTCGCATGTTAAAATTGCCCGAGATTGGATGCATATTCATGATGTCATGTTTATCAAACTTATATTATCTTTAACTTTAGTTAGTCTACCGTATAGAATATGGTTACATCTATACACAGCCATTTCCGCGATACTTGATATTCCAATAAGACATCTCCTTCTCACTCCAAACACCTTGATCTCCAAGTAAAAGAGTGAGCAGGATGAAGTTCTGTATCTAATAAGTTGTTACAAACTCTCGAAATATTAATATATGCAAAATGTGAATATCTGCTTTTGAAGATCTGCATCTAGTGCTCCGGGATATCAGCAGAAATGAGAAAATAATTCTTTGGTTTGTTGTGGTTGGTAGTTGTTTTGTTGGAGGTACAAGTTTTGTCTGTGAAAAACAGCTGCAGCTACTGTGTATTACCGCTAACAAAATGCTATTATTGTTACTATTATTATAATTATATAGCGGAGTTTTTGTTTCCTGTAAAGTTGGCTATTTTGTAAACGAAAAATATAATAATGTTAAGCTTAGGTACTAACAAGATAGGTTGCTTAGATTTTGCAAGGATAGCGTAGCTTCTAAATTTCTGTTGTTTTATAAACAAGCGAGGTTCTGAAGCAGCAAGTGCGTGATGGTATCGCATTTTCATAGATATGAAATAAAGTCTGGACGCAGCAAGTGCGTTATGGTAGTGAATTTTCATTAAAATGTTTTTAATAGCAAATATGTGTGTTCTTTAAGAATGCAAGCATCAAATTTGGTTACCAGTATAACCTATATAGTAAAAATAATGACCACGTTTCATCAAAATAACTTTATTGTTTGAACATGTACAAAAAATTCCGAAAGTAAACTTAAAGTGTTCCCGAAAAGACTCGTTTCTTGGTCAACCCTATAGGTTAATAGCAAATTGAGCTATTCAAATATGAAGCATTTAATCAAGATTTGCTACCATAATGCACTTGCTGCTACCAGAATTTCTTTTCTTACACACATGCATTATATTTCGATGGAAAATGCAAAAATGCAATAACATAAGACGTGTTCGACTAAAAGAAATTTAAAATTTGTATTACCAACGACTTATTGGCCACCCTGTGATTGTAGAAATATGTTTTTAAGATGTAGCTCAAGACACCCTATAATTAATGTATACAATTTTTTTTCATCATATCTTGTATAATAACGGATATATTGAGCTTTATTGATCTTTAACGAAAATTCGACAAAAAATTTATACCATTAAAGGATAAACTCTATAGCTAAGACTACTGCCAATGCATCAGAGAAAGGGTATATTTGAAATAAATTTTCTGGAAACGTTTTAGTAAAATGAAGGACAATGACGGTTGAAACCAAGACTTCAGGGTTTGCAAAACATTCTTTTTGAGACATTTTCTTTCCATAGCCCGTATTAGATTCAGGCTCTTTGCCTAAATGTTGCCAAATTTGACGTTTTAAATCGCGACTCTGACGTTTTGAGGAAAACCCCAATTTATTTTTCTTTAGATGCCTATAACTTGTTTGTCTTTTACCCTACAGACCTAAATTTTGGTTCTTAATTTACCCATAACGGTATAAACCCGCGTACCAAATTGGTTGCAATTCTTTAGTAAGTAGGTTGCAACCTATTTACTTTCCTCTCATCCCAACACACAGCTCAAATCCCTTGGATCTCCTTCTTACTACAAAACCTGAATGCTATAAGACATCAGTTACCGCCCCCTAGGTCCCTCAGACCACAGCATTCCACTGCTTCCTGCGCAATGCAACCTGAGGTCACACAGTCATCACACCCACGTATCGTTTGGCACTAGAACTCTACGAACTGGCACGAAATGCGGGATTAATTTTCCTCATTTCCATGGGCGTCTGTCAGCTTCTCTCATCCTGACCCCTCTGATATCTCACAAAACGTCACCGAAATCATCCAAGCTGGCATGGAGTTATTTATTCCACGTACACAGAACACCTCTTCAGCCACTCAAAAGCCCTGGTTCTCTAAATCATTTGACAAGGCCAGACTTAAAAAGGCCAAAGCTCACAAAATGCTTCTACTAAATCTCAGACAAGAAAACCGTCAAGCATTTAACGACGCAAGAAAGCGCCATGTCCGCATTCTTTCTGAGGCAAAAAAACTTGTTTAATAACCACATCAAAAACAAAGTCCTCTCAAGCTCCAACGACAGCAAACCCTCCTGGACTCTTGCTAAATCTATTCGGAATAATTTCTGCAAGAGCACGTTCCCACCTCTTGTTTCAGGGGATGAAATTGTTTCTACCGCCCTGGGCAAGACTGAACTTTTTGCCTTGTTGTTCGCCGACAATTCTACTCTCAACCTGCCTCCAAATGTTCAACCACCAACAGTCCCCAATATCGTGCATAAAATGACGGATATCATTTTCAAAACTAAAAAGGTACTAAATATGATCTCTTCTCTTAATACCAGGAAAGCCTCTGGCCTGGTTCTCAAAAATGCGCACCAGAACTTGCTCCTATCCTGATTCGTCTGTTTTAGACATCCTGCAATAAAGGCATATTCTCTAGTAAGTGTAAAACTGCTCAAGGACAGCCCGTCCCCAAAAAAGGATCCAAAGCGCTTCCTAGTAACTACATGCCTATTTATCTCCTTTCGGTCGTCTCTAAAGTGACGGAAAAGTATATAAACACCGAATTACTAAAATGTCTTGAAAAACACAGTCTAATCCACGACAAGCAGTATGGATTCCGTCAGCGCAGATCAACTGCCGACCTCCTTTCCTTTGTCACCCATTCTTGGAACAAATCTATGGAACTACACGGTGAATCTCAGATGGTCGCTCTAGACATATCCAAAGCATTCGACTAGGTCTGGCACCAAGCGCTGCTTAATAAACTTCCTGCCTACCACCAAAACCCTGTACCTGGAGAGCAAATTTCCTCTCCAACTGGAGCATTTCTGTTGTCGTGGATGATCATTCCTCTAAACTGTATCCAATTAATGCAGGAGTCCCTTAAGGTTCAGCTTTAGTCCTTACTTTGTTTCTTCTCCACATCATCTCTCTAGCACATCCAACCCAGTTCACAGTTACGCAGATGACAGCACCCTCCACTTAAAACTACAATATTCTAAGCCTGTCTCTTTAGCCCAATTAGATGAGGATCGCAGACTCGTGGAGGGTTCTGTCTCTGTGGATCTCCAAAAAATATTAGACTGTGGAAGTAGAAATCTTGTGCAATTCAACTCCACCAAATCTGTCTTAGTTTCTATCTCATAAAAAATACACCAGGCCTAGACTCATCACAATGAACAACCAAGTTATTCAAAGTAATGAGTCCTTTTCACTTGTTGGCATTTCTGTGTATCAGAATCTCAATTGGCACCAACATGTTACATCAATTTCAGAAGCGGCTGCTAAGAACATAGGTTTCCTCTTCCGGGCTCGCAAATACTTTTCACCAGCTAATCTCTATATCCTACATACTTTACAAATAAGACCAAACCTCGAATACTGCTGCCACATCTGTGGTGCCGCTGCCGCTTCTACACTCGCTGTCCTGGACTCCATTCAGAAGAGAGCTATACGTCTCTTTGGTGACTCTACCCTCACTCAAAAGCTGCCGTCTCTTGCCCACCGACGTGCCGTTGGTGACCTATCTCGCTCTCTATCTTATAGATATCTGCACGGGCACAGCTCAGAGGGGCTTTCTTCCATAGTTCCTTCACCTGCTGCCCCTAACAGATCTACCAGGGGAACAGAGCGAATGCACCCTTTTACTGTCCAGCTCACCAGACATAGATTGTTATGCCCGCTCTTTTGTCCCTAGGAATTCCAAGTTATGGCACATGTTTTTCCTTCTCCCCCGAACCTCCAAACCTTCAAGTCCAGAATTAACAAGTTGCCTCTTTCCTCCTTGTCGACACCCACGGTACGTCAGTATTTAGGCTGTGAGCCCTCGTGGTGTGTTGTTGAAATAAAAAATAAAAAAAACACAGTCAAACGCTTCGCTCGGGTCCATACTAAAAAGCATTGTTTTTTTTATACGCCAAGCGGGTCTAATATCGTTTCTAATATGTCAATTATTGCTGTAACTCCAGACCTCCCCACAAGAAAGTCATGTTAATTTCCATTGAAAATCGATCTTGACACATTAAAATTTACAAGTCTTGACTAGAGCCTCAAAAAATTTTTCAGTCAGAGGCAACTTTGATATTAGTCTATAATTACCATTAAGGTTGATATTATCCTTTTGATATAGGGCAAGTTTTTAGCTGTCTTAAGCTGATCAGGAAATATGTCTTCCTTGAAACGCTTCTTAAATAAGAAGCAAAGAGGGACAGTAATGTACACTATACATTTTTCACAGCTTCACTGAATACCCATATATGTCTTTGAAATAAAATAGAAATGAAAAACTGCTGATGTTTAATTTTTTTGTGCTTCATGTCATATATGTAATTCATTTTGCAGCACCATAATCTGTACATAAGGCATGCAAAGCGGACGCACATGCAGCGATAACAACTGTAACAATATTCCATGTATGCGGCGACCGGTTGGTTTCATCTCGACGTGGCTTACACCGCCATAAATCGAAATCAGCAATAGTTTACGCACCTTATTCGACTAATCTATATAATCCCCTGTGATCGCAACAGCCGTGCCTGCCGTATTCAATGATTCAACACTACCGACCACCGGCTGACACAAAGTTACCATACCGTCGGTTATTTACACTGATTTCAGTCACGTTGATTTTGTCAGGTGACAAGAATATGCTGGTGTTATCAAATTGTGGAAGATTAGAGTACAGTGACTGTATAATCTACAGGGTGGGTCAACGTTTGAATAAAATAAGTTTGTTGCTTACGTCTAAACTGTTCAAATAAAATGTATACGGGGTGGAACTGTCACATGAAATAAATTCAATGCCTCAATTATTGTGCATATTTATAAAAAAATAAAAGTAGGTAATAATCTTACAAAACAAATTCCTATTAAACAAGGGATACGCCAGGGATGTCCGATGTCTGGACCTCTATATACTATATCCATAGAACCCTTTCTTTCTCTTTGTAGAAGACAAATGGATGGTTTACTTCTCCCTACAAAGAAGGTCGCTTTAGTGATCCCTGCATACGCTGACGATATATCTATTTTCATAACAGCAAACAAAGATTTCCAAATATTCAAGAATCTATATCATGATTATTTAAAGCAATCTGGTGCTGAGCTGAATGAAAACAAATCTAGAGTATATTGGGTTGGAGGGTGGAAAAATAGAACAGATAGACCTTTAGATATTTCTTGGACCACAGAAGGTATAAATGTGCTTGGAATAAGGTTTTCCGACAACATGTCGGATGACATGTCGGATGATGCGAATTATGCTTATTCAAAACTATTGCAGAAAGTAGATTCATCGCTCCAGAAATGGTCAACAAAGAGAGCATCACTCTCCCTGAAAGGGAGAAAAATAGTCGTGAACCAGTTTATAGCACCAAAGCTATGGCATGTGATGCAAGTTCTACCTATTATAAGCCAACAAATTGGTCATATTCAGAAGAAATCCGTGGATTTTATGTGGACAGGAAAACATTGGGTTACTGAAAAAGACCTTTATCTCCCAATTAAATCTGGTAGTATGGGGTTGGTACATATAGAATCAAAAATTAAGACGTTTCGACTGCACCTCCTCAATCGATTTATAGAACATACTTTAGATAACCCCAAATGGAAAGCTTTTATGGAGTACTTCGTTAGAAAGTCTAATACACTGGGTGTATCCTGGCAGTAATTTTTCTTAGAAGATAGTAAGCAGTACACGATATCAGTCTCCCAGTTCATTTTATCGATGAATGAAGCCTGTGATCTCAAGAATATTTATATACCCGATTTTCCGAAGACAATTGAAGACCTGAAAGATATACTCACGGTCAATTCTAGGTTATTCATCCGTTTTGTGCCGCCATTATTCAGTTCTAAATGGTGTGAGAAAGGAATTACTAATCTTTTACATCTAATCCAAGATAACCAATGGATTTCTGCGCAAAAATTATCCACCATTTTAGGTTGTATACATCCACCTCGTATAAAAGAAGAAATTATGGGACATTTTTGCAGAATAAAAAAGCACTTTCAAATAAGCGGTATGTCCTCAGGTACCAACCATTCGTTTAGCTTGCATTTCAAGGATGAATCTGGTTACGAAAGAAATATCTCAAAACAATCAAGAAAATATTTACAGAAGCTATTTACAATGAAAACATTTAAAATGGACTCAAACGAAATAATGCAGTGTGAATGGACAGATGGGATAATTAACTGGTCAACGTATTTCAATAAACTTACACCAGGTCGCGTATCAGATATATCATGGCGCTTCGCAAAAAACCGCCTGGCAGACGCCATATTCTTAAACAGAGCAGGAATTAGAAACACCGACTCATGTCCATTTTGTACGAATGTCCAAGGCACTTTATGGCATTTGTTGATGATATGCCCAGAAAGTTTAGAATTATGGCAGTTTGTAAAAGTAATTTTGAAAAAAATTATCCTACGCAATACTATAAGGAATGAAGAAATAGTCTGTCGTTTTGTGGAATCTACTGAAAAACAACAACTCGCAAACTTTCTGGCAAACCTAGCCAAATCAACAATATACAACAACCTGATCAATTTCTTCAAGAACCAGATAAAACATGCATATAAAGAAACCTAAAGGCCCACATTGTTAACGAATATGCATGGTTTATGGGGAAAAACCGACTAGCGTCGTTTCAAAACAGATGGTGTATTGGTGAAATAATTTGCAAACTCTACAACCAAGGACTTAATTTTTTAGAAACCTTGAGTCTGTAATTTTTCAAAGAACTTTGTGAAGACTCTAGTTAATGATACTTACATGTGGTGTATATATGTGTGTCTATATGTGCGTTTGTATCTTGCACCAGGCTTGTAGTTTAAAAAAAAATAATTCAAAATTGCATTTTATGGACCACGACATTGTATGTGATATGTATATATATATATATATATATATATATATATATATATATATATATATATATATATATATATATATATATATATATATATATATATATATATATATATATATATATATATATGTGTGTGTATATATATATATATATATATATATATATATATATATATATATATATATATATATATATATATATAGGATGATTGGTAATTCCATACATTCCTTTGGAAATTTAATGAGGCAAGACGTAAGTAGCAATTTGCGTCTAACACGCCCTATTCAAAATTAAATTTTTTTTTGAGATATCTTTTGTTTAAGATATCACATTTTCTAAATTTTGCCTCTACATCTTAATGTCTAAGTTAATTTTTCAAGAAATCTGCTTCATGTTTTTAAAATTTTTAGATTGGATAATTTGTCCGTCATTATGTTCTTATGTTTCAAATAAAAACAAACCATAAACACTTCGCTCATGTGAAAGTTTCAAAGGGAAACTTGCAAAAAAAGAACTTTAAAAAATTATAGTCGCAAATTTCAAGTCGGCTTTTCTCTGAAAATCATTCTGGTAACAGACGTACATTTTTCTTTCAGAAACTTCTTCATTGCAATAGCTATCCAATGAGGTACAAATATTATAACAAACAATTGACAGCCTCAAAATAAATCAGCGAAAATGATAGAAGTGATACAGTTTTATTTCAAGAAACAGTAAAATAGCAAAAAATGTGTGTTTTTTTTAAGAAGGCAGGCATCAAATTTGGTTACCAGTATAACCTATAAAGTAGAAATAATGTGATAGGTTTCAGCAAGATAACTTTATTTTTTCAAAATGTACAAAAATTTCCGAAAGTAAACTTAAAGTGTCCCCGAAAAAATATGCTTTCTTGGTCAACCTTATAGGTTAATAGCAAATTGAGCTATTCAAATTTGAAGCGTTTAATGAAAATTCGCTACCATAACGCACTTGTGCGTCCCGAATTTCTTTTCTTACAAACATGCATTATATTTTGATGGAAAATGCAAAAATGCAATAACATAAGGCGTGTTCGATAACAAAAAAAAAAAAGAAAATTTGTATCACCGACGATTTATGGGCCAGCCTGTGGTTGTAGAAATAATTTTTAAGAAGTAGCTCAAGACACCCTATAATTAATGTATACAAACTTTTTTTCGTATCTTGTATAATAACGGATATATTGAGCAAATTAGACAAAAATTATATAGCATTAAACGATAAACTCTGTATCTAAGACTACTGCCAAAGCGTCAGAGAAAGAGTCTATTTGGAATGGATTTCCTGGAAACATTTTAGTAAAATAAAGGATAATGACGGTTGAACCCAAGACTTTGTAAACATTCTTCTTGAGACATTTTCTTTCCATAGCTCGTACTAGTTTCAGGCTCTTTGTCTAAATGTTGCCAATTTTGACGCTTTAAATCGCGACTTTGTTGTTTTTAGGAAAACCCCAATTTATTATTTTTTAAATGCCTGTAACTTTTTTGTCTTTCAACCTACAGAGCTAAATTTTGTAGGTAATTTACCTATAATGATGCAAACCAGCGAACCAATTGAGTTGCCCTTACTTTGTTACTTCTGGAGATATTTAAAAAAAAACACAAAATTTTCCGGGAAAACTTGAGCCCAAACTTATCCAAGCAACTTACAAAAGGAAGGTATTCACCAAATTAAATAAAAATCGGCCCATCATTTTTTGAGTTATCTATGTGACACACACACACACACAATATATATATATATATATATATATATATATATATATATATATATATATATATATATATATATATATATATATATATATATAAACACTTTATTTGTTTGCTGTCCTTTTTGTGACTTTTTATTGGTTTACGTGGACCGCAGTTTCAGACCGTCCCGGTTCATCATCAGTATATAAAAAATCACAAAAGGTACAGCAAACAAATAAACTGTACATTTAAAAGTGATTACAGTGTAGTGCAACATTCTAATATATATATATATATATATATATATATATATATATATATATATATATATATATATATATATATATATATATATATATATATATATATATAAACATATAAAAATTGCAACTGACCCCGGATATGTGTGCTAGGGGGCCTTAGCGCTCATCTGAAGAAATTCTGTCTAAATTCAAAAGTCGAGATCTTCTCATTACTGAATTTTTTTAAAGAAAAGTCACTAAAAACGTAGTTATTGTGAAAGTATTTCAAATTTAAATTTATTTCGTACAGATCTTGTTTAAACTGCAAGCCCCTATTTAGTATACATGCAGGGTCCCGCCTTCTTATTTCAGTCTTCGTTATTCTGTTTGTCCGGGTATTCCGTAGGTATTTGTTAGGCAGCATTTATTATCCCTTGTCTCAGATTTTCTCTTGTATTGATTGGGGTTGCATAGACCATCTCTTTAGTATGACCCCAGACGTAATAATAGCGCAAATGTGTCAAGTCTGGGCTTCGCGCTGGTCAAAGTATTGTGCCTGCCCTTTCAATCTCACCGTTAGGAAACTGTTGAAAAAATAGGTGTCGTACTACTAGCAGATAGTGCGCGGAACGACCATCATTTTAAAATATAATTTGCAGTCTAACCGCGAGATAAATAGACCAACAACAATGGGCCACTATGCAACATTGTAGCAAACGAAGAACGCAGGCATAAGAGTCATCATATTAGAAGTCACTTTGAAAACTACGCAGTGAAGTGAAATTAATCAATGAGAAGTTGAGTTATGAGGAGTGTAAGTCGCCTCTGAAAGACAATAGAGCCACTCCCGAGGAGAAAACTGATAAATAGCCAGCCCGCCTTCAGCAGGGCGTTCATTCCTGTTTCTTACTTGTTACTCTGCACATTGAGTGCTATATTTTCTTATCACACTTATGTTGGTATTTTATTATTATATGTTTTAATCATTAGTAGTATTTGTGTAATCAATCAATAAATAACTGTATAAAAAATGCAAACGTCTAAAATATTTCTTTGTTAGGTATTTGAGTAAAAAAATATGGATCTATTAAAAAGGAGCCAATGACTTCCATGCATAGATTTTCTGAGAAATTTTCTGGCACCTAACTAGTTTCCCGCGATAAATGGGGGTTCTCTTCCGCCCAAAAATGTGAATTTTGGAAATTCGGGGCGTTGAATATATCCGAAATTCTGGGCGAACCATTTTATGGTAACGAGAATATTTCTATCTGTCCAAAGAGTGTTGCTGTTGGGTATAATACAGGTCTACATAGCGACCTTAAACGCATCGCCGGCGGTGCTTCTGAGGTGCCCACCGTGGTTGGAATCACTTAAAAGCGGCAAATTTAGAATGTAAATTTTTATTAAAATTTGCTACAATAACACACTTGCTGGCTACATATGATATTTTGTTGATTTTTCGTCAAATTTCATTCACATTTTAACCGACAATAAAATGAATAAATTTTTATGAAAACTCGCATTCGTATCACACTTGCTGCGCTAGATTAATTTACTTATTGCATATAGGGCGCTGCCTCTAATATTTTATTACCTGTTTCGAATTTTATTTACATTTCAACTAAATATTAATTTAGTAAATTTTACCAAAATTCGCTACCATAACGCACTTGCTGACTACATAGAGCAACATGTAATATTTTGTAATTTTTTTTTCAAACTTTATTAACAATTGACTAAAAATAAATTTAAGAAACCTTAAAAATTCGCTACCATAACATACTTTATTTATATTTTATTAACGGAGTAACTAAAAATAAATTTTGTAAATCTTTATTAAAGTTTGTTACCATAACGAACTTGCTGCGTTAGAACTTCGTTACTCGTCACACATAAGGTTACATATTAGTGAATTTTCGTAAAAAAATTCACTAATGGGGAGATCCCGACTTTTGAATTTTGAAAAAAATTTTGCAAATGAGCGCGAACTAAGACCGCTAGAACCCATATCCGGGGTCAGTATCAATTTATATATATATAATATATATATATATATATATATATATATATATATATATATATATATATATATATATATAAGTATCACACCGTTAACTCAAAAAATAATGGACCGATTTTGGAAAAATTTGGCATGTACCTTCCTTTTGTAAATGGATTGGATAAGTTCCTTAGTCAGGAAAATCGGACGAGGTTTTCCGGGAAAATTTTAAGTTTTTATAATAAAAAAGATCTCAAAAAATAAAACAGCTGTGATAACCAAATTTGGTAGGTAGCTTTACGATATAAAAAGTTAACTGCACACCAAAACTTAAATTTCTATGTTACAAGAAAAGAAAGTTTTAATAAAATGTTTTGTGACAGATCATTTCTATGAAAATTCACTACCATGACGCACTTGCTGCGTCCAGGCTTTTAAATATTTGTTTTTTTAATTATTTTGTTAACAGTGTGCCAAAAAATTGATTTAGTAAATCTTTGTGAAAATTTGCTACCATAACTCACGCGGTACGACAGATTTCTCTATTTGTGGCACATAGGGCTACATATATTTTAATATATTTTTTTTAAATTAACTGACAGTACAACTAAAAATAAATTTAGTAACTACATATTTTTAAAAATTGGCTACCATAGAGCACTTGCTGCGTCAGAACTTCTCTACCCGTCACACATTGCTACATATTATAATACTTTGTCTTCCTTGTTATTTTTTTAGCCTTTAACGAATATTAGAATTAGTAAACCTTCATGAAAATTCGCTACCATAACATACTTTTTGGGTACCTAGGGCTACATATATATATTTTTTTATTATCTATTTATTTATTACAGTTGAAGTAAACATAAGTTTAGTAAATCTTTATGAAAGTTTGCTACCATAACGCACTTGCTGCGTCAGAATTTCTTCACCCGTCACACATAAGGCTACATATTACAATATGTTCTTATTGTTTGTTTGTTACATTTTAACAAACTAACTAAAATAAGTTTTAGTAAATCCTTATGAAAATTTGCCACCATAACATACTCGCTACGTCACAACTTCTTTACTTGTCATACATAGGGCTACATATATTTTGTTATTTTTTTTTTCAAATATTATTAACAAGTAAAATTAAAAACAAATTGCAAATCATAATGAGGTTTTGCTAGATTAACGCACTTGTCATGTCAGGTATTTTCTCATGGAGCTGTCTCTGACGTGATACAGGCGATAACAATGTCGATGAAGTTCTTTTTTTGTCATATTCGTTATCGAGTTAAGCGATAAGAACATGTTATCTCTTAATTTGCATTAGCCTACCTGGTCAAATGTTTATTGAACGTTAGTGATTTCGGAGTGTTAATTTCGCGATGTTTTCTATTAAAGAATAATCTGCGTTTCAGTGTTTATATACAGAATTAAGTTCGTGTGTATTAAGAACAATACTCAATTTGACCCGTTATTTGATGACATTTTAACAGAATAGTCTTCATATATAGATAAGGTAAACAAAAAGCAATATTTAGTAATATTAATATATATTATTTTCTAAAAGAACGCCTAAAAATTACTATAAATTTAGAGTCGATGTATTTATATTTTAGTGCCGGGTATTGTAAAGTTAACTAGTGCATTTATAAGTTTTGCTAGGCAACCCAATTTTAATGCAAAAGTCCCGATATATACAGGGAGATTCACAGTGGATGACACATTAAAAATTTCTGACAAACCAGTCAGTTCCAATCGTTCTGCAAACAAAACTAATAAGTTTATAAGAAGTGCTCTTCCACTAAGTGAAGATTGTACATGTGATGAGCACTGATAAGTACAATTGGAGAACCCAAGTTCTTCCATCGTTTTTTAAAGGTTTTACACCTTCTAAAAGTACTGAAATATCAAGACGATCACAAGAGTAACATTGACGTTTATGTAAAACAATAGTTATTCGTGGCACACTTAAAAATTTAATGAGAATAACCTTTTTAATGAACTACAAAAGAAAATTGTTCATTAGTCAGAAACTTAGATAATTAGGTAAATATATTGAAAAAACATAGACCGTAAATTTCAGCAGTTTTCCAAACTAGTAATATATAGGCTGCTCCATTTGAAAAAAATGCTTTTAGTAATTTTCTTAGGTAACGAAAATACCTGTATTTATAAGCTACCTGTATATACCAACTAAGATTCAGCCATACCATAGAAAGCATCAGAGTATTACCTAACCCAACATCGAACCCTTGAGTCTTAGTATTCCAGACACAAGATACCAGCGTATTCGAAGATCATGTTTTTTGTGGAAAAAATAGAAATTTATATATATATATATATATATATATATATATATATATATATATATATATATATATATATATATATATATATATATAATTTAAAAAGATTCACTAATAGAGAGGTATCCATGGTGAGACTTTGCAAATTTTTTTTCAAACGACCGCGAATTTGGGCCCCTAGAACCCATATCCGGGGTCAATTGTTTCGATTTTTATTGGTTTTATATATATGTTTTGTGGAGTTTAAGTTTCCATTTGTTATTGCCGGGTTTCGTTATTAAACTATTTCACATAATATTACCCACTATTATTACCTAATTAAAAATTGTAAATTAAATTACAATATATTTTTATCGTGAATCATTACAGAAAATTATGTTAAAAGTAGAAGTCTATTGTTAGACTCCATGGCCTACTGCTTTTTGAACCCTTTTTTTTTGTCATTTGTTTTCTGGTACTGGATTTCATAGCCTACTATCCTCAAAGCGGTTCATCTCAAAATTGTCAGTGCAATTACAAGATTTCTCAAGCATGTTGTACATCATTGGAAAGCTCTTTTCACAGGCTATTACATGAGCAAAAAATCCATTATAGTTGCCATAATAAAAACAAACGTTGATACCTGTAGCTCAAAAACAAATAACAATCAAAAGTTGAAAATATCACAAAAATATTACTCTGTAAAAAGTGTCCTGATAATGTGCAAGGCTTAGACATGTCAGATCAACGCCTACTTAGATATTGAAGAAAAAAGAAATCGGCAGATTTTGGTTTTTTCAAAATATCTCGAAAACGAAAAGAGGAAGGGCAAAATACACGTCATATCTGGAACGAGCATAAAATTCTACAAAACATTGCCAATTTAACCGTCTCCCTATCTCTAATAATAACGGAGATAGCAATACATTCCCGTCCAGTTTTCGACACGCTGTATGTACCAAATTTTATTTTCTAGCTCCATAGAAAATAGAAATTTCTTTAAGTAACCGCTTACTGGCACCTCTAAAACCAATTTCCAATATCCATCTAAATTTAAAGAACTAGTTTTAAAATTATACCTTGCTGATAGTATACATTTTTTATGAAAATTCACTACTATAATGCACTTGCTGCGTCCCGAACATTTTGTAAGTGGCTTATATAACCTCGTTAGCCAGAAAAATCAAACCCGGTTTTTTGGGAACATTTTGTGTTTCTTTCGAAGAAAAAATAATCTCCACAAATAACAAAGCTATGTTAGCCAAATTTTCTGCGTAGATTTGCGTTAAAGAGGGTAAAGTATATGCCAAAACTTAGATCTCTGTGTTACAAGAAAAGAAGTAATAAGCATATAATTTAAAAAAAATGTTTAGTGTCAGATCATTTCTATGAAAATTCACTATCAGAACGCACTTGCTGCGTCCACACTTTTATTATTCTGACTAAGAAGTCGTGATTCCGTTTGTGGTAAATGTTTCTATGAAATTTCGCTAAAATGCAATAGATAGTTATCATAATCTTGTTTAACAAATTATCACCTGCACAAGCTGGGCCCCTATTTGCTTACACGGCCCAGTTGCTCATCCAGCACTCCAAATCTTGGTGATGGGGCTCCGGCTTATTTATGTGCTGCTAGGTGCTCCACTGGATCCGCACGGGGTGTCCGTAACGACATCGATTTATTACCGGCCACACACTTTGTTCATACACAAGAATTTGTAGCGATTTATTATGCCATATTCAATTTATGATTTTACAAGATAGTTCTTTGATATAGCGAGATCGCAGATTATACACAGGTACATATATGCTACACATGTGTTCCAAATAAACCAATCCAAATTTCTATAAACATAAAAAAATTCAAATAAAATTAAATATCTAATATTTTTTAAAGCAATACATATACAGCGTAGCAAACCTTCTATATTCATTATAATGCATTATAGCAAATAAAAGTTATATATAAAAGTTACAGACATCCAATTATTAGCGAATTTTTCGAAAAAGAGCTAATGAAAAGATCTGTGTTTATATATATATATATATATATATATATATATATATATATATATATATATATATATATATATATATATATATATATATATATATATATATATATCACACATCAATAATTAAAAAAATAATGTGCCGATTTTGATCAAATTTGGTGAGTACCTTCCTTTTGGAAGTGGCTTGGATAAGTTGGTTTGCCAGGAAAACGGACAAAAATTTGGGTTTTCTTCCAGAAAATTTTTGTATCTTCGAAAATAACATAGCTATGACAACCAAATCTTGCATGCGTTTCTACTATCAAACTTACCCTACATGAAATTCAGATCTCTAAGTTAAAAGAAAAAAAAAGACATTTAAAGAAAAAAAATGGGTGCCACTGGGGATCAGAGGAAAACGCAAGAACAAAATAGTTTGTGTGATTAACAAAAGAACGCAAAATGGTCCAGAAGTAGCAGAAAAAATATTTTGAAAATTTTATAATTTTTTTTCTTAAAACGTCAAAATCGCGTTTTGAAACGTCCAAATCTGCAATTTTTAGGCAACGAATCTGAGACAAATATGGATTATGTAGAATAAATGTCGTAATAAGTGTGTTTTACAAAGCCTTAAGTTTCAACTTCAACCATCACTGGTCTTCAGGTCTTCATTTTACTAAAAGATTGTCGGAAAATCCATTTCGAATAAACCCTATTTCTGATAAAAGTATCAGAAATAAACTCTATAGATGAAACTACTGCCAAAGGGCAGTAGTTTCATCTATAGAGTTTATGGTTTAATAAAATCTGTTATTGAGCAGACCGCGACTTAAAAGGACTTTGTCAAATGAGCGCAAACTAAAACCCCTAAAACCCATATACGGGGTCCGTTTCAATGTTTATCTGTTTACACATATACAGGGCGAGGTATGTCTACCGTAAAGCTTAATATATCCGTTATTACACAAGATATGAGAAAAAATGATATACGTTAATTATAGGATGTCTTGAT
Organism: Tillus elongatus; assembly: GCA_964006375.1. Classification (NCBI taxonomy): domain Eukaryota; kingdom Metazoa; phylum Arthropoda; class Insecta; order Coleoptera; family Cleridae; genus Tillus; species Tillus elongatus. The sequence continues at coordinate 70,244,622 of OZ023270.1, forward strand.
ATGCACCTCATAAACTTATTTTGACAATCACAGGCTGGCCCATAAGTCCTTGGTGATACTTACTTTCTTTGTAGTGAATTTTCGTGAAGAAAACTCACTAATAGAGAAATATCAAAAGTGAGAAAATTTATTTAACTGAGCGCGAAGTAGAGCCCCAGGAACACATTTCCATGGTCAGTTAAAAAGTATATATATATATATATATATATATATATATATATATATATATATATATATATATATATATATATATATATATATATATATATCGAACCGTTAACTCAAAAAATACTTCACTGATTTGGATCAAATTTGGGAATGATCCTTATTTTGTTAATGGGTTGGATGAGTTCATTGTTTTTGGGTAAAATCACTCCATGGGGTGTCCCCAACAGATCTACCAGGGGAACAGAGCGAATGCACCCTTTTACTGTCCAGGTCACCAGACATAGAACATCTAATTATGCCCGCTCTTTTGTCCCGAGGAATTCCAAGTTGTGGAATTCCTTGCCGGCACACGTTTTTCCTTCTCCTCCGAACCTCCAAACCTTCAAGTCCAGAATTAACAAGCTGCCTCTTTCCTCCTTGTCGACACCCACGGTACGATAGTATTTAGGCTGTGAGCCCTCGTGGTGTGTTGTTTTTCGCCTAAACGTCATAAAAAGTGTCAAAACGTATAGGAACATGTTTTGGGAACGAAAATTTTGTTGTATGTCGGTTTGTATGTCTGTCTGTTTGTAGCCACGATAACTTTAGATGGGATGGAGACATCGCCTTTAAATTTGGTACGCAGCTAGCACCCGACAAACGAACGGTTGGGATTGTTTTTGGGTAAAATCACTCCATGGGGTAGGTGATGAATGGGTGTTGATTTGGTGAAAATTCACGTTTTTTCGTAAAAACACGAGTAATATAACGTTTTTGGGTTAGTTTATTAGAAAACTTTCAATATCATCAATCATCCCCTTTTCTGTGCCAAAATTAAATTAGGTGTTGAATGTGTGGGGGTGGAATATCAATGACAGAAACTTGGATTTTTTTTTGCTATAACGGCGTATAAAGTCTGAAAAGATATAGATAACTTGATTCTGGAACGAACATTTTTTTTTCGGTCGGTCGGTCTGTCGGACTGTGTACGTCTGTTTCTTAGTAGGCGTAATAACTTTCGAACGAATTGAGATATCATCTACAAATTTGGTATGCAGTTAGCACCCGAGAAAGGAACGCTTCGAATTTTTTTTGGGTAAGACCGCTTTAGGGGGTATGGAATAACTGAGGGGTGATTTGGTAAAAATTAACATTTTTTTGTTAAAACTCGAGTAACGTTTCAGAAGTTTATGGATACGGGAATACGAATATTTTTTTTTGTGGTGAAGCCATAGACACTAAATTCATTTCATGATAACATCTTGCTGGGAAAAGCAGATTATCATAGCCTTGTGGAAGTTATGATCCAATTTGCAGTACTATTTTAAATACAGATGTCGAGACTTCTTCTCTAGTAACAATGTTTTTACGTTTAGATAAGAATTTGTTTTCTTTTAACTTTCCTCTCATACCTATCGTAGTCTTTGAGTAGTAAGTGATTTATATTATTATTATTATTATGACTTAGCCTGAAGGTCTTTGATACTACCCAAAAGCGGAACATTTACTGATCCCAGTTATCTCAGATACGAAGAGAATTGAGCTCAGATGGTGCCCTTTCCAAGTTGTCGGGCCCTAAGCGACAACGCTACTCTTCCTTGTATCCTAGAAATATCCGCTCAATGTGGACAGTTGCAAATATTACCGCTATTTGCATAGACTTATAAAGGTGCTCTGCTCGACCCAGAACCCTATTTTTCTCTAGAAGATTTTTAAAAACCACACCCGTCGACGACATAACTGTCCTTTTATTTGCATCTCGTAGTCTCTGTGTTTGATGATATTTTCCTCTTACTTTGTTCCCAAATTAGTGGTATTCGGAATGGCCACATTAGTCAGCATCACTTGGTTGCAGAACTTATTCACTAGTATTATATCTGGCCTGCTGTGTGCAACTCTTAGGTCTGTAAACACGATCCAATCCCAGTACAATCTGCAACCGGAGTTCTCAAGAACAGACCTTACTAAGATTTAAAAGTCCCATTTTTAGAACCAGGTCTTGATAAATCATTTTAGCGACTGTGTCGTGTCTTTATTTGTACTCTGCTGCAGCAAATTGTTGCCATCCTCCGGTGACGTGCTGCATAGTCTCTGACATCTGACGCCCAGACTTGCATTTGCCATCTTGGACCGAATGATCTCCAACTATATACTTAACGTAGTTTCTTGTTGGATTGGCCTGATGTGGTATAGCCAGCAAAAATACCTCTGTGTCAGGAGACATCTGTCTAGACACCAACCAGGAGTTCATTTATTATATTGTATTTTTGATAGTTTTTATATATTTGCAATGTTCGAACACAGATTCTGCCCAAATTGAAATTCTCTTGGACAGCCGCCAACTTTATTTGATATGAGCTTGTAATGACTACTTGATTTTACAGTTAATTTATTTTAAAGCCTTATATATCGTGAAATGCTAGATTTAGATATATACTACTATATATTTTTGTAAACCGAAATTAAAAAATTACTAGAAAATATATGATATACCGGGTGTCCCATCAACCAAAATTTTTTGCTATAACAAATGTTTCAATCACCCTGCAATAAAACAAATCATGCCAGCTTATTCTGCATCAAAAACTGCTGTGAGAAAATTTTTTCATAAAATTTGAGCACGGGAGACGGGGGTAAATTTTTTTTCTATCTCTGACAGAAACATGAGTTTCATAAGAAAACGCCTGCTTTGGCCCATCCTGTATATAGCATACGGACACCATCTGACCATTCTTTACAGGGCACCCATTTGATTCATTGTTGTTTCTGTTACAGATCGCAGGAGTCTCTCTGTGTGCTGTTCGATTGTTTTATGCTGCGGGGTAAGTTCATGTTTATTTATCGGTGAAGGAATAGTATTACCATAGATGTGAAAGTGAATACTATCTATTACAACAGATGATTGTACCTGCACAGAATTATTTATTTGATTTGATATCATATACTGATGATAGTAGTCGCATAGTGTTATTAGTAATTGCAATAAAACTAGGCAAATATGGCCTCAAGGGGTGTAAGAAATTACTGTGCGAGTTCCAGAGGGTAAACTGATGGATTATATATTAAGCAAGAAATTCCAGACCTAAAATCATTTGTTTTCTTTAATCCAGCCCCCTACGAGGATCGATCAATAAATACCGGTGTTAGGACTGACGCAAGTTTTTTTACAAAATTGTATTTTATTTTTCAACGTAATCGCCTTATCAAAGAGAAGTAACAGTTGTATTTATGCAAATCAAATGAGGAAAAAGTTGTTTGACAAACATAGCTATTGATACAAGTCTATTAATTTGGGTGCAAATAAAGTCTAAAAGTACTTCAAAAATAAGTAAATTGAAGTTTTACTAAATATTAGGATACAAAAATTAAACCTACGCTAATTTTGAACAAAGAAAATAAACATTAAAGACCGTCTATATTAAAAATAAATTTCCGCAAAACTGTTCACTATTTAATGGAGAATATAATGACAGGTAGAAGATTTGCATAACAAAAGTCGTTAAAGGTAAACTTAACGTTTTAATGAAAAAAAGGAAGAGGTCATAATACTGAATATTAATAATTTGACAATAGCAGCTTAAACATTTCCTTAAGATAGTTAGCTGGATAGCATGGTATCCATCTTCTTCTTTCGGTGCGGTGCCTGTCTTCAGGCGTGGGCTATCTCCATGACGATTTAATTGAATTGGTCTCTATCTTTCGCTGCTCGGAATAGCTGTTCCACTCCCAGTCCTGTCCAATTTCTGATGTTCCGTAACCATATATTTTTGCGCCCTATCGATCTTCTGCCCTTAACCTTTCCCTGGATAATCAGGCGAGGGATGTGATATTTAGGGCCTCGTATTATGTGTCTGAAATAACTAGCCTTTCTTATTTTTATGGTGTTTAGAAGTTCTCGACTCTTATTCAGCTGTCTGAGTACCTCTTTATTACTAGTATGTGCAGTCCAAGGAATTTTTAGGATTCTCCGGTACCATCACATCTCAAACGCTTCTATTTTATTCATGGTGTCAACTTTAAGCGTCCATGTCTCACATCCGTACAAGAGAATGCTCCATACGTAACAGCGGAGTGTTCTTACCGCGTATGAACTGTGAGGTTTCTGTCAGTGAGAGTTGGTTTCCATTTGCTAAATGCCCTACGTGCCATTTTAGTCCTCGCTTTCACCTCTTCGTCGCATGTTATTTCATTGTTTAGCCAGCTACCCAAATACTCGAAATGTTGTACCAGTTCGATGTTGTCTCCGTTGATTGTAATCGGAATTGGTTCTATGTTTATTTTACCTACGATCATCCATTTTGTTTTTGATGTTTATATTGATGCCCTATCTTCGACCAACCTCATATACTCTATCCAGCAGTATTTGCAAGCCTTCCATGCTCTCCGCAATGATGGCAGTGTCATCTGCGTATCTTACGTTGTTTATAATTTCACCACCTATCTTTACTCCTTCTGTCCTGCCATATAAAGCCCCCCGAAATATGTTCTCTGAATAAAGGTTGAACTCACTCATTTGTTCGTTGCCAATATTGTGTTCACATTTGGTATATAATCTGTTGAGGAGTATCTCTAAGAGTATTTTCAAAGTGTGACTCATTAGCCTAATTAATCGGAAGTCATTACACCTGCTAGCTTTGTTGGTTTTGGGTAGGGAGATGAAGATCGATTTCCGCCAGTCGCTGGGAAGTTTTCCGGTTTGGTAGACTTGGTCGAAGAATGCCGTTAAAACAGATATGCTTTCGTCATCCAGTAGTTTTATTAGTTCTATGGGAGTTTCGTCGGGTCCTGGAGTTTTTCTTGCCTTTGATTGGTGTATTGCTTTTTGAACTTCGGATTTGAGAATGTTTGGTCCGTGTTCATATAACCAGTCAGTAGATTCTCTGGCGTTTCGCGGGTCTTGTCTTCGAACAGTTGTTGGATATACTGTTGCCATTCATTACTCTGATCTTCTTTTGTTAACAGTGCCTTTCCACTCTCGCTGTGCAGTACTGTTGTGTTTTTTCTTCTGTATATGCCAGAATGTTCCTTTAGCTTTTTATGTAAATTAAAGTCATCATGTATGGATTGAAGATGTTAGATTTGTCTGCAGGATTCTCTGAGCCATATTTCCTTTGCTTCCTTAATTTTTTTTGCGTATTATATTGTGCACTCTCTTGTATTCGCTATGATTCAATATCATTGTTGTATCATATCATGGATACCATGGCAATGGAGAAAAGCGACAATCGACAGGAATTTTACATGTTTGCATAACGTTGTGAATTTAGGAAGAAATAATAATATGTATAATTAAACAAAAAAGGCCGATAATGTATAATAGAGGAAAAAATTAATTAAAGAATCCTATTTAATTAAAAATTCTGGTACGAAAGTTATTATTGAGGGAAAATATAAAACATAAACTGAAAATTAAGAAATTAGTAAATTGTTACATGGTTTTGAATTGAGTTAGAGAGTATTAATGATTTGATCAATATATTTGGCAGGAAAAGAATTTAAAAAGCAAAATAAAAGTAGACATTTTGTAATCAAAACAGAACACAGGTTTTGGCGCTAGGTGTGTTTTAAAACTACTTACAGAGTATTTTGAAACCACTACTTTATAGATATTGAGAGTCCGACTAAGCAGCTTAATATTATAGGTAGGTGTATATAATATGTTATAACCAGGTACTTGATTTTTAATTATCATAAGAGGTAGATTTATTTTAATCGCTACATTTTCTGAAATACAGAGTATTATGTAAAAACATAAAACGGTTATCCAAAGCTTAAACAACACTTAAAAAACCAAAACACGCACAACTATGATTGTTACCTGTACACATTTAAAACATATTACACCTACATTAAACAAAAAGGCGAGGGTATACAAAATAAAACAAAAGAAACAATATACATTTTAATACACAAATATTTACAAAAATATACAACACGCAGATTAGATGGAATAAGTAGAAGCAAAATAAAATCTGGTATGTCAAAATTAGAAGCATGTTACATTCGGATGGAGTTTTTGAGCAGTTTTTTGTAACATCTTATTAAATTATCTTATTATGCAACACAAGCCTCAGACTTATTGATAGACATTATGTATGATTTATGGTAATAAATTATATATATATATATATATATATATATATATATATATATATATATATATATATATATATATATATATATATATATATATATTGTTCAAAACATTGTGGGAAAGCCTTCAGTTGCAAAATAAAACTCTTTATTAAAAACCGAGCTTGGTTTTTCATAATTAGTTATAGTAAAACTCACGTTAGATCCTTGAGAATGGAATAAACTTTTCCGAAAGCTCGGTTTTTAATAAAGAGTTTTATTTTGAAACTGACGGCTTTCCAACATTTTTTTAAGTAAATAACACTATTACCGTCACGAAAACTTAATACTATATATATATATATATATATATATATATATATATATATATATATATATATATATATATATATATATATATATACTGATTAGTTCTTCGGTGCTCTAACTAGGAAAGCACAGCTTTTCAAACTAAGTACTAGTTTATGGCAACTAACTATATTCTGACCATAAACACACCCACTATTTTATTTCTCTATTACCAAATGTCTATAAAACTATAGTTGACTTTTCGCCTTCTATTATCGCGTTTCCGCACTAACTCTCACTCATTTTCTGCCTGACTACTACATTTGCCGCTCGGTTGTTTAAACCGTCTATGGTACTTCCAGATATCGGGTCTGATATGGCGGCGACAATGGCTATCTGCTTTGCCATCCATTTTCCAAGTTGCAGCTCGACTTAAGTTTCACAAAATACCAGGATCGGATCATCGCTGGCTGCATTAGCTATGTACACTCTATCTGGCTCTCTAACTTGCCATGTTGGCACCATGTGGCGGTAAATTTATCGTTATAGGTGTCGTCTGGTGTCGACGTCATTTGGGTCTTATTGCCGCTTAAGTCAACGACGAGAGCGCTGCCAGAATTTCTAACCTGAGAAACGGTTATCATGTGAACTTCTCTTTCTCCCATGCGCCAGATGACGGTGATCTTAGAGCCCAACATTCGTTCCTTATATATCCTACCTTGCCGCAGTTCCAGCAACCTAAGGCATTTGTACAGTGAGCACTTATTGGGTCCCTATGACATGTAGGCTTCATCTGTTCTACTATTGTCTTTAGTAGCTGCACGACCTCGCTGAAATTTATTTTATTTTCTTCTCGGACTTTGAGAATGCGAACTCCACAGGGTTTTCTGACGCTTATTTTGCCGCATCGAACTCCAAGGAAGGTGCCAAACCATCGTTCAAGTTTATGTGTCGCTATCTTTGTTGCAGCAACAGCTGGTTTAAAAATTCCATCGGAGCTATGAAGTAGGCTAATCGCGTTAGTCAGGCAACGCTGGGCTGAAAATGTTGAAAACTTGCACTTGCTTCCTGACAACGATTTTTCAATTCGATACCGCTGTTGTAAATTCTGGTCGCCAAACTTCATCTCTAGTTGATGTCTGATGCTGTCAAAACTGTACTCTTTTTCCATGGATTCACATCTAGAGTGTCTCCTCTGAGAGCTGCAATCAACTAAATCGCTTTCTCTTTCTCTCGGCCCAACCATTTATTATAGCAGTGGATTCGAGCTGGATTAGATCAGTAATCCATGGTACTGGGCCATCAAATGCGGAGGAGGCACTTGTTCTTAGGGCGGAGCTATCTTCGAGTTTGATGTTTCACTTGGCTAGGGTATCATATTTCTATTCCAGAGATTGCATTTTATGTTGTACTTCCGCTTGCATACTCAGTAGCTTGTCATATACATCGTCACTGATAGATATTATTTGACTCTCAACTTGTTGAAAGATGTCGTATTTTACTTGCTTCATACTTTGTCCACATATAAATTAATATTCTGCTGGCTTGTTCTCGCAGAATTTTCTGGGTTTCTTTAGTCTCTTTTTTCTGCTTCTTTATCTCTTTCTGGCTTCTTATGGACGTATACCATCGGCCAAAAACATTTTTGTGTGCTTAAACGCCGCAAAAAGTGTTGAAACATATAGAAAACATTATTTGGGAACGCATTTTTTTTGGTCTGTATGTCTCTCTGTTTGCAGCCGCGATAATCTTAGAACGAATTGAGATGTCGTCTTCAAATTTGGTACCCAGTGAGCACCTGACAAACGCAAGATTCGGATTTTTTTTTGGATAAAATCGCCTCAGGGGGTAGGGGATGATGGGGGGTGATTTGGCGAAAATTGCCATTATTTTCGTTCAAAGTCGAGTAATATAACGTTTTAGGGTTTGTTTATTAGATAACTTTCAATTTCATCAAACAGCTGATATTCGGTGCTGAATTTAAATTAGGGGTGGAATGCGTGGGGGTCGTATATCGGTAATAACAGTTTCAATTATTTTTTTTTGCTAAGAAGGCATAAAGACTTAAAACATGCAGAAAACTCGATTCTGGTACGAACATTTTTTTGTCTGTCGGTCTGCCTCCTTAAACGTCTGTCTATTAGTAGACGCCATAGAATGGTGATATCATCTTCCAATTTGGTAACTAGTTGGCACCCGACAAAGGAACGCTTCGAAGTGTTTTTGGGTAAGATCGCTTCGGGGGGTAGGGGATAAATGAGGGGTGGCTTGGTGAAAATTGATATTTTTTCGTTAAAACTCGAACAATGTAACGTTTCAGAAGTTTATGGGTACAGGAATACGAGTATTTTCTTTATGGCCAGGTCTTGGATCCTAAATTCACTTTATGAGAATCTGTTTCTGGGGAGAGTAGATCATCACAGCTATATGGAAGTTATGATTTAATTTGCATAACTATTTTTACCATGCAATTGGGTGTATATCGTTGGCTAACAGATATTGTTATTTTTATTATTAGTATCTAAATTGAAAATTTTCATCAAATTAAAAATCCAGATTTTACAAGCTTAAAAGGGATATTTAGTAATTATGTCAAACGAGTTAAAGGAAACGTGAAAATTTAATTTAAAAAACTCCAGTGCTAATCTCCATCATGATTTTAATAGAGCAACTTCAACAGTGTCTCTGATTTTCATTCAAAGATCAACGAAAAGCAACCATGCCGCTTGCCTTCAAGCCAAACGAGCTATATAGATGCATCTATAGCGAATTGCATATTACAATTTTAAACGTACCATTGACGCCAGAATGTAACTTTACTTGTACATAACTTTACAGTGAACAGTCACAGTCTGCTCACTGGTAACTAAACATAAAGTAATATTTCGGATTTTTAATAGTCGAGACAGAGAAGCTGTGTGGTCTTTGATATGGCAAATCGATTAATGACAGATCCGTATGCTTTTAATGTCCTTCTTGATTATTAAACACGATGTTCGTGTCGTTTTAGAAAGACAAATAAACCGTCTGTATCTTCTCTCGCTGTTGATTTTCTTTGGATGATAATTAGTATCAGATGGGACGTGAGTCGTTCTTCGAGGAAGAAGAATGATTTACGTTATCATTGGTTTCGGAGATAATTTAATGGAATACCATATGTGCACTATTGGCTCATTTGTTCCGAATATGTATCAAAGACAAATACAGGATGGTTAACGCAACACGTCATTAGACATTTTCTCACTTATAATAGAAATTTTAGCAATCTAGCATTTACATAACCGATGTTTATGTATACAGGGTGTGCCAATTAAAACTTCCCACCTGGAGAATGTCTGAAATAAGAAAAATTTAGAAAAAGCCAAGAGAGATCGTCTGTGTTTTCAAGGCGGACACATGATGGCGTAAGTTTTCGTATCTTGGAACCTACCTCTTAGGCAGGGGCGTAAAGTACCCTGCGACGCACTTTCTTTTATACCAGATGACAATGCTCAAATAATTCCCAATCTATTCACAAACCTAATTTGTCATTGGCATAAGCTAAGTTACCGGGAAGTTAGAGGGCCGCCAGCTTTTACACAGTGGAGATGGGCGTGGGTCAAAATAAGATGTTAACTAGGGGCGCCACTTGATTGTTTAACCTCCACTCCCGGATATTCTAGTAAGATGTTCACTAATATGCTTCCTTGCACAGATCCAACACAACCAAGAATTCTTGGATCACCCTGGCAACTATAGCCAACCACAATCGAGCACAGGAAGCCGCAATTTATTAAAGTTTAAATAAAATAATTCAGTTTGATTTTAGCAAATTTAACAGATGTGAATATTTAAAACTTTAGCTTATCAAGATTGTCTCTCTTATCACTCTATTCTTTATCACAAAACGGAAAATTCTTACTTGAAATTCCTGGACTTCTAGGCCATAAAATTACCAACAATTTCTACACCAAACTAGGGCCTTTAAGGGTACGGAACTGCAACCACGGAAACAATGCAACAAACGGTAAGGCAATGCAACAACGGAAAGCGAAGACCTCCTCACTGAGATCCTAATTCATAAATCCCAGATTTCACAGCTGACGGAAATTATCGTTGCTCTTGACTAGCACATAAAAACTCCATTTAACTCAATATCCATACTTCGTTCGGTACATGAAAATTCGCCATTCCATGCGAGACTTATTTCACTCAAAACTCTCCTATGATACGTGAATTTGCCAAAGGTACTCTCCAACACAAGAGTTGCCCAATACAAAAACTTTCTACCCAATACTAGAGCTTTTCTATCCGGTACTAGAATCGCCCAGCACAAGAATGGCCCAACACAAGAAATTTTCTATCCAGCACAAGAACTGGCCGATACAAGAATCTCTCTATCCGGTACAGGGATTTCTGCCTAACACAAAAACTGCCCAGCACAAGAATTGCCCAATACTAGAACCCTAAAAACAATAAGTAACGGAATGCTAGAGGTGTTATAGTTACGAGAGATGATGATTTCTTACCTCCAAAGAGGGCATACGAAACTCCAACAACGTGACAAGATCAAAGTGGTCCTTATATCTCCTCAAACGGGTATCTCTACAGTCTTCAACACCAAATCCATAAATTACGATATCACCAAAAGACTGCAGATATTTTCTGAGTGCAATTAAATCCACTATGGGGATAATTAATATCCAAATTGCTTCTCAGAAAGAACCACGTGTTAACTCCAACTACTACCAACGATATCTCTCTCGAACCTTCCGGAATATTCGCATCTCCTACCTGACAGCCGGTAGCGCTGTCGTTCGCTCTCACTTCATCCCATACGTCCCCAGCCATCTATCGTTCTCAACATGCGGACCATTCTCGAACCACCAACATTCTTAACCACAACGCAGGCGCGGCCGCCGACAAGATATACCAGGGGTAGTACAAAGAGAAATGATTTACGAAAGATCTCAATGTCATTCAGTATACGAGGGATAGCCAGAAGAAATAACCATGATCGTCGCCAATAATTCTCTGTTTAAAGCAGAGGAGGAACCACACATACACCCAAACTAGCCTAGCTGTTTAGCTATTCAATTTATACTGTTGCAACCCTTAACTTTTAAACTGTACCCTTTGTTGAGGGACATTTCATTTGAGAGCTTTCTCAATTCTGCTCACGACAAGATACGACTTTTTAAATTTTGATTTGGTGATGACAATAAAATGATCAATTAAAAAATGAGACAAAATATCAATGAATGAAAGAATCTTATTTAATTAAATGTTCAAATTGTTTTCCTTCCACTGACATACAATTATAAAATCTTTGCTCCAACTCCGAACGAATATTTCTAACCATTCTTGCGTTATAGGACGACTTTTTTAAACAATTTCCCCATATACATATTTTCTTTTATAATTTGCCGTGCGTCTCTTAATAAGCTCTATCAATTCAACTTTCTTACCTGTTTTGCTTTAAATAAGATAAGTAAATATCCCGCAAGCTCATCACAAAGTCGATTGAATACCAATTTGTGAAAATGGTTTATACAAAAATAATTAGCTTGTTCTACAAGAATCGGTTTTAGGAGTGGTATGGGCACAAGAGAAGCGCTGTTTAGCCTACAAGTGTTGTGCCAGAAGTGTTACGATCAACACAGGGACACCTTTCTCTGTTTTTTCGACTTTGAGAAGGCCTTCGACCGAGTGAAGCATCCAAAATTGATAGACGCCCTACGAAATATATTTCGTATATTTCTAGACCTATAGTCTAGATGGCAAGAGCTTAACATTAATCAAAAACTTATACCGGTAGCAAGTGGCCAAAATTCGAATAGAGGGCGAAACTTCTAACAGCATAAATATTGGGAAAGGAGTAAGACAGGGATGCGTATTGTCACCCATGTTGTTTAATCTGTATTTCGAGCTTCTGTTCAAAGAGGCTCTTGAGAAAGTTAATGACGGTATAAAAGTAAATGGCGTTCAGATAAACACTATTAGATACGCTGACGACACCGTATTAATGGCAGATACGGATCACGGCTTACAAAATATTCTAGATCAGCTAAATCAGACATGATGGGATTTTGGAATGCGGATCAACGAGACGAAACCGAAAATAATGGTAATGCAGAGAAGACAGAATGTACCTATACCCTTCATTATAAATACTAACATATTACAACAGGTCAACCATTATAAATACTTGGGATGCTGGATAGACAGCCAGTTAAACCCAGAAAAAGAAATAAATTTCAGAATTGCGCAAGCCAAAAGCAACTTTACAAAAATACGAAGCCTTCTAACCTAAGATTAAGGTTAGAAAAATTCTACATATGGTCAGTCCTTCTGTATGGACTAGAGACATGGACCTTAAAAATAACGAGCATGAATAAACTGGAAGTTTTCGAGATGTGGGTCTATCGGCTCATACTAAAAATACCATGGACAGCAAGAGTGCGAAATGAAGATGTATTACGCAAAGTGAATAGAGACCTTCTCCTGGTTGTCAAGCGGAGGAAGACAGCATATCTGGGCCATTTATTGCGCAATCCCAAATATTATATACCTCAGCTCATAATTAAAGGTAAAATAGAGGGGAAAAGAAGTGTGGGCAGAAAGAAACTGTCATGGCTGAGAAACATACGATATTGGACAGCTCTGGGATTTGAGGACTTGATGAGAGCGGCGGAGCATAGAGAGGAGTTTGCTGTTGTAGTCGCCAACCTCCATTGGTGGAGATGGCACCCAAAGAAGAACAAGAATGACAACTGTGCACAACAGTATTTTTATTGATCGTCATCCTGAGCAAAACATTTCGCATCGGTAGGTCCTGGACTTAAGGCATGCGTTTTGGGAAACTGGATCTGTTGCACACAGAAATGCATCAACTTCCGCAGGTGGTACATGATTATTTTTTATTATTTTTTTAATTTCAGCAACACACCATGAGGGCTTACAGCCTAAATACTATCGTACCATGGGTGTTGACAAGGAGGAAAGAGGCAGCTTGTGAATTCTGGACTTGAAGGTCTGGAGGTTCGGAGGAGAAGGAAAAACATGTGCCGGCAAGGAATTCCACAACTTGGAAGTCCTCGGGACAAAAGAGCGGGCATAACAAGATGCTCTATGTCTGGTGACCTGGACAGTAAAAAGGTGCATTCGCTCTGTTCCCCTGGTAAATCTGTTGGGGGCAGCAGGTGGGGGAACTATGGAGGAAAGCTCCTCTGAGCAGTGCCCGTGCAGATATCTATAAAAGAGAGAGAGAGGTCACCAACGTCACTGCGGTGGGCAAGGGATGGCAGCATTTGGGTGAGAATAGCGTCACCGATGAGACGTAGAGCTCTCTTTTGAATTGAGTCCAGGATAGCAAGTGTAGAAGCGGCAGCGGCACCCCAGATGTGAGAGCAGTATTCGAGGTTTGGCCTTATTTGTGAAGTATATAAGGTATAGAGATTAGCTGGTGAAAAGTATTTGCGAGCCCGGAAGAGGAAACCTAATTTCTGAGCAGCCGCTTCTGCAATTGATGTGACATGTTGGTGCCAATTGAGATTTCGATCCACAGAAATGCCAACAAGTGAAAATGACTCATTACTTTGAATAACTTGATTGTACATTGTGTTGGGTCTAGGGCTGGTGTATCTCTTGTGAGAAAGAAAGCAAGACTTAGTTTTGGCGGGGTTGAATTGTACAAGATTTCTACTTCCCCAGTCTAATATTTTTTGGAGATCCACGGAGACATAACCCTCCATGAGTCTGCGATCCTCATCTAATTGGGCTAAAGAGACAGGCTTAGAATATTGTATATTTGAATGGAGGGTGCTGACGTCCGCGTAGCTGTAAACTGGGTTGGATGCGCTCGAGAGGAGGTCATTGATGTGGAGAAGAAACAAAGTAGGGGCTAAAGCTGAACCTTGAGGAACTCCTGCATTAATTGGATACAGTTTAGAGGAATGGCCATCCACAACAACCGATATGCTCCTGTTGGAGAGGAAATTTGCTGTCCACATACAGAGTTTTGGTAGTAGGCCATAGGCCGGAAGTTTATTAAGCAGTGCTGCGTGCCAGACCTGGTCGAATGCTTTGGATATGTCTAGAGCAACAATCTGGGATTCACCGTGTTGTTCCATATACTTGTTCCAAGAATGGGTGACAAAGGACAGGAGGTCGGCAGTCGATCTGCGCTGACGGAATCCATACTACCTGTCGTGGATTAGACTTTGTTTTTCAAGAAATTTTAGTAATTCGGTGTTTATATACTTTTCCATCACTTTGGAGACGACTGAAAGGAGAGAAATAGGCCTGTAGTTGCTGGGAAGCGCTTTGGATCCTTTCTTGTGGGTGGGTTGGACTCGAGCAGTTTTCCAGTTACTAGGGAATATGCCTTTATTATAAGATATCTGAAACAGACGAGTCAGGACAGGAGCAAGCTCTGGTGCGCATTTTTTGAGAACAATTGCTGGGATCTCGTCAAGGCCAGTGGCTTTCCTGGTATTAAGAGAAGAGAGCATCTTTCGTACCTTTTTAGTTTTGAAAATGATATCCGTCATTTTATGCGCGACATTGGGGACTGTTAGTGGTTGAACATTTGGAGGTGGGTTGAGAGTAGAATTGCCGGCGAACAACGAAGCAAAAAGTTCAGCCTTGTCCAGGGCGGTAGAAACAATTTCATCCCCTGAGACAAGAGGTGGGAACGTGCTTTTGCAGAAATTATTCCCAATAGATTTAGCAAGAGTCCAGAAGGGTTTTCCGGAGCTTAAGAGGACTTTGTTTTTGATGTGGTTATTAAACGAGCTTTTTGCCTCAGTAAGAATGGTGACCTCGGGTTGCATTGCGCAGGAAGCAGTGGCCATGCCGTGGTCTAAGCGACCAAGGGGGGCGGTGACTGATATGTTATAGCAGTCAGGATATGTAGTAAGAAGGAGATCCAAGGGATTTAAGCTGTGTGTTGGGATGCGAGGAAAGTAAGTAGGTTGCTGAACCATTTTGGCTAAAGAATTGCTGACTGCAAAGGCCTCCGCTGTTCTTCCTTTTGGATCGGTTTTTGAAGATCCTAGCCATTCCTTATTATGGACATTGAAGTCACCAAGAATAGTGACCTCGGAGGAAGGATATTCAGAAATCAGGTAGTCGGTTTTTTCAGAAAGGTAGTCAAAGAGCTGGACAAGTTGTTGTCAGAAGGTGACCGGTAAATGCAACAGATGAATTTAGTTGCAGCCCTGAGAGACTCAATATGTAAAACTGCTAGCTTTTATATTAAATACATTTATATTCACACAGCATGATTTATGAGAGCAATGCGAGGTAAAATAGTAGGACATTGAGAAATAAGAAAAGCTTTGTGGAGTGAAAAATATTATAACATTGTGAGATGTACGACAGGGTCGCCATCTCAGTGCGGAACCAGGTAGTATAGCCTTACATGAAAAATATTAACAAATAATTGATTTTCATAGAAAACTTCGTTTCTCAATAAAAAAAAGTTCGGGACGCAGCAAGTGCGTTATAGTAGTAATTATTTATTAAATGCTTCAAATTTGAATAACTCAACTTTCTATAAACTTAGAAAGTTGAATTTTGGTACGTAGTAAGACCTTTCCCAAAGAAACATATTTATCAAATTTCATTAAAATAGCTTTGTAATATTCAGAGAAAAAAAATTTTCTTTAAAAAAACTAATTTGGGAAAACACAATTTTCGATAAACTTAGAAAGTTGAATTTTGGTACGTAGTAAGACCTTTCCCAAAGAAACATATTCGCCAAATTTCATTAAAATATCTTTGTAATATTCGAAAAAAAAAATCAAATTTGGAAAAACTCAATTTTCTATAAACTTAGAAAGTTGTATTTTGGCACATAGTAAGGCCTTACGCAAGACATAATATCCACAAAATTTAATTAAAATAGCTTTGTAATTTTTGGAGACAATTTTTTTTCGAAAGAAAACTCAAATTTTTCCGGGAAAACCTAGTCTGACTTTCTTGGCTAACGAACTCATACAAGCCATATATAAAAGAAAGGCACTTGCCGAGTTTCATCGATTATATATATATATATATATATATATATATATATATATATATATATATATATATATATATATATATATATATATATATATATATATATATATATACTAACATATAAAAGTTGAAACTGACCCCGGATATGGGTTCTAGTGGTCCTAGTTCGCGTTCGTTTGAAAAAAATTTTGCAAAGTCTCACCATGGATACCTCTCTGTTAGTGAATTTTTTTAAATAAAAATTCACTAATAGGACTTATTCAAAAATAGACTAAAATATATAATTAAAGTCTTAACGCAGCAAGTGCCTGTGATCTGGCACCAAAATTATTTTTTTATTAAATGCTTATTATTATTTTTTTTGTAACATATATATATATATATATATATATATATATATATATATATATATATATATATATATATATATATATATATATATATATATATATATATATATATATATATATATATATATATATATATATATATATAATGGTTTGGATGGGTTCGACAAGGTTTTTTCCTCAGAAAATTACAAAGCTATTTTAATGAAATGTGGTGGATATGTTGCATTGGGAAATACCTTACAATCTACCAAAATTAAGCTTTCTAAGTTTATAGAAAATTAAGTTAATCAAATTTTCAGTTTTCTTTCGAAAAAAAAATTGTCTTCAAAAATTACAAAGATATTTTAATGAAATTTGTTGGATATGTTGCCTTGGGAGAGTTCAACTTTTTAAGTTTATAGAAAATTGAGTCATTCAAATTTGAAGCATTTAATAATAAAAATTCACTGCCATAACGCACTTGCTGCGTCCCGAACTTTTTATTTATAAAGCTATAGTAAGTGTGAATTTCTAACCGACTTTAATAATTGAAATATGTGGGATATTATGAAATAAACAACCAAAAGCCCACCTCTAGATGTTAATATATTATAATACCTGGATCAAGTAACATCTCCGAAAATCAATCGTGGGCTGGGTAAACTTAAAGCCGAAGCTTGCAAGTGCACATTTATTAAGAAGAGTCAATTAATCATTTCCTATCTAATCAGTGAAGCCATAAAACCTCATTAATACCCCATCGTCAAACGTTGTTTAAACTCATCTCCGTCATTCTATCGTGCAATAATTGAATGATAAAACCGAACATTATCCCTTTTTTACATCCTTTAGCATCACTCACAAAGAAAAAAAGAACACTTGGATTGTCATAGATGCAATTCTAGAAACTAATAAAGAATCCAGTAAAGAACTAGTAAACGAAGGATGAAGTTTCAGGGGTGTATTTGCCCATTTAATTTTTAAAATAATTTTGTTGGTTATAATAACACCCCCAGAAATTTTCGTACACAAATATTTTCGTGAATTTCAAGCTCATTGTCTTTAATTATGTTAAGCCGCAGCGTAGGTCACTGACTTTTTGTGTAAAACATATTGCACAAAGAGTTCAATAAATACAGGGTGTTACGCCAAGACCTTTAGTTAGCCGTTTATCAATAACTACTCCGATTTGAAATTTGAAAACTTACACACATACGATGGAGATGAATTTCAGTTCAGTGAAAATAGTTTACCTTATTTTAAACTTCCGGTTTAACAGGAGGTGACCATCAACTTGCTTATTTTAAATACAACATGGTAATTTTCATTATATTTTCGAATTCTACATTGAATTTGAAATAAATTATTACTAATACACCATATGAACGTTGCACGCTTTCTCTGTGGAAATACAACTGAGAAGACTCCGTTTTTGTACAGATTACCCTCGGATTGGCACCTAAACGACACGTTTTATAGCGTTTCTTTTAAGTATACAGGGTGATGAGAATTATCGGTGCCATTTGGTAAAATTGAAATTACAATTACTCGCTTATTTCAAATAGAACACCCTATATTTTATGAGCTATTTCGGTTCACATCCGTTTTCCCTTTCAACGTGTATTAGCATTCCCTATACCTAAATTCCACCGGTTCCAGATTATTTCAATTTTATTGGATTCACTTAATTCAAATTGCTACCATAGATTTAAAGCAGGCTTTGGAACTTGATAATATGCCTGTTGACGTCTACATGTCAAGTCCCACCTCTTACAAATGAGAACATAACATTTGTTGGGCCTTCTCGCGTAAAAAAAAGAGAACACTTTGTATTTGCATCCAGATCGCTGCATTTCCCTTGTTTTAGTTATGTAAAATCAATGTCTTGTTAACTAACTTGTAAAACCTAATAATACACGTTGAAAGGGAAACCGGATGAGAACCGAAATAGCTCATAAAATATAGGGTGTTCTATTTGAAATAAGCGAGTAATTGTAATTTCAATTTTACCAAATGGCACCGATAATTCTCATCATCCTGTATACTTAAAAGAAACGCTATCAAACGTGTCGTTTAGGTGCCAATCTGAGGGTAATCTGTACAA
This sequence comes from Tillus elongatus, assembly GCA_964006375.1. Lineage (NCBI taxonomy): Eukaryota > Metazoa > Arthropoda > Insecta > Coleoptera > Cleridae > Tillus > Tillus elongatus. Next base: position 70,263,588 of record OZ023270.1, read on the forward strand.
AAACTGAGTCTTCTCAGTTGTATTTCCACAGAGAGAGCGTGCAACGTTCACCTTGGTTTTCGCGAGAAGTTTCAAAAAAATCGAAAAATTTCGAAAACTGTTGGTTTTTGACATATGGTGTATTAGTAATAATTTATCTCAAATTCAATGTAGAATTCGAAAAAATAATGAAAATTACCATGTTGTATTTAAAATAAGCAAGTTGATGGTCACTTCCGGTTAAACCGGAAGTTTGACATAAAGTAAACTATTTTCACTGAACTTGAATTTGTTTAGGTTGTATGTGTCTAAATTTTCAAATTTCAAATCAGAGTAGTTATTGAGAAACGGCTAACTAAAGGTCTTGCGCCACACCCTGGATATTACAATAATTTACATGCTAATATGACAATTAAAAAAAAAATTGGGACGCAGCAAGTGCGCTATAGTACACAATTTTCATAAGAATTCTACACTATTATTATACGGCATATTAGTAAAGTTAATACTTTAATCTTACACAGCCATTGAAGACGATAGGCATGGATGCAAAATGATGAAAATGTTTTGTATCCTCCTACTATGTCGAAAATCATAACTACTGGACAATTGATAGTCCCTTTATTAATCTTATTTTTAAAGGGGTAGACATTGATCCAATCCAATCCATAGCAGGTGGTAGTGGAATTTTCCTTTATGTAATAGTAAAGGATTTTTTCACGCCCGAGGAGGTACCACCCCATACATCAAGGGGCCGGTGAAGTCCCAACGGACGTTTCCGGTTCTGGTGTATGAGTCGGTTTCCCTTATAAGCAAAAATGATGATGGCTCCTCCTTGTATAAAATATTCCGGAGGCAAAATACCCCTCCATTCGGATCTCCGGAAGAGGGGTGTACAGGGGGCGCCAACAAGATTTAACATATCCTTTTCGAATATATGTGGCCTAAATTCTAACCTGAACTCCGTCCACCATTTCCTCCAGGCTAACAGGCCCCAACTCCTCTTCCTCACCGAAACCCAAATCAGTGCCAAAACAGCCACTAATCACCTTAATTTCCCGGGGTATGAGCTCCTTACTGCCTTTAGATTGCATGGAGGCGTGTGCGCATACGTCCGTAGCAATCTACCCTGCACCAGACTTCCCAATTTAGAAGCTGGAAGAAAAGACATACTATGGATAAAACTCTCTCTCAGTGCTGCAACTAAATTCATCTGTTGCATTTACCGGTCACCTTCCGACAACAACTTTGTCCAGCTCTTTGACTACCTTTCTGAAAAAACCGACTATCTGATTTCTGAATATCCTTCCTCCGAGGTCACTATTCTTGGCGACTTCAATGTCCATAATAAGGAATGGCTAGGAACTCCAAAAACCGATCCACAAGGGAGAGCAGCGGAGGCCTTTGCAGTCAGCAATTCTTTGGCCAATATGGTACAGCAACCTACTTACTTTCCTCGTATCCCAACACACAGCTCAAATCCCTTGGATCTCCTTCTTACTACAAATCCTGAATGCTATAAGATATCAGTCCCAGCCCCCCTTGGTCGCTCAGACCACGGCATGGTCACTGCTTCCTGTGCAATGCAACCCGAGGTCACACAGTCATCACACCCACGTATCGTTTGGCACTACAACTCCGCAAACTGGGACGAAATGCGGGATTACTTTTCCTCATTTCCATGGGCGTCTGTCTGCTTCTCTCATCCTGACCCCTCTGATATCTCACAAAACGTCACCGAAATTATCCAAGCTGGCATGGAATTATTTATTCCACGTACACAGAAAACCTCTTCAGCCACTCAAAAGCCCTGGTTCTCTAAATCCTGTGACAAGGCCAGACTTGAAAAGGTCAAAGCTCACAAAACGCTTCTACACAATCCTAGTCAAGAAAATCGTCAAGCATTCAACGACGCAAGAAACCGCTATGTCCGCATTCTTTCTGAGGCAAAAAACTCGTTTAATAACCACATCAAAAACAAAGTCCTCTCAAGCTCCAACGGCGGCAAACCCTTCTGGACTCTTGCAAGTCTATTGGGAATAATTTCTGCAAGAGCACGTTCCCACCTCTTGTCTAAGGTGATGAAATTGTTTCTACCGCCCTGGGCAAGGCTGAACTTTTTGCTTCGTTGTTCGCCGGAAATTCTACTCTCAACCCACCTCCAAATGTTCAACCACCAACAGTCCCCAATGTCGCGCATAAAATGACTGATATCATTTTCCAAACTAAAAAGGTACGAAAGATGCTCTCTTCTCTTAATACCAGGAAAGCCTCTGGCCTTGACGAGATCCCAGCAATTGTTCTCAAAAAATGCGCACCAGAACTTGCTCCTGTCCTGACTCGTCTGTTTCAGATATCTTACAATAAAGGCATATTCCCTAGTAACTGGAAAACTGCTCGAGTACAACCCATCCCCAAGAAAGGATCCAAAGCGCTTCCTAGCAACTACAGGCCTATTTCTCTCCTTTCAGTCATATTTAAAGTGATGGAAAAGTATATAAACACCGAACTACTAAAATTCCGTGAAAAACACAGTCTAATCCACGACACGCAGTATGGATTCCGTCAGCGCAGATCGACTGCCGACCTCCTTTCCTTTATCACCCATTCTTGGAACAAGTCTATGGAACAACATGGTGAATCCCAGATTGTTGCTCTAGACATATCCAAAGCATTCGACCAGGTCTGGCACGCAGCGCTGCTTAATAAACTTCCGGCCTATGGCCTACCACCAAAACTTTGTACCTGGACAGCAAATTTCCTCTCCAACAGGAGCATATCTGTTGTTGTGGATGGCCATTCCTCTAAACTGTATCCAATTAATGCAGGAGTTCCTCAAGGTTAAGCTTTAGCCCCTACTTTGTTTCTTCTCCACATCAATGACCTCCTCTCTAGCACATCCAACCCAGTTCACCGTTACGCGGACGACAGCACCCTCCACTCAAACATACAATATTCTAAGCCTGTCTCTTTAGCCCAATTAGATGAGGATCGCAGACTCATGGAGGGTTCTGTCTCCGTAGACCTCCAAAAAATATTAGACTGGGGAAGTAGAAATCTTGTACAATTCAACCCCACCAAAACTAAGTCTTGCTTTCTTTCTCACAAGAGATACAGCAGCCCTAGATTCATCACAATGAACAACCAAGTTATTCAAAGTAATGAGTCCTTTTCTCTTGTTGGCATTACTGTGGATCGAAATCTTAATTGGCACCAACATGTTACATCAATTGCAGAAGCGGCTGCTAAGAAATTGGGTTTCCTCTTCCGGGCTCGCAAATTCTTTTCACCAACTAATCTCTATACCTTATACACTTCACAAATAAGGCCAAACCTCGAATACTGCTCCCACATCTGGGGTGCAGCTGCCGCTGCTACACTCGCTATCCTGGACTCCATTCAAAAGAGAGCTATACGTCTCATTGGTGACCCTACCCTTACCCAAAGGCTTCCATCCCTTGCCCACCGACGTGCCGTTGGTGACCTCTCTCTCTTTTATAGATATATGCACGGGCACTGCTCAGAGGAGCTTTCCTCCATAATTCCCCCACCTGCTGCCCCCAGCAGATCTACCAGGGGAACAGAGCGAATGCACCCTTTTAACGTCCAGGTCACCAGAACATCTTGTTATGCCCGCTCTTTTGTCCCGAGGACTTCCAAGTTGTGGAATTCCTTGCCGACACATGTTTTTCCTTCTCCTCCGAACCTCCAAACCTTCAAGTCCAGAATTAACAAGCTGCCTCTTTCCTCCTTATCAACACCCACGGTACGATAGTATTTAGGCTGTAAGCCCTCGTGGTGTGTTGTTGACATAAAAAATAAAAAACTTGTATTGCAAATTTAATTAAAGTTATAGACCCCCTTTCGTTTTCAATTTAGCTTATCCAAATGTAGTATCATAAGAAAGCCTATGAAATTCTGCATTCGCTAAAGTCAAAATACATAGGATGTTGTATGTAAAAATATGTATTTTTAAATTTCGCAAAAGGTAAATACTCTGTATATTGAAAAATAAATTCTCATTATTAACGTACATAAACGGAATCTACACTAAAGAAACATTTATAATGACAAAACCCGATATTAATATCTGAAACATGTCGATGCATACAAACGTCTGAAGTAGACCACTTTTTTTTACATTTAACTCCCTGTAGTTGGAGAACGGTTAAAAATAACCCAAAACAATAGAGTTTCAGTTTAATCAGCATCGACGTGGCTTTCCAAAAATTTCATAATATATATGTGCCATTTAAAAAAATGAAATTTGGTGAAACACTAATATATTAACACCCTGTATGAATGGAAATCATTTTTAAAAAAATTCTGGACACGGAAAGTGCGTTATAGTACAGAATTGTACACTACTATATGGCATATTAGTAAAGTTAATATTCTAAACTTACGCAGACCTTGAAAATCGATTTTAGAAGTCCTAGTACGCGTACATTTGAAAAATTCTTTCGAAAGTGTTCCCATCAATATCTCGCTATAATCAAAAAATCTTACGTTCTAACTCCTTTTGAGAAAAATGCCCAAAGCTCAATATTCTATGAAGCGAAAGAACTAAACTTTGATATATCTGTAGATGGTGTAAGTCTCTTTAAAAGAAACTTGTATATCATTATCGTTATACAGAAGATTTTCGGAAGGAAACTTAATTCGTATTTAGAAAAGTAAAGTATCTGCCAACTTATAAACGTAGCTGTTATTTTTCCTACATACAGACTTGGAGACTACTTCTCTGGCTTCACTGTTGGTTTTCGTTGGTGAAGGACGTAGCCAGCGCGTAAGATAACTGGAGCAAGTGGCCCCTACGAGTTCTGGATGTTCTAGGATGTTCTTCAACGTTTCTGTGACTATAGTTTTGCTGCTTGACAGTATTCTCAGACAGATTAAAATTGAATTAGTACGAAATCATGACAACTACAAATAAAGATCTGTTGCTATGTTATGATACGATGTTTTGATGATAGATGGCAGATGAGGCTTTCAAAATGTCTAAGTGATGTATGTCAATATTTAACATAAAAATAGAACTAGCCTATAATAACTATGATAACAGTTACAACAATAAAATAACTAAACAATAACAGTATAAAGCAGTCTCTATACAACGAAAATATCGACATACATCAACTCATTATCTTATTACAACTTCTTTTAAAGAATAGTTAAATTTATTTTCTTTGACTTATTCAATTAGAAAGAAGAATATCTAAGAAAGGGGAATTCATTAAATCAGTTTGCTCGTTTAAAACAAGGTGGCTATTGTCGTGTGTGTGCTTTTTGACTTCCAAAGCTTCAAAAAAATCTAGTTTACGCTTGTCATTATAAAAATGTAGTGGTTGTATGCGGTTATTTACTGTAGGTCTATGTTCGGTATCAATAATATGTTTTGCAAATGTAGATTTGTCAGCGTGGTTATTTCTAAATGCAGAAATATGTTCTTTGTATCGGGTATTAAAATTTCTAGAAGTTTGACCTATGTAGATTGCGTTACAATGTGTACAAGCTAATTTATAAACTCCAGCTTTTGTTATGAAACAAGATTTTTCCTTAGCGTTAAATAGTAACTCACGCGTCGTGTTGTAAGATTTAAAAGCTACCTTTGTATTTGTACAGGTATTTAAAATTTTTGTAATGTTTTTTTGAAATGGTTCCAAAATAAGTTATCGAAACGTATCTGTTGTCTTCTTGTCTCTAATATTTGGATAAATTAAATTAATCGCTAATTTGTATTCTTTTCTCTCGATCATTTTATCTATTATTTTAACAGAGTAGCCATTATTAAATGCTGTTTGCTTAATTATTGAAATTTCTTTTTCAAAATAGTTTTGTGACAGAGGTATTGAAAATGCACGATGTATCATAGAATGGTAGGCTGACAGCTTTTGTAAAAAAGGGTGACATGAATCATATGGTATGGTTGTGTCAGTGTAAGTTGGTTTCCTATATATTGAACAGTCAAATGAATTATTTTCTAACTTTCTAATTGTTAGGTCTAAAAAATTTATACAACTGTTAGCTTCTTCTTCTAAAGTAAAATTAACATTTGTGTGAAAGTTATTAATAAACTTCAAAAATTCATTTAATTCTGTATGACTACCTTGAAAACATGCTAAAATATCATCTACGTATCTGTACCAAAAGACAATATTATGCAAAAGTTATGATGTTAAAATTTGGTTTTCTAAGTTTTCCATAAATATGTTGGCTAATAAAGGTGACAATGGACCCATAGGTAGACCTTCATTTTGCATATAAATTTCATTATTAAATTTAAAATAGTTTTGTTTTATACATTCGTTAAAAAGATTCATTATTTCTTGTCTTTTTATGACATTTACGTTCTTTTCTATTAAAACGTTTTCTAATAGAGGTAAACATTCCCTAGAGGGTATCCTAGAATACATGCTACAAACATCAAATGAGACTAATTTACTATTTGTGGGAATAATTAAGTTATTTAATTTTTGTGTAAGTTCATAAGAATTATTAACTGAATATTTTGGAAAATAATTGTATTCTCTAATAATTGAAACCAGTTTGCTCGCTATCTTATGATAAGGTGTATTAACATAGCTAACTACTGGCCTCACCGGTATATTTGGCTTATGAATTTTCAGATGGCCATACATTTTTGGTGGTTGTGGGCTTTTATATAAAAGATATTTCTTTTCTTGTTGACTAAACAGAGACACAGTTTTAAGTTCATTTTTTAGTTTTGTCTGAAATTAGGAGAGACCCAACAAACGCATTTATTTTATATAGGTAGTCGAAAATAGTAGGTAGATAGTAGTAATCGACGGATTTTATTTTCTAGGTGACACCATTATTTGAGCGCATCCGCCCCTGCTGGTTCTAAGGGGTTACTCGTGTAATTTCTCAATGTGTGTGTGATGGCTTATAAACGAAAAACAGGCGCCAATTTTTACGACCGTTGAATTTGTAGTTATAAAACGGCAACGGGCATCGTAAAGATCATTATCGGCCAATTATTGATCAATAAAATCAGATTATTATAGGATACAGACGACCTTTTATGACTCTTTGTCTTTGAATGCCACCACATCACCTTGCTTGCGTTGGTTACCCGAAGCCCGCACTCTTAATGTCCCTATATGATATGGTCGTCTTCTCTTGATGATGAAAAAGTCATTAGACACATAAAATCCAATCGGCTGCTTCAAGGTTTTTCACACATCAATTCCTCATCGACAGACAGACAGCTATTAATGGCTTCGTCTGAATCCATGAAATTAACACTGACTTCTTAAAATAAAGAATTAAATTGTTAAGATGATGTAGACGAAGTGCTACTACCGACTTGAGATATTCTTACTGCATTAACTTAAAATACTTTTACACTATATCTAGGAAAGACAAGATACATTTATAAAAGAAAACTGGTGTAGCTTCATTATAATTATAATTTTAGCATATTATATATTTGTAAAATAAAAATTTTATGTTTTTGAAAAATACGCCTGACAGCAGGGCCTCTTAGAAATCCAATGTTTGAATATACAGGGTGTTTCAAAAATGATGGTCTGTGTTACAGGTGCACATTCACCACAAAAAAATAAGACTATTTTTCATATAAACATGGGTCCGCAAATGCTCAGTTTTTTTAAATACAGCGTGTTAAAGTTATTTGTTATTGTCAGTTTTTCACGAATAAGTCTGAGTCAAATTAAAATTTTGGCGAGAAAGTTGGCATGCGGGTGTTTTTGACGGCAAGAAATTTAAATATGTTATTGTTAATAACACTGCTGGTAGAGGGCGCCATCTGTAAGACTATGCTTGCATTCAATTGGCTATATTTTTTGACACCCAGTAATATCGACTTACCGTATAGCTACATTGCAGCCCTTATCAATTGTAAGCAAAAAATGTATATTTGATCTAAATCTCTCAGACACATTATTTTCGAGATATTTCAATTTTTGTATGTCTGATGTCGCTCAAAAATTAATTTTTCTTAAGTAATTAATTGTATTGTCTGCAAATTTTAACAACAAATAAAACAGCAAATAAAAAGTTATCTAATATATATATATATATATATATATATATATATATATATATATATATATATATATATATATATATATATATATATATATGATACCTGACTACAATAAATGTTCAAAATGCCCACCCTCCAGTTCAATACACTTTCGTATTCAGCGGAGCATACAACGTCGTACTCTGTGAAATATTTCGCATTGTTCGCATCCAAGTACAATTCTTTGCTGCAGATTAACAACATTTTCAAAATTTGCTTCATAAACAATACTTTTGAGATGACCCCCCCCCCCCCCCCCCCATAAGTAAAAGGCCATAGGATTTATATCAGGTGATTGAGCCGGCCATTGCTGAGGTCCACCGCGTTCCGATCCATCTGCGTCCAAAAGTATTGCTTAGGTAATTTCTGCTATTTAGGGCGAAATGTGTGTGTGGCGGGTGGGGGTGGGGGGCGGTGTTCCGTCATGTATAAACCACAGGTTATGTCTTATATGAAGACGTACATTTTCTAATAACCCATTTAGTTGGTTTTGGAATTCAAGAATCTGTGAGGTAAAAAAATTGGTCCTATCAAATTACACCCTACAATTTCAGCCCATACATTTAAGGAAAATTGCTGCTGATGATGCCTTTCAAAAACTGCGTGGGGATTTTCGTTAGCCCAAATATGACTATTAGGAAAATTGACGATCCCGTCGCACCTAAATCCAGACTCGTCAGTGAACAATACACAATTCAACAAGTTCTCTACATTATTATGTTAAAGAAACCATTCGCAAAATTGTAGGCGAGGTACAAAATCTCTTTCAGACGATAGTGCCTGCACACGTTGGATATGATATGAACACAATTTTTGCTCGTGAAGAACTCGCCATATCGTTGCATTGGATGCTCCCAGATGATTGGCCATTGCCCTAGTACTTATTTTTTGATTTTGTTCAATTTTATCCAGAGCAGCCTCTTCAAAATCAGGATTTCGTGCAGTTCGTGGTCTGCCTCGAGCAGCAGTAACTTTATTCAGGGTACCTGATAAAAAAATATATATTCGAAACAGACAAATCGATGTATTTGATAATATAAGTATGTATCTATTTCTCGTAGAATGATGTTAATCCGTTGAAAGATCCTTCTGTCTGGAATTCTCCGATTTGGGAAGGCTTCTTCATACAGTCGTTTCGTCTAATAACAGTTACCAAAAGCCCGTGAATACATAACACGCATGTCTGTTAGTTCATTGTTGGTAAACAATTCCATATTTAATTAGAAAAAATACGAACAATACAATTAATTACTTAAAAATAGTGAGTAGTCTCAAACGTAAAAGTCAAATGTAGTATATGTCACGACGAAAACGCAAAAGTCAAGTCCCATAACGATGGAAAACACTTTGTTAAATGGTTTGTTCAAAGTTTCTTATCACGGTTTTTTATTTTATCTTCATGATTGTATCTTGTCAGTTCTTTTTTCTGGTAAGATTTTAATTTTTAACTAGAGAATAAGAAAATTAAGTTTTTACATACTGATAGCAATTAAAAGATGAAGAATGTATTCCTATGATTTGTCGCAGAATTAATTATTGAGCGCCATCGACATACAAAAATTGAAATATCTCAAAAATGGTGTATCTGAGAGATTTAAATCAAGTATACATTTTTTGCTTACAATTGATAAGGGCTGCAATGTAGCTATACGGTAGGTCGATATTACTGGGTGTCAAAAAATTATAGCCAATTGAATGCAAGCATAATCTTACAGGTGGCGCCCTCTACCAGCACTGTTATTAACAATAACATATTTAAATTTCATGCCCTCGAAAACCCGCACATGTCAATTTTCACGTCAACATTTTAATTTGACTCTGACTTATTCGTGAAAAACTGACAAAAACAAATAATTTTAACACGCTGTATTAAAAAAACTCTGGACGCAGCAAGTGCGTTATGGAAGTGAATTTTATAGAAATGTTTTTAATTACAAATATATCGCTCTAATGGGATCCGCTATCAGTGGTAAAAACGCCGTATCGTAATTTTTAATATTCCCCGAAAATGTGAAAAGTAGCAAAATACAAAGTGAAGATTGGAGCCTTTGATGAGTACACTTGGAGAGACCCAAATCACCAAAGATATTTCACCAAAAGAATACATAAAATTTAAATTATGTACCTAATCTGCAATTAAAATTGAACATAAAATAATTTGCCTGTACGAAGATCCATTAAAACCTTATTTTCGAAGAATTTCGTTAAAAAAATTGTTCCATCAATTGAATAATTATTCATACAAAAGTTCGCAACAAATGTTTCTTCAAATATAAATTCATTAAATTCATTTATAAGAAAATTCACCATTAAAAGAACATTTTGTACAAGAAAATTCGCTCATGAAAATAAATTAAATAAATTAAAAATATACAAAATCGGTTTTACATAGATATTTTTTTCTGTGGCTTCGCAGAGAAAATTATTTTGCGTGTCGATGTAAAAATTAAATCCGGTTGCAGAGAAGAAAACAAACTCAGCTGAAGTCACAAACCTCGACGTCTGTATTAACTGTGGTACGGTTTTCCTAACTAAGGGCAGCAACAACTGCTATTAAACTTAAATTACACGTCTTAAAATTCCTTACCTTTCATTAGTGATCTTTTTAACAAAAAGTCGTTAAAAAATATTTGAGTTGCACAATCTGATCATATAACGTTAAGATTGAATCAAAAATGAAATAAAAAAGTTGGGAACGCAGCAAGTGCGTTATGATAGTGAATTTTCATTTAAATGTTTTAAATAGCAAATATGTGTTTTTTAAAGAAACCAGGCAACAAATTTGGTTACCGGTATAACCTATATAGTAGGAACAGTGTATTATATTTTATCAAAATAATTATTTGAAAATGTACAAAACTTTTCGGAAAATTAACTTTAAATGTTTCTGAGAAAACTGGTCTCCTAGCCAATGAACCTTAGGTTAATAGCAAATTGAGTTATTGAAATTTGAAACATTTAATGAAAATTCGCAACCAAAACGCCCTTGCTGCGTTCATACAAAAAATTTCCGAAAATACAGTTAAATGTTGGTTTCCTAACCAACAAAACTTACGTTAATAGCAAATGAGTTATTGAAATTTGGAGGATTTAATGAACATTTGCTACCAAAACGCACTTACTGTGTCCAGATTTTTTCTCACAAACATGCATCATATTTCGATAAAATATGCTAAAATGCAGTAACGAATTTGTTCTACGAAAATTAGCTAAAAATTATAGACCGTTAAACCATAAACTTCACTAAACCTACAGCGAAAGCATCAACTTAACTAAACGGACAGCCAAAACATCAGAGAAAGGGTCTATTTGAAATGAATTTTCTGGGAATATTTTAGTAAAATGAAGGACAATGACGATTGAAACTAAGACTTCAGGCTTTGTAAAACATTATTCTTGAGACATTTTCCTTCCATAGCTCATATTAGTGTCAGGTTCATTGCCTAAATCTTACCAATTTTGACGTTTAAAATCGCGATTTTGACGTTTTGAGGAAAACCCAATTTTTTTTTTGAATGCCTGTAACTTTTTTGTCCTTTAACGTACGGAGCTAAATTTTGGTAGGTAACTTGCATATAATGATATAAACCCGCGTATGAAATTTGGTTGCCCTTACTGTGTTAATTTTGGAGATATAATTTTTTTCGAAAGAAAACATAAAATTTTCCGGGAAAACCTCGGCGGATTTTCCTGGCTAACGAACTTGTTCAAGCCACTTGCGAAAGGAAGGTACTCACCAATTTTGACGTTTAAAATCGCGATTTTGACGTTTTGAGAAAAACCCAAATTTATTGTTCTTTAAATGCCTGTAACTTTTTTGTCTTTTAACCTACAGAGCTAAATTTTCGTAGGTATTTTACCCATAATGATATAAACCCGCGTGTGAAATTTGCCCTTACTTTGTTAATTCCGGAGAAATATTTTTTTTTTCGATTTTTTTCGAAAGAAAACACAAAATTTTCCGGGAAAACCTCGGCGGATTTTCCTGGCTAACGAACTTATCCAAGCCACTTGTGAAAGGAAGGTACCCACCAAGTTTTATCAAAATCTGTTAATTATTTTTTTAGTTATAGGTGTGATACATAAATATATATATATATATATATATATATATATATATATATATATATATATATATATATATATATATATATATATATATATATATATATATATATAAACATATAAAGTCTGAAACCGACCTCGGATTTGGGTTCCAGGTTCCAGGGGTCCTAATTTATCGCTCATTTGAAGAAATTTTTTCAAAATTCGAAAGTCGGGATCTCCTCATTAGTGAATTTTTTTTAAGAAAATTCACTAAAACTAAGCATTTGCGGACCCATGTTTATATGAAAAAATAGTCTTATTTTTGTGCTCAATGTGCACGTGTAACATAGACCATCATTTTTAAAACACCCTATATATATATATATATATATATATATATATATATATATATATATATATATATATATATATATATATATATATATATATATATATATATTTCTTCAACGTCGACCTATTTTCGCGACTGTGACCAAGCGCCGACGCCAGTGATAGTTTCATCTCGCTGTCCTGGAATATTATCTGAACCCCCACCCCTCTTTTAGATATTTAACGTGCCAAACCTCGCATGGTACGCGGAACCGACCGACTTACGCACTCTTTGAGGGGTGGAACGTGCAGACATGCAACTTGCTTAAACACAATGTCACAACCTCGATTGATGTTAGTTTACAGTACGTTCTGAAAAATAATTTGACGCTTCTGCTGGAAATCGAACTTAGGAACTTTGGGTTTGGAGGCACATGTCCTTACCACTGAACTATCGAGGCTGCTGAAAATTATATTATATTACGAGAATGGATCAAATTTAAACGAGACTTTTTTCTGAGAAAATAATATCGTTTGAATTGGATGGTCACCTTTAGGTATGATTAGTGGGTATGTCAGGAGCGGGAAGAGCAGTTTATTTCGCCAGGGCATGCTGGTGTACGACTCAGGATGTCTAAGCAAGAGTTTCAACGTTGAACGCATCGTAATTAAATTGATCTACTCTGGAGCGGGACACCGACCAAAATTTTGACTAGCGGCGTGGTTCGCGAATTAAACATTGTTAAACCCTTGTGAGTTTGGCCGTGAAAGAACTTCAGGGAAGGCCATTAACGGAAGAGAAGTAGAGCCACAATCGTCGTTTATGGACTAGCATTATCTTTTGATAATAGGTACGCCTATTTGATCATATTGAAGACGACCGGAGTCTTAGGGTTTCAGAAGTTTCTGCTAAGCCGAAATTATTTATCGAAATACTCAAGCCATCAGCAACAGAACACATGGAGTTTCGCATAGTGTCCGCTCCATGGGTTCCTCGTTTGATAACTGTAGAAGGCACGTTTGCAGATCTGTTAGTAGCTCTCAGCACGGTTTGGAGAAGAAGGGGACTCCTATACAATATATAATAACCAGTAATAACATGGGTACATCACTGTAGGTCCAAGTCAAAACAAGGCTGTGCGGAGTGGCGAAGGAAGGGTGAGGCAGCTCCAGCGGAAGCTAATAGCTCAAGAGCTATAGAAAAATTTAGAGTAGGTATTTTAGGCACTTAGAATCCTCAAAAAAGTACAATTTCTATGTTAGTGGATCTGGAATGGAAAGTCAAAAAGGCATAAACATTTTTTTTCAAAATGTCCCAAGAATATTTTTTGGGATTAATCTTTTGCAAATTTCATATGCTGCGCAGTACCAAAATAACCGCAAATGCCTTTCCTCACTCCCCATTCCAGATTCACTAACATTGAAATTCTACTTTTTTAAAGATTTCTAAGTGCCTAAAATACCTACTCTAACTTTGTCACCAGCTCTACAAGACATGACTGTCAGCTGGCGAGGTGGTTGCTACAATGTTTTTTGAAAGGCGTGATGTTCAGCACTTCGTTTTTTTTTTTGCACAAGCGTCGCACCTTCACGTACTACAGCGACTCTTTGCATGAGACTGGACTGGCTTATCGCCGCAAAAGGCCCGACCGACCAATTAAAGACGAGATTCTTCTTCACGACAACTACGCTTAGCTTGGTAGAGCTGTACTCACATGACAATCTTTTGACCAAGCACATTATATACCACTGGAACACCCTCCTTAAAGACTTGACCTACCGCTCCGTGATTTTCATGTCTTTAGCTTAACAGAAGCTTTGGGACGCAAACAGTTTGCTGACTACGACGAAGTATAGCGCTCTATATGCAATTTGCTACTGATACAACGTTATAAATTTTATGAGCACGGTATTATAAGATTTTCGATGCACTGAAAAATACTACTATAACATTTTTAGAGTATTTTTCTTGTACTTCTTGACATTTTTCTGCAGAGAAAAGTTAATATATGTCTATATCATTTAGTAGATCTACTTTATCAGCCAAAATATTTCGGTTTTGTCCCTCCTCTGATCTCTAGTGATACTCACAATTTTTCCCATTAAATGCGTTTTCTTTCAACATAGATGTCTAAGTTAAGACATATGATATATATATATATATATATATATATATATATATATATATATATATATATATATATATATATATATATATATATATATATATATATATATATATATATATATATATATATACAGGCTGGCGCATTGAAAACGAAACAGACCGATTTGCGTCCAGAGAAATTATTCACAGTTCGACACTCAAATTGCCATCAAGAAAAATTGGTCCCATTAAACGGTCTCCAAAAATGCCAGTCCAGACATTCAATTTCTGTGGAGTTTGAGTGTGGACTTCGTGAAAATTTCTTGGATTATTATCTGCCCAATAACGACAATTATGACGATTGATTGTAGAGTTTAATAAAAACGTACACTCGTCTGAAAAACAGATATTGAACAGAAAGTTCCCGTTATCAGCTATTCGTGCAGTCATAACTTCACAAAACTCCAGCCGCCGATCAAAATCATCTTCATTCAGTTGTTGTACAAGATGAATTTTATACGGGTGAAATTTATGACGCTTCAATATTCGATGAATAGTTCTTCTTTTTGATGTTTGAAACAGTGGCCAATTTTCTCCTGCTCAAAGTTGGGTCTGCGGAAATTTGTCCTAAAACTTCAATCTCAGCAGTCGCATTTCTAACCGGAAATCCACTTTGTCAAAACTTTGCAACTAACTCCAAAATGTATTTTCTGTTAACATGTCTATTCGGATGTCGTTCATTAAACAAATTTGCGGTACGGTTGGCACAGTCATCGTTTTTGAAAAAAAGAGTAATTATTTCAACTCTTTCTTCTACAGAATACACCATTATGAAATTAATTTTCGGTAGTACTATCAAGTATCAAACCGACCGATAAACTTAAATAACAAACCGCATTTCTCTCATTCGGATAAGAAATGTTCTGATAGTCAATTTTTTTGTTTACAAACGAACAAAACATTGACTATCAGTACATTTATTATCGGAATGAGTGAAATGCGTTTTTGCCTCTTCAACTGTGAATAATTTTTAAACGAGTTGATAAGACTTCCAAAAAAATTAGTGTGCTGAATTCAGAGAAGAAAATGCTTTCAAATGATGTAACACTCGACCCATGTTCCCTATTTAAAATATAATGGTTGTTATCACCACCCTTAAGGGATTGATGTGACAAAGTTGAGTTTTATGTCAAAACATGTCCCTCTCAATATTTAAATTGACGCCTTTCAGCGTTTCTTAGAAAAAATTATCTGGCCGCAAATCGGTCTGTTTCGTTTTCGATGCGCCACCCTATATATATATATATATATATATATATATATATATATATATATATATATATATATATATATATATATATATATATATTTATTTATTTATTTATTTATTTATATATTTATTTATTATAATAGAAACTTCTGTACCAAATTTGGTCACCATAGCTTTGTTACGTTCGAAAATGCAATAATTTTCCGAAAGTAATACAAATATTTTCCCTAAACAACTGGTAAACTTATATGTAAACATACTCAAGTTAAAACTTGCACCGAATATGCATTCTAGTGGTCTTAGTTCATTTAAAGACAGCCTAAATACTATCGTACCGTGGGTGTCGACAAGGAGGAAAGAGGAAAGATTCATTTCATGGGAATAGTTTTCTGAGTCGAGTAAATTATCGCAGCTAGGTGGAGGTTATGATCCGATTTGCAGCACTATTTTCTACGAAAGTCGACTAAAAAATAGTAAATCCGAAATAATAAAATGTTTTTATTTAAAATGGCATATCCTGTATGTTTTGTATGCTGAGAAATCTGCAAACTATGCTACCGACAGTTTAGATGATTATCTCTTGTCTTTCAAAGTACATAATTTACATAAAATACATATGTAGTTAGATACATTATTATTAATTCTATAAAGATAATAAAATTATTAGTCAAACAGTTAGAAAAGCCACCCAATTTTCTCCCTGTTGTCATGATTTCTTCATTAAACGAATAAAGATATCACGTTTTTAATGTTAGATGATAAATTCGGAAATTCGTGATGTTGACAATATTCACGATTACATCGTAAAATTTCGTAATAATAATAAACCAACGAAAATCGTACCTGCTTGTCTTCGTATTATTCGAAAACTGTCGACGAACATGAGCGTTACTGTTTTATTTTTCTGTTTTATATGATGTAATTTCTAATAAAACTTGGATTTTATGTTAAAAGGTAGATTTGACAGGAAAATTGGTGATCCATCTTTTGTGCGAAATTATGGTTTTCAACTTTATTAACAAATCTCAATTACCTACAGTATTTTATAAGGGTATAGAAATATATTACTTTATATCAGTATGCCGTCTGTAATTTAACTGGCCCTCAAATAATTATATCAGCTACCTATGTTAGTAAATTTTTATTAAGAAAATTCACTAATAGAGAGGTATCAATGGTAAGACTTTTGGAAAAAAATTCAAATGAGCGCGAATTAGGGCCTCTAGAACCCACATCCGGGGTCGGTTTCAATTTTTATATGTTTATATATATATATATATATATATATATATATATATATATATATATATATATATATATATATATATATATATATATATATATATATATATATATATATATTTGTGTGTGTGTGTGTGTGTGTGTTTCCAACCGCTAACTCAAAAAATACTTGACCGATTTCGACCAAATTTGGTAATTACTTTGATTTTATTAATGGCTTGGATGAGTTCGTAGATGGACATCGTGCGTCTAATTTTTCTCAGAAAAAAATGTAAAGAAAATTTTGAAAACGCAATATTTTTTGAAATATTGAAGTGTTTCGAATGAAAATTTGCATATATATAGGAGACATTACAATATAAGAGCTAACCAAAATTCAAATTAAATGGCGTACGAGGACAGGAGTTATTAAAAAATCAAAATAATAAATGAATGAACAGTCTAAGATATCAGTTCAAATTTCGTACAGCAATTTCCAGGTTAAATGTTGATACGGATGGTTAGACTGTGAATGCGTAATTTTGAAGAGGTAATTCAAATAAAGCCACAGTCACCTGACAATTAAATATAAAGGAGCCGGGTTGTCAGATTTAATAAAATTTCATTTAAATCTTAAAATGTAAAACATAGGGTAATACCACGTATTTGTACTTATTAATGACAAATAAAAGTTCGTCAAAAAAATTAATCCATCTAATAAATGTGGCTTAATATTAATAAATGTTGAGTTACCTATAATTTCTCATTTTATTTATCATAAATTCTAATTTACTTAATCTGACACCGCTGCATGGTAGGGCAACTGTCACCGCTAAACGAGAGTCGCTGACTGCTGACGCTGAAACGTCAGACACTCGAAGTGTTATTTGCATTTATGAAAACTGAAATGTTTTGGTATAGGTATTACAAAATATACCAAATAGAAGTTTCACTTCAATGAAATGGTTTAAAACTATAAGCTCAGTACTAATTTCCGATGCTTCAGCGCCAGTAGGATTATAATCCAGAAATATATTTCTTCAATATCAATCTAACCTCAAAACATTCGAAGATTCGTTAGTATTGTTTATGGTTATATTTTGCAAGGCATCCTTAAATCGAGTAGTAGCCACTAGCCACGTTTGTTGTTATAAATCTCCTTATATTATATCTCTACATATTATGTTAGAGTTGTTATTAAAAAGTGTTCTTTTGATTTGATCCTAAAGTTTCTGACACAATAATTGTTGATCAAATGTAAGTAGTACATGCTTATCGTTATTCGTGTTCTTCAATATTTTTAATAACCTGGCAAGTGAAACAAATACTAACTTATACTGATTGGTTCCAGTATCACAAAAACCCTAGACGCAGCAAGTACGTTATGGTAGTGAATTTTCATAAAAATTGTACACTATTAATAAGATATATTATTAAAACTAAGTCTTTAAATTTAAATGGACCTTGAAGATCGGTTTTAGAACCCCAGTTAGCTATTATTTGAACAAATTTATATTTGATATGGAGCTACTAAATTAAAATTTGGTCTTGGATATAATATGTAAGTACTGCCAGTGCCTTTAAAAAAATTGTGTTACAAATTTCATTAAAGTTACAAAGGTTTCTCAGAAAAAATAAAATGATTTATAAAGGGATTGTACCTGTCGAATTCTAAAAAACTCTAGGCGCAACAAGTACATTATGGTAGTGAATTTTCATAAGAAATGTACACTATTAGTAAGATATATTATTAAAACTAATTCTTTAAATTTAAATGGACCTTGAAGATCGGTTTTAGAGTCCCAGTTAGCGATTATTGGAAAAAATTTATATTTTATATGGAGCTACTAAATTAAAATTTGGTCTTAGATATAATATGTAAATACTGGAAGTGTCTTTAAAAAATTGTGTTACATATTTCATTAAAGTTCCAAAAGTTTTTCAGAAAATTATTAATTATTTACAAAGGGAATGCACCTTGCAAATTATAAATATGAAAGGTATTTTCCTTATAAATTGTTTGGATGGTTTTGTTTTAGTCAACCCATCCAGTTTTTGCAAACAATAAACAACAAAAAAGCTTTTTTAAAACAAAACGAAGCTCAATATATTATTTTTCTTTAATTTATTACCCACGTGCGTTTACATAGGTGTTACTAAGGTTCAAGTTTGAAGATTCTGGCTTAATGGGAAATTTGAGCTTTCGGATTTGAAATATTTTTACGAAAATGTTCTACCATAACATAAAAAAATCTTTTTTGTTGTTTATTGTTTGCAAAAACTGGATAGGTTGACTAAAACAAAACCATCCAAGCAACTAATCTGGAAAAATACCTGTCATATTTATAATTCGCCAGGTACATTCCCTCTGTATATAATTATTTTTTTAAGACACAACAAGTTGCTCATGTACAAAGTCATCATCCGGCCAGCCTTGACCTATGCATGACCTGTATGGGCCACCGCGGCCGCCACACACATCAAGACCCTTTAAATCATCCAGAACAAAATGAGAGAATGAATACCGGAGCGCCATGGTTTGTCCGAAACAGTCAGATTCACTCTGATCTGGAAATGCCTTCGATACTTGAGTTCATAACTCAGCTATCCACAACTCAGTTCGCAAAAGCCTCTTCTCACCCAAATGCTCTTCTCCGTAGTGCCACCGACTACGATGAGCAACTTCCACATAAGCATAAGCGTCCAAAGCTTATACTTACCCGCTAACGCCCCCGCGGCAAAAACAGAATGAAAGCATTCATACCCAGAAAGTCATTGTGTGAAATCTTTCCCACGGAGGTATGGACTAAGGTCCGGTACTCCCAGGGAGGGGGCTTTTAGTGAGTACAGTCTCACAGTACCTCGATATCCCACGGCACCTACGGAGCCGTGAATGGGGTCTGCATGAGCATTTCCCACGCCTGTATAAAAAAGAAACATTCGTCTTACTGTTCATGAACCCAAAGACAGAACCGGGACTCGTCGGAGAATCTATTCCAATTTAGTCTGCCGTTACACCACCCAAACCGAGAAGCACTATGTCGAGGTGTTGGTGGAAGATATAAAAATCGTCTATAAAACGAAGCTCAAAAGCGCATTTCTGCGAGATACCGTACAATAGACACACTTTGTCTGAAAACTCCCAGCGAAGCATTTCCAATCGACCGTATTGTGAAAACTCTGTCTTGTCAAGCCGCAATTCTCAGGTGATGAATTTCCCGTGCTAAAGTGCTCGAGGTTGTCCGGATCCATAACGAAGGTTTTGAATTCTTTCGTAAGGCAAGCTAGGCCAACACTGTTGACACGCTGCGTCCTATGTGG
This sequence comes from Tillus elongatus, assembly GCA_964006375.1. Classification (NCBI taxonomy): domain Eukaryota; kingdom Metazoa; phylum Arthropoda; class Insecta; order Coleoptera; family Cleridae; genus Tillus; species Tillus elongatus. The sequence goes on from OZ023270.1 coordinate 70,283,934, forward strand.
TCGTAAATTTGTCTGATTGAGCAACCGACTTCCCAGATACCACCACTGCGCCCCCTTTTCGAATTCACTTAAATGATTGTAATTATTGTTCCATAAACGGCGCCTAGGCATAATGACTCAATAAACTGAGCGCGTGTCGCTACGAAATATTGTTTTAAACTGAAGGAGACGCATATTTAAAGAGATAATTTCTATAAAACAAAATTTAAAACGTGTAAACCTGTTTTTTTTTTTCCATATTGGTATCATTTCTTATCATAGACAAAACAGAGTAGTATAAAAATGTAATTGCAATTGGTTGACTTTTACTGGGTGTTCGGTTTTTCGGTTTTTTTGAAAGTCAATATATATATATATATATATATATATATATATATATATATATATATATATATATATATATATATATATATATATATGAGACATACTTGGTTCTCGGGTTGAACCGCGTCCAGAATTTATGAAAACTTGACGTTTCGGCTCCTGTTTTGAAGCCATTTTCAAGAGGTAAAGAAAATATGTAAGGACACTCTAAGGTCTCAATCTGCCTACTCCTTAGAGTGGTGGACAAATGTGGGTAAAGGAAATATGTAAGGACACTCTAAGGCCTCAATCTGCTTACTCCTTAGAGCGGTGGACAAACGTGGGTAAAGGAAATATGTAGGGACACTCTAAGGCCTCAATCTGCCTACTCCTTAGAGCGGTGGACAAAGGTGGGTTGGGTTGTAGCTCGATTACGGGGCCTCAATCTGCCTACTCCCGAAGTCTCGCCGGAGATCGTCTGTGAGGTTTCAGTCTGTTCAACCCTAGGCCTCAGACAACACAGTGAGACCTCACAGACAATCTCCGGCGAGATTTGGGAAGTAGGCAGATTGAGGCCCCGTAATCAAGCTACAAGAACCCAACCCACCTTTGTCCACTGCTCTAAAGAGTAGGAAGATTGAGGCCTTATAATGTCCTGACATATTTCCTTTATCTACCTTTATCCACCACTCTAAGGAGTAGGCAGATTGAGGCCTTAGAGTGTCCTTACATATTTCCTTTACCCACCTTTGTCCAACGCTCTAAGGAGTAGGCAGGTTGAGGCTTTATAGTGTCCTTACATATTTCCTTTACTCACCTTTGTCCACCACTCTAAGGAGTAGGCAGATTGAGGCTTTACAGTGTCCGTACATATTTCCTTTACCTCTTAAAAATGGCTCCTGAAACGTCGAGTTTTCATTAATTCTGGACGCGGTACAACCCGAAAACCAAGTATGTCTCACATTAAAGACCGCGGAAATCTTTCTGAACATACATATATATATATATATATATATATATATATATATATATATATATATATATATATATATATATATATATATATATATATATGTATATATATATATATATATATATATATATATATATATATATATATATATATATATATATATAAAACTTAATATGCGCTGCCACAACAAACTGCCTCTGTCTGAACTTTTGATAGAGACTATAGGTGGTTTATCCCTCCATTGCCCAAAAGGATAAGTGTTTTTAAATGTATTTTGTTAAATTAAACAATATAACACATCAAACACTATAAATCATGCCGCTACCAAAGCATTGCACAAAACGTCTATTACAAGAACAATTTTTGTAAATATTTTAGTCAATAGAAGAACGACAGCTGTTGTAACAGAAATTCAAGCCCTTGTTCAAGATAGTTGCTGTAATATTTGTTGTCGATACCCGCATACCTTTTAGCATCTTTGTTTAAAAATTACCAATTTTGACGTTTTAAATATTCACTTTGAACTTTTTAGAATAAAAACCATTAAATATATATTTTTTTATTCTTCCTGATATTTTAACACCGAAAAACCTCATTCTTCGGCTGTACGATTTATTAGGTTTTGTTAAACATATACATTATTTTGGTCTTGAGCCCTTATTGATAACCATATGTACTATCTTCCTATATATGGGTTTTTCAGTTCTTTTTTCTATGTCACCTTCATCCGCACAAGTCAGAGCTTCTGGTGGAAGGGTGTTATTTATCTGGTGACACGGTTCTCACATCTTAGTAAGTCAGTGTTTTGCGCATTTATTTCAAAATAAAACTCAACACGTAGAACGTTTTTGCTATTAGAGCCATTACATTAAACTTTATTATACATATATTAATTTTTATTCTGGGTGAGTCGTACTTGGACATCTTTTCTCTTTTTTCTTCCACTAACGAGTCTCTTGATATTATACTGTACCAATTACTATTTCACGATCTCTTATAGCATACACATATCTGTAATCTAAATATTCAACTCGGCAAAAGAGAGAGAGAGATGTGTATATATTTGACCTGTGCCCTCTGCGATGTCCGTGAGTTTTCTTCCCAGAAGAGAACATCTGAATGTCGCCAAGCCTGATCCTCACCTGTGATATTCACTTCATTTGGGAAAATAATAAATCTAACGAGTTCATATTCTTGTTTAATCATCACAGTGATTTACCACCATCTAAACTGTCGACTCTTCATATAACAGACTTTTATTTATGATTTATTCTTCTTGATGGTGTGTATTATGTGTTGTGGTGCTTTATTTTAATGTAACTTTATAACTATATTTTGGTAGAGGTTGAATATGGCTTGCAAAAAAAAAGAGAATTAAAACGAAGGCGGACAACATCTAAAATTATGGTCTATTGTCAACTTTTTTACAAGGATTGTTGATACATTGTTCGTAAAATTGTAAATTAATAAATTTAAAGGTCTGCGCTGCATTTAATGTTGCCGAATTCTGTATGCTGTTTGACATCCTTAAAGAATTTTCGGTGCAAAAATAGTTAAGTAGTTTAATACAAACAAATCAAGCCTACCTAAATTAATCCTTTATCGTCTAATTATTGTGTTAAAAATTATTAACCTAAAAATAAATAGCAATATTTTCTTTATAAGCAGCCGTAATTGTAATAGCTTCTGTGAAAAAATCATACTAGTATTTGTGGAGCCAATTATAACTTCTACGTAGCTGTCCTTAATAATCCTGATAATAACGACGACGATAAAAGATTAATAAAAAATAAAAATAAAAACAAAAACAAAAAAACACCATTTTATTTCTCAATATCCTTCCTCCGAGGCCACTATTCTTGGTGACTTCAATGTCCATAATAACAAATGGCTAGGATCTTCAAAAAACTATACAAAAGGAATAACAGCGGAGGCCTTTGCAGTCAGCAATTCTTTAGCCAAAATGTTTCAGCAACCAACTTACTTTCCTCGCATCCCAACACACAGCTCAAATCCCTTGGATCTTCTTCTTCTACAAATCCTGACTGCTATAAGATATCAGTCACCGCCCCTCTTGGTCGCTTAGACCACGGCATGGTCACTGCTTCCTGCGCAATGCAACCCGAGGTCACACAGTCATCACACCCATGTATCGTTTGGCTTTACAACTCCGCGAACTGGGACGAAATGCGGGATTACTTTTCCTCATTTCCATGGGCGGCTGTCTGCTTTCCTCGCCCTGAACCCTCTGATATCTCACAAAACGTCATCGAAATTATCCAAGCTGGCATGGAACTATTTATACCACGTACACAGAAAACCTCTGCAGCACTCAAGAGCCCTGGTTTGCTAAATCCTGTGACAAAGCCAGACTTGAAAAGGTCAAAGCTCACAAAACGCTTCTACACAATCCCAGTCAAGAAATCCGTCAAGCATTTAACGACGAAAGAAACCGCTATGTCCGCATTCTTTCTGAGGCAAAAAAACTCGTTTAATAACCACATCAAAAGCAAAGTCATCTTATGCTCCAGCGGCAGCAAACCCTTCTGGACTCTTGCTAAATCTATTGGGAATAATACGAAGGATGCTCTCTTCTCTTAATACCAGGAAAGCCTCTGGCCTTGACAATATCCCAGCTATTGTTCTCAAAAAATGCGCACCAAAACTTGCTCCTGTCCTGACTCGTCTGTTTCAGACATCTTACAATAGAGGCATATTCCCTAGTAACTGGAAAACTGCTCGAGTACAACCCGTCCCCAAGAAAGGATCCAAAGCGCTTCCTAGCAACTACAGGCCTATTTATCTCCTTTCAGCCTTCTCTAAAGTGGTGGAAAAGTATATAAACACCGAATTACTAAAATCTATTGAAAAACACAGTTTAATCCACGACAGGCAGTATGGATTCCGTCAGCGCTGATTAACTGCCGACGGCTTTTCCTTTGTCACCCATTCTTGGAACAAGTCTATGGAACTACACGGTCAATCCCAGATTGTCGCTCTAGACATATCTAAAGCATTCGACCAGGTCTGGCACGCAGCGCTGCCTAATAAACTTCCGGCCTATGGCCTGCCACCAAAACTCTGTACCTGGACAGCAAATTTCCTCTCCAACCGGAGCATTTCTGTTGTCGTGTATGGCCATTCCTCTAAACTGTATCCAATTAATGCAGGAGTTCCTCATGGTTCAGCTTTAGCCCCTACTTTGTTTCTTCTCCACATCAGTGACCCAGTTCACAGTTACGCGGACGACAGCATCCTCCACTCAAATACACAATATCCTAACCTGTCTCTTTAGCCCAATTAGACGGGGTTCGCAGACTCATGGAGGGTCCTGTCTCCGTGGATCTCCAAAAAATATTAGGATGGAGAATTAGAAATCTTGTATAATTCAACCCCACCAATTCACAGTCTTGCTTTCTCTCTCATAAGAGATACACCAGCCCAAGACCCATCACAACGAACAACCAAGTTATTCAAAGTAATGAGTCCTTTTCACTTGTGTGCATTTCTGTGGATCTAAATCTCAATTGGCACCAACATGTCACATCAATTGCAGAAGTGGCTGCTAAGAAATTAGGTTTCCTCTCCCGGGCTCGCAAATACTTTACACCAGCTAATCTCTATACATTATATACTTCACAAATAAGACCAAACCTCGAATACTGCTCCCACATCTGGGGTGCTGCTGCCGCTTCTACACACGCTATCCTGGACTCCATTTAGAAGAGAGCTATACGTCTCATCGGTGACCCTACCCTCACCCAAAGTCTTCCATACCATGCCCACCGACGTGACCTTGGTGACCTCTCTTTTTTTCATAGATATCTGCAGGGGCACTGCTCAGAGGAGCTTTCTTCCATAGTTCCTCCACCTGCTACCCCCAACAGATCTACCAGGGGAACAGAGCGAACGCACCCTTTTACTGTCCAGGTCACCAGACATACAACATCTTGTTATGCCCACTCGTTTGTCCCGAGGACTTCCAAGTTGTGGAATTCCTTGCCGGCACATGTTTTTTCTTCTCCCCCGAACCTCCAAACCTTCAAGTCCAAAATTAACAAGTTGCCTCTTTCCTCCTTGTCGACACCCACGGTACGATAACTATTTAGGCTGTAAGCCCTCGTGGTGTGTTGTTGAAATAAATAAAAAATCCTTTCTTTTGTTAATGGATTGGATGAGTTCGTTAGCCAGGAAAATCCGACTATGTGTTTCTTAAAAATTTTGAGTTTTCTACGATAATTACAAAGCTATTTTATTGAAATTTGGTGAATATGTTTTCTTGGGAATGACCTTACTACGTGCTAAAATGCAGCTTTCTAAGTTTATAGAAAATTGAGTTATTCAAATTTGAAGCATTTAAAGAAAATTCATTACCATAACGCACCTGCTGCGTTCCATACTTTTTTTTACATTTAACTCCCTGTAGAGATCGGTTGAAAATAACCCAAAGCAATATGGTATTAGTTTAATCAGCATCGACGTGGCTTTTCAAAAGTGCCATACTATATATAGGATGTTGCGTTTAAAAAAAATGAAGTTTGGTGCAACACTCTGTATATTAACGCCTTGTATAAATGGAAATAATTTTGTGAAATGTGCACTTATGGAAGATCTATCGCCTCGAGAAAACTTAAACGATAGCTTCAGTGAGAAGCTATCTTCCGTCCTCACACCGATGGGACACCCTGTATATATTAACATATAAAATCCGAAACTGAACTGGGATGGGGTTCTGCCGGCTACACTTCGTGCCCTTTTGTGAGAAAAAATTGCAAATTAAAAGTGGTTACCTCTCGACAAGCAAAACTTTCTTTATGAAAATTCGCAAAAAAAGGGAAATTTGCCCTCAAAGAAGTTCATTTTGAACAGGAACCTATATTTCTGTATAGTATTTTTAATTACCAAGTTAATCAGAACAGAAAGCTATTAACTTTTCTATAAGATTCTATGAATTTATGATTACTGGACCTATTGACCAGAGAAAAATAGACTATTAATAAAACCTGGCCATTGATTACCATCAAAGACGATGAGAAATGCCAAAGACGTGACGTCTAAGATCATTACCGCTAATCGATACCAGTAAATAATATGATTCTTATTCATGTGTACGATTCATCAAACACTCTTTTTTATTTGCTCCATAGAGAGATGCAGTAGCGCGTCACCTTGTCAGTCATAGGAGGCTGGGATAACAAATGAATGTTAGTCGCGGTCGGACAGTAAGGTGGTTGAGTGCTCCAGCTTGCTACCGTTGATATGTATAGACAGTTATGATGAATTGTCCGGAGTAGTCTCTGACATCTGAAACATCTGAATGTCGATCTGGATATATACTGAGTCACTGCGTGGTTTGCTTTGATGGTCATACAGAGGTGGGATGTTAATTAATCATTGCGGGAATAAATTAATTGATTTCGACATTCAGTCAAATTAGCTTAACGCGGAATTTTTTCTATACAAAACTTTAAATTTTTGTGGTATACAGTAGTGGCTTGTGCCTTAATGCATTGGGGGTGCGCAAGAAAAAAAAAGTTCGGGATGCAGAAAGTGCGTTATGTTAGTAAATTTTTATTAAATGCTTCAAATTTAAATAACTCAAGTTTATACAAACTTAGAAAGTTGAATTTTGGTGCATAGTAAGGTCTCACCCAGGGCAATATATTCATCAAAATAACTTTGCAATTGTCGGAGAAAACATTTTTTTCCAAAAAAAAAATCAAAATTTGAATAACTCAATTTTCTAAAAATGTAGAAAGTTGAATTTTAGTGTGTAGTGAGGTCTTTTACAAGGCAACATATCTAGCAAATTTCATTAAGATAGCCTTGTAATTTTCAAAGAAAAAGATTTTTTTCGAAACAAAACACAACATTTTCCCGGAAAACCTTATCCGATTTTCCTGACTAACGAACTCATCCAAGGCATTAATAAAGGAAAGGCACTTGCCTAGTTTCATCGAAATCAGTTGCTTATTTTCTGAATTATCGGTTGGAACATATATGTATATATATATATATATATATATATATATATATATATATATATATATATATATATATATATATATATATATATATATATATTCCTGACTAACGAACTCATCCAAGGCATTAATAAAGGAAAGGCACTTGCCTAGTTTCATCGAAATCAGTTGCTTATTCTCTGAATTATCGGTTGGAACATATATATATATATATATATATATATATATATATATATATATATATATATATATATATATATATATATATATATATGTATATATATATATATATATATATATATATATATATATATATATATATATATATATAAATTGAAACTGACCCCGAATATGGGTTCTAGGGGTCCTAGTTCGCGTTAATTTGAAAAAGTTTTTGCAAAGTCTCTATCGATACCTCTCTATTAGTGAATTTTTTAAATAAAAATTCACTAAGAATGAAGGGCTCGCCTCTTTTTTTCCCGAAAATGTATTATAAAAAACCTACTTACTAAACTAACTAAACTTAATATCGATTAACTACTTACCAAGTTTTTCTCTAGTTAGTCATAGGTTATAGTAGTTAAATAGTCCTTTTCTTTGATAATTACTAACACAAATCACAATTCTGTCAACACTCAGCGTTCACTTAAGTTTATAAGTTATAAAATAACTTTAAATCTGGTGTAGGTCGTCCTAAACTTCTAAACTTTGCCTTAGAATTTAAGTTAACTGTGAAAAGTTAACCTTTAAAATATTATCCACTGAATTAATCACAGTATCACAATTATTTTGTCCACTTATTAAGCAACCCGAAGTAGTAGCCATAATAATAATAATTGTCCTGTTAGAACATGTAAACAACAACGAAATTATCTAATTAAAATCAATCCGACGCGATGCACTACACGAAAATTACTACACACTGCAACCTCCAAGTGTGGAGTTTTAAAGCGCACAATCATATTGCTTATTCGGTCATTTTCGACGAAGATAGTCAATCATTTTGCATTGAAGTATCGCATTTCCTCAGAGCGCCGAAAAATACACACCGCCGCGCGACTGATGTATATGGATATGGATGTATATAACGTCTGCAACCATTAGCACTATACTTATTCTGATTCTGTATTGATGGCTGCCGACTCTGCGATCCTTGATCCTCGATATACTAATTTTGTTCGTTGGATGCAGGAGGTAAAAAAGTAAATAACGCGCGCACGGGCACACTTATTGGGGAGCCGCCCTTGGTAGTATAAAAAGTTAGTCACAGTTACTATTTACATGCATTAACATTTGAAATATGTCAGTAACGTATGTTTTTAGAGGGCTTCAAAATTGGATTTTTCCAGAAGCATAGGCGAATTTTTAATCGGATTTTCGCTTACAGCATTGTAAAGAGCATCCCTTGAAACTCCTGAGCATAAATTTTGAGTCATATCACATTACCGTTATCCGGCATGCAAGTTTCCAAAAATTGGTTTTTTGATTTTTGAACATCTCTATATTACCTGCTAATTGACGTTTTATTGAGATATAATTTTGGTGCTTAGTAATAATCGATAGTGTGAGTGAGTTCCTTTTATTAATATTTAATTATGTGTCAGTAGCGTACTTTTTTAAGGGGCTTCTAAATCTTGATTGTTTGAACAAAAAATTATTTCTTTCATTTTTGAGAACATACAATATTAATTTTGAAGTAAACAATAATAAACGTAAATTTTTATTATTTATTATTTTATTCTGAATGAATGTACTGCTGGGTTATTGTAGTGAAACAGTACCTTTTTTGATAGACAAACGGGGCTGTGCCTCCTCTAATTTCTTATCGAGGCGGTCCAATATTTTACTGTAGTACTGCCCCGTAATCGTTCTTCCTTTCTGCAAAAAGTCTATGAGGATTATTCCCTTCAAATCCCAAAAAAGTCGGGACCATGACCGTTCCGGTAGATGGAACCGTCTTCGCCTTCTGCGAAGCAGACTCACCCGAAAGAATCCATTGTTTTGACTGTAGCTTGGTCTCTGGCGTTTAATAATATATCCAGGCTTCATGAACGGTGACGACTCGAACCAAAAACTCTTTCGCTTAAGGAGGTCCAAGCACTACTTCGACATTGACAGACGTATCCGTTTGTTGTTCATCGTGACCATTCGCGGTAACCGTCGGACCGACATCTTCCTCTTAATTAACCTATCATGTAAAATATTGATTTCCGTTCCGTATTACACGCCTACGGCCTCTGCTATTTTGCGCATTTTAGTTCGGCGGCCAGCGAGAATTATGTCGTGGACCTTTTCAACGATTTCCTAGGTAAGCACGTCTGCCACCCCTAATCAAAAGTACATGTACGGCCATGCTTAAATTCGTTGAAACAATATCTTATGATTATCAGAGATGGTCCCCATAGACAGCATTCATTTTCGCTTTTATTTATTCACATGTTCTCCAATCCAAAAATTAAAAGCAAATTACGGATCGATATTCCACTTTTTTGTTTTATAGAAAAACACGAAACCTGTGTGATACCACTGGCTGCACAATAAAGACTAAATTTCCTCAGCAACGCCACCTGTCTTCAAATACGGGTACTTATCGACAGACCCTTCTCCACATCTATAAAATATTATATAGTAGGTTAAACAAAATAATTATACAAATTAAGCAACATTTAGTTTACAGATGTATTAATTATTGGACACAATCACATTGTAGAATGTAATAGCCTATGCTAAATAAAGTTATTCTTATTTTTATTCTTGTTATAAATTGGCTGGAGCTAAAAACCGAAAATTAAAAATTTTAAATTTAATAGCGCCGAAAAGTTGCGCCTGGTGTTTACTAATAATCTACTTTTTTATTTTTCTTATCTAAAGGTTTTCTGCCTCCCCATCGGCCCAAACTCTCGGATTATCTTCTAATTTTCAATTTTCTAATGTTAAATTAATAGCAATTGCAGGTACATCTAACACGACTTAAAAGAAACTTAAAATATTATATGTTATGCTTATAAACTATCGTCAACTTAAAATAATCCCTCCCACTTCCCCAATGGCGTTAAAGCCAAACAAAAATCAGTATATTTCACATCGAAAAATGTTAACACAAATTTGCGTTGGCTTTATTTCAACTCTTAAAAAACGGTACTGAGAAATTATTGCGGCCATGAAATACAAAAACGCGTCTCCGCACGCGTTAAGACTTGCCCAAACAACGTTGCCTGTGATTTGTTTCAGTCAACTCGGCTCAATCGACGCGAAGCATTAGTACCGGATCGTTCGTGCTCCTAATCTATGAACTGTTTCGTTTGTGTATTTTTTTAAGTTGCCGATTTAAAAATAACTAAACCAGAATCGTCCGGTTTAAAGACAAGGTGTGTGTAACCTGCCCTGTGTTCGGACAACCGTGAGAAATGGCAGAAAATGTTTTGCCAACTTATAAACATGTCATTAAATTTTGTGCGTGGATAAGATTTAACAAAAAAGTGACCAAAAAAGAGTCCGTATTTTCTGAGATATTTAAAGTAGTAGCGGTCGAGTTGGAAGCAATTTGGCACAAAGCGTCTATTCCTATAGTTTCACATACCAAGATATTATAGCTGTTGCAACCATACCATGGCAAATATAAAAATTTATGAAGCCTTTTAAAGGCAGACAAAATAGTAAAAATTACCAGACCAAGATTACCCGTTTTGAAGAGATTAGTAAAATCACTCTTTTTGATATTGCATCCTGCAAATGCGACAAATTTCCCACTCGCACCTGTCATAAGTCTGAAAAAGTACCTCTCGATAAGCAAAAATTCCTACTAGATCAAAGAGGGCCTAAAAATGGTTATAACCACTATCGAGATGGAAAAACCAAAACAACTGATAAAGAGAGAACAAAGGCAAAGGAAGGAAGGATCTCGAATTGTTGCTTTAATCGGCATTGAAGCATCAACCATCAGCATCGGTTCAAAGTATTTATATGATTCTGACTAATTTTCAAGTTCAGAGTCAAACAAATTTTCTGCCAGTGAGATTAACTTCGGAAACAGTTTCCACGTCTTCGACCTCCAAGTAAGTTACCAAAAAAAAAACAGCAAATGCGAATTCAGCCAACCATCTTTGCAAAAACATGCGACAAACATCACATATCTGTTAGGGCTGCAGCTGCCCTTGAAGCGGCTGTTTTAAATGATATAGTAATAGTAACGACTGAAGATCCTTCTAAAATGATTGATAGAAGTAAATTTATAATGGAAGGGGAAAAACCGCTTCTAAGAACTTTCTAAGACAACCTTACATGGTCTCTACTTTGATGAGCACAAAGATAAGTAAAAAAAAGGAAACAAGTTTTATCGTCAAACAATTGTAGAGTAACATATAGGTTTGGTGCAAGAACCAGAATGTAACTATATTGGACATCTTTCTCCGTCTTTTGATACATCTCAAAACAATCATCCTAAATTTCTTAGAAGAAAATGCCATTTATGTTAGATACACATGGTTGTGACGGAACCGTAAATGCGGGTGTTAAGGGCGGTGGTATACGACTACTGGAAGGTCAGATTCAAAAACCTCCTCAGTGGTTTGTGTGCATGCTCCACGCAAATTATCTACCACTTCGGCACCTCTTCCAGTATCTCGATGAGGACACTACCGGACCTCGTGGATTTAAAGATCCTATTGACAAGCAGCTGGAGATAGGCGACAAACTACCAGTGGTTGCTTTTAAAGCCACTAAGGCAATTTGCCTATAATACCCGAGAATAGTTTTAATGAGCTTAATACGTACCAAAAATATCTGTTTGAAATGTATCAAGCAGTTGTTAGTGGCCAGTGTAATACAAGCGTTTCAAATCTAAATACAGGAAAACTTGTACACTGGGGGTGGGTCACAACAGCCAACCGCATTCTTCGCCTCTTTGTTTCAAGCCAAAATCCTCAGTAGAGTCTAACCACGCTGACAGAATACATAATAGATGTCTATGCTCCAATGTGGTTTTATATAAAATCCGAACCTACTTGTAAAGATGGTGCCAAACATCTTTTGCGCACCATTCAGTTGTCCCGGTACCTAGAGTTATTCCGGTACCTACATCGAGATATATTTTTGACATTGTAATCCAACGAAATGGATATTTCGGCAACCACGATAACATACCTCTCAGTATGATATCTGATAATAGGATCCATATCCGTGAACTTTGGCTTCGCCCTATACTAACAGCGAGCATTTTTTCATCAGCAACCTCTTTCAAAAAGCAAAGGGTATTCAAAATATGTTCCCTATGTTTAGAAATAATCAACTGGCAAGAATGTCAGCTAACAGAACCTATTCTCTCTTGAGTTTTCACTGATAATTTGCGGGAGTTTATTAACAATCCTGGCTTAGTTACAGTTCAATTCCGGAATTATCCCTGTCACACACAGTATGTGGAAAGAAATGTTAACCTTGTAACAGAAGCTTCTGCAGCAGTTTGCTCCAAAGATTCAAGGCATGGATTCATAAGAGAGCGAATTGATTCCAGGAAAACCATGCCCCTGTTTTAATACCAAATGAGAATCCGTCCTGAAACAATAGCAGTAACATATTTTATGTAGTTATTTTTTGTCATATTGCTGTTTTGTCTCAATATCTTCAATGATGACATACCTGATTTTTGTATTTCAGTTTTCTATGTTATAGCTTAAAACCAAATAACGAGCGATTTGAAACCGAATCTTCGTTGTGTATATTATATTTAACAGCCAGGGAAGTAAACTTTATACTTGTAAATGACGTAAAACTAAGCGAATATTAAGGTCGTTGGGGGCAGTGGATGGACTTGTCACAATTTTTTTGGGAACACTGAGTAACACGTAGACCAGCTTTTCGGCGGTATTATATCATTTTTGTAATTTCAGTAATGTTAAAAAAAATGCAAACATTTAAGGGGACTGGGGCGACAGAAAAACTCGTACGAATTCCAGCAGCTTTCGCCAAAATATAAAGTAATGCAATAGACAACTTTTTAGAGGTATATTACATTTTGATCTTGAAAAAAAAGTTAAATCAAAGTTTCACTCCACTGTAATGGTTATAAGTTATAAATGTTCATCGCCTTTAGAAAATTTTCTAGGTGTTTCACAGTTTGGTTTGACTTTTATTGACTCTTCACTGACCATTCTATCTTAAAAGCTTTTTAAGAAAATTCGCCACCTTAACATACTTGCTGCGTTTGGCCTTTTTCATGCATTCGAGTGCGTTAACATTTATGTATCACATATATTGAAGTTTCAGACATGGATAAAGAAAGCTGCAAAGGAATAAAAATACAATTTAGAATAGAAAACGAGACAAATAATTAATTTGTATTTGAGCTTCTTGACGTACGACTCCGGAAAAGCGTTGTTTTCTTATTAGGCGATCCGGGGAACCGTCTTCTTTTCTTCTGCTCGATTTTTCGTTATACGTCAGTAGTCCAGCATTGAATTAGGAATTAAATTTAAATTAAATATTCGGAATTTAAAAGTTGTTTCCAATTATTGTAATGTCAATGCTGGTGACATTTGAGTAATTGTATCGGCCTCCGGGATACTAACGAGACAGTGCCATCTCAAAGTCTCTTCTTTCCGTCCCGTTCTCTGTCTTTAGCAGATCCATGCACCAAACCCCTGTGTCAACAACTTTGATTGTTCCTAATATTATTACTGAACTTGATAAAATTTAAATACGTTTTTCATAATTATATAATTATGAAAGTATTATGCCGGGTATCACAATATTACTACTGGAGTTTGCCCTGTCATAGTTACCAGCTACTGGGACAATGTGTATAAAACTATATTTATTAGAATACAATTTATAAAACATAAGAATAAGGGATAGCGAACTTTTTTTACCAACTTGTGTTGCTTCAGCGGCACCGTGATAAGAACGTATGCCTCTGAAGCCAACGTTTGTCGGTTAAATTCTCTTTAAAGGGTCATTCCACCCCTAAACGTCAAACAGTCTGGGATAGACATAATAAACACTCAATGAAAAGGCTTCGTTTCCAGACAATTGAAATGTATTAGGTCCCTACGCGTTTCGGCTAAGTAAGAAGCTATCACCAGGGGTAAATCTGGAATCACAATAAAAAGCTCTGTCAGAAAACGTAGCTTTTTGGTAGGCAATTGAGCTGAGTGAAGCGCAATGGTATCAATACAATCAGTACAGAAAACGTCAAAGCAGCATCTAAAGCAGGCATGGGCAACCTTTGCTTAGCTGAGGGCCTAATTTCGGGACTTATTAAGATCGCGGGCCGTAGGCAAGAGACAAGTAGGTAGTAGTGAATAAAAAAGCCACAAACGTTCACAAATTTTTTAAATTTATTAATTATAATAGCATAATCAAACATATAGAAATACAAAAAGCAAATTAATAAATGAAGAAGAAGAAAAATTAATGAGAAACTTGAATTTGATGCTGATAAATAAGATGATCAATATTGGGGTCAATATCAGTAGTACTTAGGCGCAAAGTGTTTTCTAAATTAACATCTCTTCCGAGTACGATGCTTATTTTTATCAAGTTTCTTGATTGAAAAAAGCTGCTCACATTTATACGTGCTTCTGAATGTGCAAATTATTTTCCGTGCGAAAACTCTCAGCTGTGGATACTTTTCTTCGGAAAGGTATGTTCTGTCAAATTTGCTTAATTCCACATAATCAAATTTAGACTTCAAATATTAGTCTTCTTGAAGCTCCATCAGCTCCATTTGTAGGTGAAGCGGAGCATCTTCCACATTACACTTACAAGGATTTGCAAAAATATTGAAAGTGCTATCCATATTCTTGAAATCGGAAAATCGATCAGTGAATTGCTCTGACAGTCGGTCAAGTTCTTCATCATAGCGATCGTATTCAATGTTTTCGTGACTGGATAATGTTAAAAATGAAAACAGGTTTTACTTCTCATTTGTGTTTCCCACAAGCGAATTTTGTTTTTAAAAAGCTTTAAGATGGCTGAACAGCTGACTTACCAATTTCCCTTGTTTTTGGAGCTTCAAGTTCAGGTCGTTTAAGTGTACTGTAATGTTTATCAGGAATTCCAAGTCACAAAGCCAAGTTGGATCACAAATTTGCGGCAATGTTTTCTCTTTCATTTCCATAAAATCAGCTATTTCTTTTCTAAGGTCATAAAACCTTTTTAGCGTTGTACCTTTGCTTAGCCACCTTACTTCGCAAAAATATGTCACATTATCGTGTTCTGAAGAGAGTTCATCCAAAAATGCTTAAAACTGGCGATGGTTAAGACCGCGGGATCTAATGAAATTAGTGGTACTTACTACCACATTCATATCATTCTTCAGTCGAATTGACTTAGAGCACAAGTTTTGTTAGTGAATAATGCAATGCAGAATTATTAAATCACATTTTTGCACATTCATAGCGATTGCTCTTTCCTTCAGAAACCCGATAAAAACTTTTTGTGAACCGACAACTGAAGGCGCACCATCTGTGCACACTCCAACTAATTTACACCACTGCAAACTATATTGCTCAAAAGCACTTTACACCTCGGCAAAAGTATATTTTCCAATAGTGGTCCCTTATATCGGCCGTAAATCCAGTAATTCCACGGTCACTGCAAATTCTTTATCAACATCTCGTATAGAAATAGCTAACTGGGCTGTGTCAGTTAAATCTGTATTCTCATCCAAAGCAATCGAAAATGCTTAAAAACCAGCCAATCCATCGGTCAATAGTTTTTTGATATCACTAGCTATATATATATATATATATATATATATATATATATATATATATATATATATATATATATATATATATATATATATATATATATATATACGTCGAACAACAGTACGTCACGATAAGCTCACTTTCTCAAACTCTTTTCTCTTTTCTGGTCACAAAAGTTCTGCAACATCTATTAGACACTCTTTAGCAAACTGTCCCTCAGAAAATGACTTTGATGTTTTCGCTATTTTGGAACTATTTACAAAACTAGCTTTAACAACACTGTCTAGATTAGATTTTTGTGAAAGCAACATTTGTTGCTGTTTCTCTAAATTGGTAATGAGTTTTTTAATTTTATCCTTTCTTAACTGGCCCGTGAGTCAATTATGTTAAGCGAAATGCTTGCTGGGGTAATGCCGCTTCATATTGTATTCTTTTAAAACAGAAATTGTTTCATTGCACAACAAACACATAGGTTTACGACTGTGGAAGATAAAAAAGTATTCATCAATTCACTTGTCTTGGAATTGACGACATTCTGTGTCCACTTTCCGCTTTTAAACCAGACATGGTGATAGAATTTGCTTGAATATTTCTCGTGTCGTACTCTCGACCATACGCGAATATGCGATGCGAACTTTATCAGGTGTTAAGAAGTACTGAGGTGACACGCGCGCTGAGCGGTTTATATATTACCCACAATAAGCAACTAGAATATTATCTATCGTACGCGAGTGCTTCAAGCGCATCGGGCGGCTTCCCGAATGTTTATCTGTTTGTCTTTTTCTAACGACTATTTCTGACTCGATCTGTGGCGTTCCACTGCGTACGCTTAATAATATTATTTATCGATTTGAATTTATATAGTTATTTGAATTTTCTGAATCTCTCGCCGGCCGGATTGAAGCTGATAGAGAGCCGGATCCTGCCCAGTGGCCGGTGGTTTCCCTATATGATCTAAAGTCAAACAGTAAACCATGCTAAAAGCTACTGGAAAGTTAAGCATGCAGTTAAAAGCCGAACAAAAGTATCATAGCTAGCCATTACATAGCAAACAATAACAAAGTACAAAAATATATTGCGAAATGAAAAAGCTGATCGCCTGACTGAGAGCAAATCAACAGGACGGCACACAGTTAAGCAGAAACCTCATGTGAACCCTTAGGCGGTGCTGAGTTGTAAAACAAACCAAAAACAAAATGGCTCCCATACTTACCATTCCAGTTCTTCAAAATTGAAGTTGAAATAATACGACAGTTATCCAAGCTGTAGGTTTCATCTGTTGTACCAGAGGTTCAACAACATCTCATCCGAATGTACCAGAAATCGATTTAAAATTCAACGTAACTAATATAAAGGAGCGATTTAATCCATGAAACAGGAGAAGGGTCGGCCATTCAAAGCAAATATTATGAAATTATGACGAGAGAAATTGTCACAACGACCGAACAGGGAACTAAAGCGACATGAGAGGGACAAAATATATGTCATAGAGAGATAAAACAAGTGGGAAATGAAGGGGGAGTCACAGGACAGCTATATTCATATCCATAGTAACTTTGGCAACAAAACTTGATAGATTTCAGGAGCACTAGTCCACTAGATGGTTGTACTATGAAGGAAAGTTCACTATGGCTGTGTTGGATAAGTTCGAAACCCGAAACCTTACCAGTGGAGCAGTTGATATGTCTGAAATCTCAACCTTTTCTGGCACAAACTGTGCTATACCAAAATTTTAGGGATGTCAAATCTTTGCCTCGATCTCTTTGCTGAAGCAGTGACCACTCTCTCTTCAATGACTCCCAAAGACTGACTCTGACGTGTCATTACCCATCTGATTTCTCCTTCGAATGTGTTCTGACACCCTGGCACTTAATGATCTTCCAGTTCTTCTGATATACACAGCATTACAACCGCTGGCACCACATCTTAAACGGTAGATGCCTGACTTCTTCAGGTCTGGAATAATGTTTTTATTCTGAGTGAATATGTTGCTAATTGTGTTTGTAGACTTGAAAGAAAACTACATTATCGTTTTTAGAGTTTTGGCTATGACATCGCATACAGGGCCACAATAGGTGATGAAAAAATGTGACATTATCTGTGGCTGAGCAAGAGGTAGACTGGAGCTGATTTCTATTAAGAGCTGACGGATCTTGCTATTGACCAGCATTCCACATTTTATACTACCTGCTAACTGTAAAGATAACATCAACCCAGGTTGCGGTATTGGGTTTAAACAAGTCGAATGTTTGCACTTTCAGAACGGGCGTCAAGCCATCGTGCCCATGTTGTTGTTGGTCACGTTAAAGATCCGTACCCTCTTTATCGAAATGAAGAGGTTCGGGTTCGGGATCATAAGGTGTAATTGCTCCCTGGCTTCGGTAATAGATGTTAGTCGCGGTAACAGACCAATCTTTAAAAAAAAACACAATACATAGAGAATTGCCTTTAGACGCAGAAGGGCTTTTAGTTCTACATGCGTAACTTTATCTTCTTTTCTGTGTATCTTCACAGATTGTTCCTTGTTATACGGCAGTGACTGCCTATAGGCTGACTTGTTAAAGCATACTCATGTCATACAGAAGAGTCCAAAATAAAACAAAACCGATCTATATTTCCTACTATATACTTATTTGCGTATATATATATATATATATATATATATATATATATATATATATATATATATATATATATATATATATATATATATATATATCAGAGCGATAACTTAAAATATAATTAGCCGATTTTAATACTTGGCAAGTATATTCTTTTGAAAATTTCTTACACGAGTGCCCTACCCAGTCCAAATACAAAAAAAAATTAAGTTTTCCTCGAAAAAAGATTATATCTTCTAAAATAAGAAAGCTATTTTAATTAAAGTTGGTACACACTTATAACCCTGATGAAAACTCCTGGCATATACTTACATTTGAAATTCTATGTTAATAGAGCAGTAAGCTATTAGACCTTGAAGTATGATCGCTACCATAACGCCATTACTGAATTTGGACCCTTTATAAACTATATTTTGTAAACTTAGAACATTATTGAACTAAATTCTCTAAAACAGTGAATCGGTGGGTGTAGACCAATCACAAGACAAGAAGCAAATGTTACTTTTATCACAACCGAATGTCAAAGCTAACGATTTTCAAACAAATATTCTGTTAGAGCTGCGTTTAACCAGGTTGAAAGTTGAAACATAAACTATAGAATTTCTGTTTCAACAGTGACTTGTTTTCATTTAATTTAAACACTTGCAGAAAATTTATTAGAAGTAGAACCTTATTACAAGTTTAGCTATGTGGTTAGGTTACCTAACTGAAATTCCGCACATTTGGACCCGTAACATCCTCGAGTATAATCACCGGTTGGAATAAATGGAAATGTCATTTAATCATTTTTAAACCAAGATTCAGAAACAAGTAGGGCCTCCTGGAGAACAAAAATTGCGTGACATATGTTTGAAAAATTTCGAACGGCAGTTTAATGAAAGTCGTAGAAGTAGGGGAGGTAGTGTGTAATTTAAGTTGAGAAGAATTTATGAAGATTAAGTTATCTTTTCGTCGTTGTACTAAGAATACCCAATCCAGCTCATATTTTTACAAATATCGAGACGAGAATTCTGAAAGATTACGGCCTGGTCGTAGTTTCCGGATATTTTAGTTGATTTTGTAAAAACGAAAGAACATGAGCATCTTATCTGCATTAGTGAATTTTCCACAATTGTCGGCAAAAAATTTCAACAATTGGAAATTTCATGTAAAATGCATACTGTAAGGAAAGAGGATAGATGAAACTATTGAAAACGAAATTAAAGAAATTCCTGATGAAAGGAAGGAATATCTTAAACATAAAGATGCCAAAACAAGGTCAATAATAGTTCAATGTATTACCGACAATCACTTGGATCTAGTAAAAGATTCAAAGTCAGTGAGAGTCATGCTGAAAACACTACAAGATGTATTTGTCCAAGAAATTATTGTCGGTGAGACACAACTCAAATGATAATTTGAAAGACCCTTTCCTGAAGTTTGACACAATAGTGAGATAATTAGATAGCGCAGACTCCAAGTTAGAAGAAACACACAAAATATGTCATCTATTATTGACAATGAATGACAATTATAATACTGTAGTTACAGCGATATAGACAATGAATGCAAATGCAATGAATGGAATTTGTAAAGTCCAGATTGTTGGATGAAGATTTAAAAATGGCAACAAGGCATGTAAGCGAAAAAGATTATGAAACATAATTAAAACTACAATTATCTCTTGGCGATGTCACAAAGAGGGACACAAAATATCAGAAACTAAAAGGAAAGATAATTCCCATAATCAAAGAAGACAATCTCGAGGAAATCGGTATAGTTCAAGTTATCGTGGCAGTTATGATGGAGTGAAACACTATTCTGCGCAAAAATGAAATGAGCAAGATCTATATTTTGTAGCATTATATACACTAATAAACAGTGATGAAAACAGTTTCATTTTGGATTCAGGGGCGACAAAACATTTGGTAAGAGATTTGGTATGCTACATGTCCAATGTGCAAAAATCTATACAGCAAACAATGGTGTGATAATTGCTCAAAAAAGAGGTGATCTTCGTGTAAAATGTCAAGGAAAAACAGTCAAATTCAATGCATTGCAGCAATGAAATTTAATTTGATGTCGGTTTCAAAGTCTGTGAAAAATGGAAATAAAGTTCAGTTCAGTCCAAACATGGCTAAGATAACAGTCAATAACTTTGCAATATATGGCAAAGAAGTTGATAATTTATATACTCTTCATATGGAACCAATCCAACAAGAACTAAAAGGACTTAAAGTATCCGAACAGGAAAACTCAGAAAATGGCACAGAAGACTAGGACATCTCAAACGTATAGGAATGAAATTATTAGGTTTGACTCCAAGTAATAAAAAATGTTCAAAACATATTGAGGGAAAACCTACAAGAAAACCGTTTGACAAGTGTGAAAAAAATACAAAGTCAATAGGTGAATAAATTCGTTCAGATGTCTGTGGACCCATAAATCCTCCTACAACGGAAGGAGAAAGATATTTTCAGGTAGCAATAGATGGTTATTCACATTCTACTGTGGTCAATCTGTTAAGAAATAAGAGTGAGGCAGAAGAAAACTCAATATCATATACACAATAAATAAATACACAACATGGTGTAAAAGTAAAGAAGGTACGACTAGATAATGGTGGCGAATACACCGCAGCAGAACGGCAAATCAGAAAGAATAAATATAACTCTAATAGACAGACTCCGAGTTAAATTTGCTGAAACAAATTTACCCAAACACTTATGTGGTAAAGCCATCCGTTGTTCAGCTTATGAGTTAGATAGGTGTCCAACGAGTGCAAATCAAAAAAAAGCTCCAGCTGAAAGTTGGTATGGCAGGAATGATTTTTCGAAACTAAGGGATTTGGTTGTCGAGCCTCGAGAACAATATTAGGAAGAAATAGAATGTGAATACAATGAAAAAGACACAAAAATATTAACACAAGGAGAGCAAAATGCAGAAAAGAATGAATAAATAATAGATAACCAAAATAATACTGAGATAATACATGAAGAAGAAGATGTAATATGAAGAACAGGAAGGCAAATTAAGTAACCATCTTACTTGGAAGAATATGAAACATATTCAGCTTTCTGTCTGCTGAGTACTGATAGTGATTGTGACCCAAAAAGCTTTAGTGAAGCAAACAGTAACAAAGGATGGAGATAATCCATAAGTAAAGAAATAAATTCATCACAAAAGTTAACTACTTGCACAGTAGCAGAACTACCTCCAGGTAAGAAAACCGTTGACACGAAATGGGTATTATTCAGAACAAAGAAAGACTGAAGCAAAAACGCGAGGTTAGTTGCCAGAGGATTTCAGTTACATGAAAGAAGCATATGCTTTCAATATGCACCTGTAGCAAGAATGTCAACAATTAGAATGCTTATCGCTCATGCACTTCAAAAAGAGTGGGTAACAAGACAGTTAGACATACCATCAGCTTTTTTAAATGGAAGTGTTGAATTAGAAGTTTATATAAGATATCCAAAAGGAATAATACCAACAAAAAAGATAAAGCTCTAAAATTGAACCAAGATTTGTATGGATTAAAAGTATCACCCAAGTGGTGGCACACTAAATTTAACGTAGTTGTTATCAAAAATGGATTCAAAAGGTCTTATCACGATTTTTGTTTATATCTTGGTTACGAAGTCTAGATAATTGTTTATGTCGATAATATTATATTGACTGGAGAAACTGAAAACGTAAATGCAACTGCGAAAATGCTAAGAGAAAATTTTGAAGTCAAAGACATGGGTTATCAAATTTTCTGGACATGAACTTCAGTAGAACTGAAGACTCGGTAATGATAAATCAGCAAAAGTGAATTGTCAAAATTCTTAAGAAATTTAATATGCAGGATTGTAAGTGTGTTTCAACCCCAATTGAAGCAGACTTTCAATTATCATCTGAGGAAGAAGTAACCACTGTCCCATTTAGACAGTTGATATGCAGCCCTATGTACTTGACTACAACTTCTAGCCCAGACATAATGTATGTTGTATCATATACCAGCAGAGTTTTAGATAAACGAACTGAAGACTCACGGAAAGCAGGCAAAAGGATATTACGATACTTGCAAGGAACTCAAGAAATGAAACTAATTTACAGGAAAGGAACGCAAGAATTGAAAGGTTGCTCTGATACAGACTGGAGTGTAAGTGGATGTGTGTTTTTCTATTGTGGAAATCCTATCTCATGGATTTCGCGAAAACAAACATGGGTCGCTATGTCTATTGTTGAAGGTGAATACATATCAGCATATTTAGCATCACAAGAGCTTGTGTACTTGGTGTTTTATCAGACTTTATTGTTAATTGTGAATATGCATTTTTATGTACAATTTAGGGGCGATATCGATGAGCAAGTCATATGAAAACTCCAAACGAGTAAAAGCTATTGATATTAAATAACATTATATTAAAGATTTAGTGGCGAAGTGTGTAATAAACATTACAAACATGGGTCGCTATGTCTATTGTTGAAGGTGAATACATATCAGCATATTTAGCATCACAAGAGCTTGTGTACTTGGTATTTTATCAGACTTTATTGTTAATTGTGAATATGCATATTTATGTACAATTTAGGGGCGATATCGATGAGCAAGTCATATGAAAACTCCAAACGAGTAAAAGTTATTGATATTAAATAACATTATATTAAACATTTAGTGGCGAAGTGTGTAATAAACATTACAAACATGGGTCGCTATGTCTATTGTTGAAGGTGAATACATATCAGCATATTTAGCATCACAAGAGCTTGTGTACTTGGTATTTTATCAGACTTTATTGTTAATTGTGAATATGCATTTTTATGTACAATTTAGGGGCGATATCGATGAGCAAGTCATATGAAAACTCCAAACGAGTAAAAGCTATTGATATTAAATAACATTATATTAAAGATTTAGTGGCGAAGTGTGTAATAAACATTACTAACATTAACAGTGATAATAATGTATCTGATATCTTAACCAAAGCCTGATGTAAGGAAAAAATTTGTAAATTTAGAAGCGAAACGCACCACACGGTGTGATATTCGCTTGGCTACTTAGTTTTTAAAAAATTTTTGTAATAATATCACTGTTGTCAGTAGTGTGTATCTAATTTCAAACAGACTATTATATTATGAGCAAATCGCAGCACGATGGTCTGTACTATACTATGTCTTATTAGGCATGTATCCATGTATTTATCCCGTGA
This sequence comes from Tillus elongatus, assembly GCA_964006375.1. Taxonomy (NCBI): domain Eukaryota; kingdom Metazoa; phylum Arthropoda; class Insecta; order Coleoptera; family Cleridae; genus Tillus; species Tillus elongatus. Next base: position 70,307,700 of record OZ023270.1, read on the forward strand.
CGTAATCATGACGTTGACGACCGTCATAAACTACACACATACAATTAGGTATGACCGGCAACAATTTATCTAAGACACAGAGGAATATTAAAAGCATTAAACCACCATTTACACTACATACACATGCGTTAACAGGAAGCATATATAATCCCAGTTTTGAACACGTACGTTATATAATATATATACACATAGATATACATATATGCGATATTAAATGAAAGTCCGCGTTGAAGGATTATTAATAAACATAATAATAAAGAAGAGGAGAGAACAGGGGGGCCGAGTTGAGGCTTTAGACACGTACACCGTCTTTACAAATCATTAGTTATCCTTTAGAGGAAGGCTACCGTGTCCTGGATGGAGGGGTATGTACAGTGGCGCCCCCCGCCCGGCCACCGTGGGGACCGTTATTAATTAATCATCTACAATACATCACGTATAGGTTGATATTGTAAGCTTAATTTCCAAAGTGCCATCTGTAGAACACACTGCAGAATGGTGAGGATTATGTCAGGGTGGCTGGTCCAGACAGTGGATGTAATACTTATTGTCTGTGTGCCGTTTGACAGTTAGATGTTTAAATGTGTTTTGCTAAAGCCATCATTTGTTTTACGTATAATATGTAACCTTACTTGCATTGTGTGTATTTTTAGTGAATTTTCATTAAGAAGATTCACTAATAGAGAGGTATCGATGACTCCGAATTGGGCCCCTGAAATTATTTGAATGTTTATATATATATATATATATATATATATATATATATATATATATATATATATATATATATATATATATATATATATATATATATATATAGGGTGGCGCATTGAAAACGAAACAGACCGATTTGCGTCCGAGATTTTTTTCAAGTAACGCTGAAAGACCTTAATTTTAATATTGATGGAGACATGTTTTGACATAAAACTCAACTTTGTCACATCAACCCCTTAAGTGTGGTGATAACAACCCTTATATTTTAAATAGGGAACATGATTCGAATGTTACATCATTTGAAAGCTCTTTCTTTTCTGAATTCAGCACACTAATTTTTTTGGAAGTTTTATCAAGTCGTTTACAAATTATTCACAGTTGAAGATGCAAAAACGCATTTCACTCATTCCGATAAGAAATGTGCTGATAGTCAATGTTTTGTTGGTTTGTAAACAAAAAATTGACTATCAGAACATTTCTTATCGGAATGAAAGAACTGCGGTTTATTATTTCAGTGTATCGGTCGGTTTGATACTTGATAGTACTACCGAAAATTAATTTCACAATGGTGTATTCTGTAGAAGAAAGAGTTGAAATAATTACTCTCTTTTCCAAAAACGATGACTGTGCCGTACCGCAAATTTGTTTAATAAACGAGATCCGAACAGACATGTTAACAGACAATACATTTTGGAGTTAGTTGCAAAGTTTCGACAAAGTGGTTCAGTAGCCAACAAAAAACGGGATCCTGAACGTGAATTTCCGGTTAGAAATGAGACTACTGAGATTGACGTTTTAGGACAAATTGCTGCAGAGAAAATTGGCCACTGTTTCAAACATCAAAAGAAGAACTATTCAGCGAATATTGAAGCATCATAAATTTCACCCGTATAAAATTCATCTTGTACAACAACTGAATGAAGATTATTTTGATCGGGGGCTGGAGTTTTGTGCAGTTATGACTGCACGAATAGCTGATAAGGGGACCCTTCTGTTCAATATCTGTTTTTCAGACGAGTGTACCTTTTTATTAAACTCTACATTCAATCGTCATATGTGTCGTTATTGGGCAGATAGTAATCCAAGAAATTGTCACGAAGTCCACATTCAAACTCCACAGAAATTGAATGTCTGGACTCTCATTTTTGGAGACCGTTAATCGGACCAATTTTTGTTGATGGCAATTTGAGTGGCGAAACGTATTTGGAGTTACTAGAAGATATCGTTAACCCTCTAATAATTGACATTGTTGAAAATGGTGATCGCTATCAAGAAAATCAATTAGTGTTTCAACAAGATGGAGCTCCTCCGCATTTTTCATAACGTATTGGAGAGTTTTTGAACAGAGACTGTCCAGAACAATGGATTAAGCGTAGAGGTGCTATTGTGTGGCCCCCTAGATCACCGGATTTAACTCCTTTAGACTTATTTTTATAGGGCCATTTAAAGAGTAGAATTTTTGCGACAGAACCGGAGTCTATGGAAGAATTACGACGACGCATTGTTGAAGAATGCCGTCCAATATCTCAACAAATGCTCCAGAATGTCAGAGCTCGTTTTAAACAAAATTGGTACTTTTGTATGGAAGCTGGTGGTCAACAATTTGAACACTCACTTATCTGAATAAACATTTTTGAACGTTTGGTTTTGTTTTTTAGTTTTTTTTTTAATCGAAAAATTGACTAATCAGTGCATTTCTTATCTCAATGAATGAAATACGTTCTTGCAATTGCAACTGTGAATAATTTTTAAACGAGTTGATAAAACTTCCAAAAGGATTAGTATGCTGAATTCTGAAAAGAAAGAGCTTTCAAATGATGTAACACTTGACCCGTGTTACTTATTTAAAATATAAGGATTGTTATCACCACCCTTAAGGGGTTGATGCGACAAAGTTGAGTTTTATGTCAAAATATGTCCCCCTCAATATTAAAATTGACGTGTTTCAGCGTTTCTTAAAAAATATTCTCTGGATGCAAATCGGTCTGTTTCGTTTTCAATGCGCCATCCTGTATATATATATATATATATATATATATATATATATATATATATATATATATATATATATATATATATATATATATATATATATATAGGCAACCCTTTTTCCTCAATCATTGCAGACCATTTCGTGAGTAGATTTGAAACAGACCCAGCAAACGAAAATGACTATTTTCCTAGAGTATGTTCTCGTTATGTGGACGATATTTTTGCAGTATTTAATATATATATATATATATATATATATATATATATATATATATATATATATATATATGTATATATATATATATATATATATATATATATATATATATATATATATATATATATATATATATATATATATATGTGTGTGTGTGTGTGTATGTGTGTGTGTGTGTGTTCATCCTCACTCAACGTCTCTAATGCCCACATACACAAATCTAGTCGTCAATTAAAGTTACAATCTGAAAGCTCTTGATTTAATTGAATATGGTAGGGATGAAATTTGTCTTTTCTAATTATTCTGCCAATGCTCTGCTTGCTCAACGCCGTTTCCTGACTGACTTTGGTTTCCATATAACATGAAATAATAATGTTCATAGGTATTGCCTAAGAACTAGTCAAACAGCTTCTAGAACATATTGTGGCACCCAACGCTTTTAGTTTTAGTAAACTATATAAATTTATTAAAAAAAAATTATAACAGAAAAAAAACATTATTTTCTTCTTAGTACACTTATAAAATTATATATATATATATATATATATATATATATATATATATATATATATATATATATATATATATATATATATATATATGCTTTAATTTTAATTGAACGTAAACTAGAGACCGACATCTAGATCTGTTTTAGTTTATTATAAGCAGCCTCGGTGGTCCCGGGATCAATTCCCACTAGAAACGTATAAAAATTAACATTAACCGAGGTTGTAGGATTGTCTTTGGACAAGATGAATGTCTAAACGCCCCACCCTTCGAAGGATGCGTTAAGAAAAGGAGGGATCCGGCAAAATTTCCAGGATAGTGAGGTGAAACTCTTCCCTGTCGTCCGTCGGTGATTGGCCATGGTCGGCAAAATAAACGAACGCAAAAGAAAAAAATATGTTTTTTTTCGGGAGGATTCAAGTTTTTTCTGAAACTTCCGTAGAAGCGAGAGCACTTTTAAAGAAATTTTGTACAAATTGCATCTATACAGAATATACATTTTACCAAAATTTATGTCTCCAAGTCTAAGCTAATGGTACTTACAATGGCTGAAAAACAAAAACAATGATATTTCATTATAACAGCAAACTTACTGCAATCGTTCAAAATTAATTACTTAATATTGTAATTTTTTGAACGGACCCTTCGGCTGAGTGTACCTTTCTCTGGGCAGTGCACTAGTAGCTAAATATTCTTATATAATATTTATTAATATCGAAATTATCCGTGGTTATTGCAATACGCATCTATTTATTGTGGTTAGTGCACGTGTATTATTTCAAGGCACACGCAGGTAGAATTTGTTTGAAGATTTATGTATATTAAAAGTGGTCAAATAACATTTCTTGACTTGCCTCTCAGTTTAAAGGCAATCTGCAGAATAATTTTAGAGAAGCAGTCATTATCACTTTAATTTCATCCCAGTCTGGGATAGATATAATCAAATACTCAATGAAAGGCTTCTGATCTAGACAGTAAAATTTTTACTAAACCCTACGCGTTTCGGCTAACTAGTAGCCATCCTCAGGGGCAAATCTGAAATACAATAAAAAGGTATGTCAGAAAATGTTGTTATCTGGTGGGAAATTGTGCCTGTTGAAGCACAATGATCTCAAGATAAACACTACAGAAATCATCAAGGTTAAAAATCTACAGTCAAACAGTAAATGGGTTAAAAGTTACAGTAAAAGTCAATAGGGTTACAGCAAAAACTACAGGCTACAATTGAGGAGCAAACATGCAAAGCCAGATAAGTCCACTTTTCATTATTTCGAGTAAATCGCCAAAAACTTATAACATTAAAACCCTGCAAATTAAAAAAAGATTTTTTGCACGGCCAGCTAGGTTTTAAATTCAAGATATTGTTATCAAAATGTTAATTCCATAACTTTTTTGCATTTCTTTTTATTCAATATTTATTGTTGGATTTATCTGCTTTTGCCCTTAAAACCGAATGTTATCTTGTTTTGTATGAATTAATTTAAAATTTACTGGTTTTGCCTGAATTCTTAATTTATTTAATAAAAATGAGATAACTATAATAGTGGTTTTATTAAAAAAACACAATAACCAAAGTTACAAACGCAATACAAAAACATAAAAATAAAATAAGTTAGGTATCAGGTCAAAGTAAAAAATAAAAATATGAAATCCTATAACGAAATATGTTTAAAGTAAAAATATGAAACCTTATTATTACACGTTTAAATAAAAAAATATCAAATTCTAACATAAAAAAACATTGTGTGAATTAAAATAATGTCCATTGTAAACAATCAAACGTGTAGACCGACATCGTCCTCAAAATAGTCACACACTTTATTTTCGATTTCTGGATCCTCTTCGTTCTCATCTTCATTGGTTTTTGTTAATATTTTTTGTACCACATCAGATCTTCTGATTCCTCCCACTTCTCCCCAAATTGTTGAACCATTAGATGGCTCAAAGACTTTTTTTTGTGGAACACTGTGCCCTAGTCCTTTTTGTGGCAGCTGAAGCTCTTGAACTTATTTTCCTCGTTTCAATAGTCTCTCATACTTTTCAAAGCTGCCGAACTTAAAGTTTTGATAACAACAAACTTTCATCTGGTTATTTTCGCACTTTTTAATGTATACTATTTTTGTATCCAATATCCTTGTAACTTGTTTTAAGCAATTTTCAAGTTCTTTTATGTTAAACAGGTGCCAATCTATTTCTAGAGTCTTTACTTCACCTGTTTCTCTATAAAGTTCTTCATATTCCTGGTTTGATATAATGGTTGGGTTTTTTCGTAACGTTTTCTCGACTCGACTGAATACTCTGTCCGAAGGTATAAAAGAATGAGCTCGCACAGGAAAAGTTGTGAACTACTGTTACCTGGTAAAGTGCTTTGAATTTCAACCAATTGTATAAAGCATGTACAATATGTAAATTTTTGTTTTGTCCCCCGCAACCGCCGCAGAAGAGACGACGAACTCCGATGTCTATAAAATCTAAGGAATCAAAATAATTCAGCAAAGCTGATCCTACTTCAACTGATCCTCTGCCGGCTTCATCTTCTGACCACGTGTTAAAAGTAGGATTTCCTCCATTGATTCCAACACAGCAAAATACGTAATAGCTAATCTGGTGGGCATAGAATGCATCGTTGATATGTGTACGTGGTAACGGTTGGACTTGCTGTAAGTCGAAACAAAAAGTATGTGAATTTGGAGGATTTTCCTTCAGTACTTCATAAAACGCATTAGCCCTTTTGTTATGTATTTTTAGCTGTAGCTTGTATTCTTCTACTTTGTCTTGGTTCTTTTCTGTTTTAATTTTATACTTTAGTCTTGTACACAATGAACAACAATCGCTGGCAGGACTAAAAAACCCTATATTAAATTCGTTACAAAATATACGGCCAAACATAGATCTTGAGACTGGGTGGTCTTCATTATTGTCACTATATATTTTATGCAATTTTTTTATGCTCAAGTGGGCTGGTATATAATTCCTTTTTGACTTTTTACGATTATAATGGCTTTCCTTTGCAGTAAGGTTGTTAAGGAAATCCCGAACATGAGGTTCTTTGTCAGAAGATTTATGTGAGATTTTGTCGCCTCCTCGTTTTTCTTTGGACACTGAGCCTTGGTATATAACTTTAGTAACAGTATTAATTCTATTTTTTGACATACTTACAGCTCGCAGAAAAAAATCTTGGCAAACCTTGTATTTTACACGGCGTGAGAATCTCTTTGGCAGGAAGTACGAAACAGCCAAATCACGCGACCTGTAGTTCCCATTTGTTAGTCTTTTTCGTTTGGTGACCGTGGGCGACAGCATGTGGCACAGTCGAATATCTTCAGTTTTATCATAAGTTTCATACAGTTTCATACAGAGTGCTTTAATATCCGCTGTTGTGAAATGATTGCAATAAAAGACAGGCCCACTATGATCACATCGCCTTGTAAAGGTTTTAAGTAACGGATCCTTATCTACATATCTGCAAAGTAAATAAAACGACCGTAAACACCCTGTACCTAGTAACATTCGCAAAACAAAATTCGATTTATATTACTCACCAATTTTTTTCAGGATTTCTATTTTTGTTACTTTCTTAATCCTTTTTCGCGTCCCCTGATTACCTTCTCTCACACTGATATTTCCTTCCTCCATCATTATATTACTAACAACGATTATTATTTTAAAATGCAGAGGTTGCAAACTGTAAAGTTATAGAAGACAACCGTTTAACAGAAAACAGAAATCGAAATAAACAAAACTGGATATCCTAGTTCTGGGAATAATCTAGAAACTTTGACCAGGTTCCTACAGCATAATGCAGCAATGAAAAATCACTGTAAAAAGATTTTGCTATTTTTCACAAACAGGATCCTGTAATATATTTGGTTCAGGAATGAGCAAGTTAGTTTACCTATTGTTACACAAAACACTCTGTGTGTAGGAAAATATCTATTAGAATGTTGTAGTTATCTGGTTTTGCACGAAAGGCGTTTTGTTTATAGCGGATTTACATAGAAACTTATCTACTTCAGCTTGAAACTGAATGCACTGGACTTATCTGGTTTCATTTTAATATTGCAATTATCTGCTTTTGCATGAATTCAGTAAGTTTAGAGCTGATTTACACCAGGACTTAATTTTTTTAGCTTAAATCTCAATATCTTCATATATCGATAGAGCTCACAGAAATGAACTAGAATCAGTAGTTAACTCATTTTCGATTTTTCTGGACTTATCTGGTTTTGCATGTTTGCTCCTCAATTAAACAAGGTGAAAGCTACATTACAGTCAAAAACATGCAGTCAAAGAAAGCTAAAATTATAAGACTAAACTAAAGCATATCAAGTTAATGACAAAGTGCAAAAGTCAACTGTGGAATTAAAAATGGAAAATTGAAAAGCTGTGGAGTAAATTGACAGAGCAAAAAACGTAACAGGAGGCCACAAAGTCAAACAGAAACCCTATGAGAACTCTTAAGGAGTTTGACATTTATAAAGTGAACCAGAAAAACAAAATGGCATCTGTACTTAGTTTTCAATTCTTGAAAATTGAGGTCAAAGCTATACAAAGGTTGACCAAGTTGGGATTTCCATCTATTGTACCAGAGGTCCAACAACATCGCACCGGAATGTGCCAGAAAATCGATTCACAATGTAATCCAATCAATATAAAACGGCAATTTAATCACAAGCCATTTGTGAAACTCAAGAGAGCGGGTGGCGCAGCCGCGACGGCAAAACAGCGAACTAAAAAACAAATAACAGAATGGGAGATATGTCAGCGACTAAAAGGGGCAGGGAAGGGAAGGGAAGCCATAGAACAGCCATCTTCATATTGTGTGGCCTCCCTTTCTAGCTTGCTTTGACTGCATGTTTTTGACTGTAATGTAGCTTTTAGCATGTTTAATTGTAGCCTGTAGTTTTTTCTGTAACTTTATTGGCTTGTACTGTAACATTTAACCTATTTACTGTTTGACTATATGTTTTTAACCTTGATAATTTCTGTAGTGTTTATCTTGAGATCATTGTGCTTCAACAGGCACAATTGCCTACCAGAAAGCAATGTTTTCTGACACACCTTTTTATTGTATTTCAGATTTGGCCCTGGGGATGGCTACTAGTTAGCCGAAACGCGTAGGGTTTGATAAAAAAAATCTGTCTGGATAAGAAGTCTCTCATTGAGTGGTCGATTATTACTTTAAATTAAAACGCAATTTTAAAGCCAAAAAATTAAAGCAAACAATATGTTACGTACTCTTTCATTAAAATATTATCAACTAGGCGACGCCTTTGTTCACACAGGAAGCTGCTACCGGCATTGATTTTTTATACATCTATATATTAACATATTTATTGAAATTTCATTTTTAACATGGAGCCAAGTTATATCATACGTTATATGTTTAGGGCTTTACAAAATTTGTGACAATGACTCAAAAAATAACGGCCGAGTTTGAAGAAATATGGTAAGTGCACTTATTTTGCTAGTCGCTTCAATATGTTCATTCGACAGGAAAAAATAGTGCTGCAAATTGAATCATAACTTCCACATAGCTGTGATAATCTACTCTTCCCAAAAAGACATTCTCATGAAATGAATTTAGGGTCCATGACTTGACCACAAAGAAAATATTCGAATTCCTGTACCCATAAACTTCTGAGAAAGTTATATTACTCGCATTTTAACGAAAAAAAATATCAATTTTCACCCCTAATTTATCTCCTACACCCTGAAGCCATCTTACCCAAAAACAATTCGAAGCGTTTCTTTGTCGAGTGTTAACTGAATACTAAATTTGAAGATGATATCTCAATACCTTCGAAAATTATTGCGCCTACTAACAGACTGATACGGTACAGACCGACAGAAAAAAAAGTTTGTTCCAGCATCAAGTTTTCTATATGTTTAGTGATTTTTTACGCCCTTTGAGCAAAATAAAAATTCCGATATTTCTGTCACCGATATTTCACCCCCACACATTTAACCCCTAATTTAATTTCAGCACAGAATATGAGGTGTTTGATAAAACTGAAAGTGTTCTAATAAACACACCATAAAACGTTATTTTACTAGAGTTTTAACCAAAAATGTCAGTTTTCACCAAATACAAAACCCCCCGAAGCGATTTTACTTTAAACAATTCGAAGCGTTCGTTTGTCGGGTGCTAACTGTTTGATCACGTCAAATCAGGTCAGGTTAGGCCAAGTAAGCGGCAAGGGCATAATATAACAAGTCCAAACTTAGATTTTCGATTCGAAAAGTCATTCAAAATTAGGTAGCTGCACGACTGGTAACCAAGGCATTTATCACTGCGACCGTAGTAAACATTCGAAGCCATAGATGGCTTTAGTGTCGACATGGTCGTCGCGTTACAATGAAGTTTCAGCACGAACGCTTTCTAATAACGTTGTCAGATAGAGTAAATTAGGACTGGAGCGATAAATAAAAAATCATGAGAAATGGGTAATTAGAAATTTGCAGGTATCAATACAGCTATGGATTACGGTCTTTTTAACTAACTGATAAAATTATGTTTCATAAAATCTTTTCTTTATTATCAGAAGTTGTGAAAATTTGAAATTTTTATACATGAAAGGTTTGACTACATAAAATTTCTAAAGATCTGGCAACCCCGGTAAGAAACAGCTACATATTCACATCTTGCAATGATTGTAACTTCCATTGTTGAGAGTTTTATCTACGATATATTTAAATAGTATAGTATTACATGTAACGCAATCTGTCTTTGCCCAACATTGTATTATTTTATTATTAACTTCAAATCACTTAATTTCTCTTTGATGAAAATAATTGAAAATTGGTACACAACCACGTCTTTTAGGTTGTTTATTTAATCACTTAAAAAATTTGAAGGATATTGAGTTTAAAAAAATATTTTTTAATTTTTTGTTAAGAAAAATTGGACGTTAAGATCTAATGAAGAAACTCATCCAAGCCATTAACAAAATAAGGGTAATTGCCAAATTCGGTCCAAATCAGTGAAGTATTTTTTTAGTTATCGGTTGGATACATACATACATACATACATGCATACACACACACACACACACACACACACACACACACACACACACACACACACACACACACACATACATGTGCTCGTATGTTTGCAGGGACACACGAAAACACACCAACTTGTGGGATCTTAATGTTTGAGATGAGTCGTAGTTGTAGATTTATCGCCAGATGTGGATAATTCGCGCCAAAATACTATACACACGCTCGTTTAGAAAATATTTGCAAATAAAGTGAGGTCCCGCAATTATGTTTAACGCACACGTTGTGTGAAGACCCCTTAAATATGGATTATGTTTGAAGTGTGTATAAGACCCCATAAACCATACTGTTTTTTTCTTCAAACATAACTGTGTTTCTGAATTACACATGGCAACAAAAAAACCAGTTTAAAAAAACTGTCTGGCTTGTGTGCGTGTAAGGACCGACAAATATAAGGGGAAGGGTTTGTTTATTAAATGCTGTGTGGAGGTATTGTATAGTTGATCACATTGACCTTGTGCTGTTACTCTGAAATATATTATTACATATATTTTTTAGTGAATTTTTCTACACTTTTGAATTTTAAAACAATTCGCGAACTAGGACCTCTAGAACCCATGTCTGTGGTCAGTTACTATCTTGATGTGTTTATATATGTATATATATATATATATATATATATATATATATATATATATATATATATATATATATATATATATATTTCTGTGTGTGTGTATCACCCCGGTAACTCAAAAAATAATGGGCCACCAAATTGGGTATTAATTCAAGCAGGTATCAATTTAGTTACCATTATAACCTATATAGTAAAAATTTACCACATTTTATTAAAATACCGTATTGTTTGAAAATGTACCAAAAAATTCCGAAAATAACTTTAACTTTAAATGTTTCTGAGAAAACTTGTTTCCTAGCATTTAATGAAAATTCGCTACCAAAACACACTTACTGTGTCTTGATTTTTTTTACGAACATGCATCATATTTCAATTAAAAATGCAACAGTATAAGGAATGTTCGAAAAAAAATATTGCAGTTATCACCAACGAATTATGGGCCACGCTGTGATTTTCAAAATAATTTTATAAGATGCAGCTTAAAGCACCTTATAATTAACGTATACAATTTTTCGCGTATCTTGCATAATAACAATTATATTGAGCTTTACCGTAGAAATACGTCACCTTGTATATATGCAAACAGATAAAAACTGAAAGTAAACCCGGATATGGATTCTAGGGGGCCTGGTTTATACTCCTTTGAAGAAATCTTTTTCAAACTCAAACGTCGCTGTCTCCCCATTAATGAATTTTTTCTACGAAAATTAGCTAAAATTTATAGACCGTTAAACCATAAACGTAACTAAAGCTACTGCCAAAGCATCAGAGAAAGGGTCTATTTGCAATGAATTGTCTGGAAATATTTTAGTTAAATAAAGGTCGATGGCGGCTAAAGCTAAAACTTAAGAATACTCTTCTTGCAACATTTTCTTTACGTAACTTGTATTTATTTCATGTTCTTTGCCAAAATGTTGCCAATTTTTACGTTTCTAATCGCGACTTGGACGTTTTGAGGAAAACCCCAATTTTTTTTTCTTCAAATGCCTATAACCTTTTTAGACTTTTAACTTACAGATTGAAATTTTGGTACATGGTTCACTTATTATAATACAGACATACGTACCAGATTTGGTTGCCCTTACTTTGTTATTCCCGAAAGAAATCACAAAATTTTCCGGGAAAACCTGGGCTGCATTTTCTGGCTAACCAACTTATCCATGCCACTTGCAAAAGGAAAATGCTTATAAAATTTGACCAAAATCGTCCTATTATTTTTTGAGTTGATATATATATATATATATATATATATATATATATATATATATATATATATATATATATATATATATATATATATATATATATGTATATATATATATATATATATATATATATATATATATATATATATATATATATATATATATATATATAAAATCGAAACAGATCCCAGATATGTGTTCTAGGCGCCTAGTTCCCGCTCATTTGAAGAAATATTTTCAAAATTCTAAAGTCGCGATCTCCTTAGTTAATTTTGTAAAGAAAATTCGCTAAAAGTAAACCATATGCCAACATTCAGTTACCAGAAAAAAAGTTATGGGCATTTAATAAAAAAGAATGTTTGGTACCAGATTATTTCTATGAAAATTCACCAGCATAAGGCACTTGCTGCGTCCAGACTTTTTCAAATTCAGTTAATTTGAAGTATAACTGCATATTACAAAATACTTCATTTTCAGTTTTCAGTTTATATTTTTAAAATGCCGGGTTCTTACTTCATGACGATTTGAATTACTGCAAAAATAAGAATTTTGTGTGTTGAAAAGAACATTTTTCATAGATTTCGCTTCATCAGTTCTAATTATGCTGTCCAAAAAAACGAGAGTCGTCTTGTATCATCGTTAAAATGAATTTACAAAACTCTTTTCTGCATATCCATTTCTCCCAGATGTTGAACCAAAGATATTGAATAAGGGTGGAAGTTGTGCTTTAACGGGATTCTGTGTATCAAGCTCTTCGAAAGTCCTGTCTGCAGAGCTACTTGTCTTAAGGATGTTATTTCACGGTGCCAAAAGTTTTGTAATTTTCTATTATTCGCCGAACACTCCTCCGCGACGGTTTTTGTTTATCTGGATATCAGCAAATATTTGGCACGTTCTTGATAAAACTTGGTTACATTCATCATATATAATAAAGAAATTTTAATAATCTTCGTGAGTATAATTCAGTCGCCCCGGTATAATTTTTTATAAATAATTGTCAAATGACAACAAATACTGAGGTTTTTGTAATTCTCGATATTTTTTTTGACAGGCGTCGCCGTCATGATTATATAACAATAAAACTTGAAAGCCGTAAAACATTTTTTCAATATAAAAATGTTAAATTGCCAATATTTAGAAAACTACAAATTTTTGGCAGAGGCAACCTTACCTAAAGTTTCAATGTTAAATAAGATATGATTATAAAAATAAGAGCTTCTATTTGAAAAACAGACAACGATTTTTAAAACTCAATTTTCAATGAGAGTTTTTGATCATTCTGTAGTTATTATCAAAATAAAATCACATCACGGTTGGACTTAGGTATGGAATATTATACATAAGACGTGTCTAAACTTTTGCGTTTAATATAAAAATGCAATAATATGTGTCCTATCTAAAATAAGCAAGTTAACATCAACACCCTGTATATCCAGAAGTGCCACTACCTGGAAAATACTTTAACCAAGGTGCATCCATTGATTTCAATAAGCTGCCAAATTTTAAAATTTTTGCAAAGTCTAGTTTCCGAGAAATCGATTCCGGGCTTTTGTCGTGGGACAACTGCATATATATATATATATATATATATATATATATATATATATATATATATATATATATATATATATATAGATGTGTATGTGTGTTTTTTTAGATCTATTTAGACGCTACATATCACAGCCCCCGTATATCCTAGAAGAAAAAGTTTTAGATAAAAATTTGGTCGGTAAAAATCTGCTTCAATAAGCTTTACTTAGACATACAGCGTAGATCCAAAGTGTGCTTTTTGACATAAACTTCATTTTTTCAATAGAACACTCTGTATTTTAGTCAATTTTGGATTTCTTATTTCATTCTTAATCAATAATATGTCAAACATTTTTCTCATTTCAAAAGTTTTAGAGAAAACCCAACAAAAGACGGTTTTCATGTTCCTTTCAATAATGATTTTATTTGTCCGCAATCACAGCATCACAACTATTATGTATTATATCAGTATCATAACTGTTCATCCTAAGATCTATGTCAATTCTTTTAAACTATAAATTCTGAACAAGGCGGATAGGGAACACCATTCGATTTTTTGTGGGGTTATGTAAAATATGTGGTCTATTTTGTTCAACCAAGAAATTTGAAGGATTTTATTAACAAAATTACTCGTGCCTGCAGAGAAATTTTGCCTCAGGTTATTAGAAATCCTTGCACTGTAGAGCTTATTAGAAGATATGACGTTTGCCAAACAGAAAACAGTCGCCAGTTTGAGCATACTTTTTTTACTTTGTCATCGTTAGCAATGATAATTAACTGTTATTTATATTTTTGGAATTACCTTTGAAGAACTTAGTTAAGAGAATCACAAGCATTTGTAATTTTTTGTTGCTGCAAAGCAGTTTTTGACAAAAAAATTTAGGACACCTTTTAGTGAATTTTCTCAAAAAAATTAACTGATGAGATCCCGACTTTTAATTTAAAAAATTCTTCAAATGAGCGCTAATTAGGCCCTCTAGAAGACATATCCGGGGTCAGCTTGAGTTTTTATGTGTTTATATATATATATATATATATATATATATATATATATATATATATATATATATATATATATATATATATATATATATTTGTATCACACCGATAACTCAAAAAGTAATGGGCCGATTTTGATCAAATTTGGTGAGTACTTTCCTTTTGCAAGTAGCTTGGATAAGTTCGTTATCCAGGAAAATCGGCGCAGGTTTTCCTGGTTTTTTTTGGTTTTCTTTCTAAAAAATTAATATCTCCGGAAATAACAGAGTAAGGGCAACAAAATTCAGTACGCGTGTTGATGTTATAAGAGTGAACCATGTACCATAATGTACATCTCTAAATTTAAAGAGAAAAAGTTATGGTCAGTTAAAAAAAATTTGGTGTTTTCCTCAAAACGTGTGTTCTGCGAACCCTTAAGTCATTGCCGTTCATTTTACTAAAATATTTACAGAAAATTCATTTCAAATAGACCCTGTCTCTGATGCTGTGGCCGTCGGTTCAGTTAAGTTGATGCTTTCGCTGTACGTTTAGTTAAGTTTATGGTTTAACGGTCTATAATTTTTGGCTAATTTTTGTAGAACAAATTCGTTAATACATTTTTGCATTTTTTATATAAATATGATGCATAGAACAGAAGTTGGAAGATAGTGCAAGCATATATGCCATATGGGGAGAAATGGAGGAAGCCTTGATTAGGGTCGCAGAAGGTGAACTAGGTCATAAGCGGAAAACACAGAAACACAAGTGGATGACAGCAGAAATCATGCTTGAAGAAAGGAGAAGATGTAAAAGTCAAGGAAATCCAGAGAGCTATAAACACATCTAAAGAATTATTAGGGGGAAAATAAGAGCGGCAAAGAGTGACTGGTTAAAGAAGCAATTCGGGGAGATAGAACAACTACAAGAGCTGCACGATGAATTTAACTTACACAGAAAAATAAGAGAGGCGTCCGTAGTTTACCGGAAGAGACACTTTTCTAATGTAGAAAACGAACATGGGGAAATGGAACAAGATGATCGGCAGCGAAGAGTTATTTGGGAGGAATATATTAACAACCCTTTCGACGATAATAGACCTGATATAGAGGTTGCGGAGGACGTAGACCTGTCTGGACCCCCTATCACCAAAGAAGAAACTGTAAGAGCAATAAATACGTCAAAGGACAGAAAGGCAGTTGGCCCGGACTGCATACCTGTCGAACTATTAAAAATACTAGACGACAGGGGCATTTCCGTACTGCACAGAATATTTAACAAGATATATAAAATGGGGGAGTTCCCTGCCAAGTGGATTACATCACATTTTATCCCCCTGCCAAAAAAGGAGTAACGCAACGAAGTGCGAGGACCATAGGCTGATCAATCTAATAAGCCACACGTTAAAGATATTCCTCAAGATTATTCACTACAGAATTTCTATAAAATGCGAAAGAGGGGTAGGGTTCACACAATTTGGATTTAGAAGGGGACTAGGTACGAGAGAGGCTGTAGTTGCAACTCAAGTATTGATACAGAACTGCAACGACCAAAGGAAGGTTGTGATTCTATGCTTCATCTAATACGAGAATACGTTTGACAGGGTCCAACACCACAAACTCATTTAAATTTTGAAGAGGATGGATATAGACCAGAAGGATATCTGCTGCATAGAAAGCCTTTTTTAGCATTTTTTTGCACTTACGGAAAGAACATATCCTTCTTAGCAACGGCACTATGAAAATGTAATCGGGATTAATAAGAAAAAAATTGCAAAAACAATAAGTTTCTTAAAAATTACCTTCAGTTGGATTTCATTAATCAATTTCTTATCAAGTTATCAATTGAAAAAATGTGATAGTATTTGCAGCTGCCAATTTGAAGCATTGTTTTTTGTCAGTTATCTGTAGTTTGTAATACTTTAGAGAGCTTCATATTGGAAAATAGAGGACTTATAGAAATTAATAATAATTATTATTATGGCAGAATTGAGCGAAAAGCTAAGAATTGATATATTAGTGATGTTGGGCTACGGTGACAGGAAGCTTTGTAAAGAAATGTGCATGTTTTTTTATGAGTCTGGGCACAAATTAATGAAGTGTATGTTTCCAGAACATTAAAAAAAATAACGAAACTGGTAGTGTCAATGATAAGCCAAGAATAGGAAGACCAAACACGGCTGTAGCTAGTAATAACGCATTAGATATATTGTTGTCTTTTTATTAAACCCCTCATCTATCTACAAATTAAGTTACTCATTACACAGTCTTTCACAAAAATCTGTGGTTACTTTGCTAAAAAGAAACAGAAAAAATTTCACCCATACAAAGTACAGCTAGTACAGGAACTTGTAGTTGGCGATTTTAAGAGGCGTGTTGAATTTTATTATATTATGGCAAATTTAATGAGAAGCCAGACTTTACTAGAAATAATCGTTATTGGTCTCAGCAGAATCGACATTGGATGCTGGAGGCTCCAAACCAACGACCACAAAAAAATTATTTATGGACGGGTAGTAGTAGACAGTAGTAATATTGGGCGGTTATTTATTGAGGGAAATCTAACATCTTAAAAGTATAAAAATTTTTAAGAGAAGAAATTATACCACAGTGGTTGCAGTGGGTCCAGTCAATGAAGTTTGGTTTGAGAAATATGGAGCTCACAGTCATTTTGGGAGACGCGTGCGGCAATATTTGGATGAAGTTTTTAGAGAAAATTGAATCGGGCGCTGTGATTCACTTAAATGAACTGCTCGCCCTCTTGACTTCACGCCATGTGGTTGTTTTCTTAGGGTCACTTGAAGAATCTTGTCCACAGAGACAGACCATTAAATCTGGAAGACCTGAAAGCTATCATTGTTGGCCAAACAAGATGGATTGTGCATTCCAGATTAATCAAACGCGAGTTCAATTATGTATTGATAATAATGGACAGCATTTTGAACATTGAGTTAGTTGACAAATATTATTGCTGTTTTGTTTTTGTTTTGTTTTGTCAGTCTTTTTTAGAATTAAAGTTAATAATTAAAGCTAGTTTGCCTCTCATCTGCAGTTTCACCAACGTGATGTCGACTGCTGATAGATAATGTTTATTACCTTATATGCAATTTTATACTATTTTATGTTGTCGAAAATATTTTTTACGTTATGAGAATTTGTTGTTGTCAACTTATTGACATTATTGGTTAATCGCTGGTCACATACACATTTTTGTGTGTAAAATGCATGTTTTTTGGGGTTTTCTTGGGTTTTCTCATACGCCTTTACTCAGGTCAGGTCAGGTCAGGATCACGTCAGAGTCGGGTTTGGTCAGGTCACGTTGGGTCAGGTCTAGCCAGGTCAGGTCAGGTGGTTCAGGCCTGCCTGATACAGTGTCTTGCGCATAAACAACAACAAAACTCTGGTCCCTTCAACTTGCAAACAAGCTGGGGAACTTGGAGCAAAAAGCCGACGAACATCAATAATAAGAATTGTTGGAGCAAAATGTAAACTAGGGTGCTAATAAGAGTCCAACGAAGGTGTTTTTTCTGATTTGATTTCTATATTTCCTTCCCCGCCCAGCACCCCTATTCACGCCAGGTCCCGTAACTGGGGCGGTATTTTACAGCATTTGTTATGTTGCTTATGCGTACAGGGTTGGTTTTAAGCGTGCTTTTATTTTTAAAAAATCACTTTTGCGATCATCTGCATAATTACATTAATTTTTTCTCATTTTTTTTTCTAATTGAACCTAATTACATTTTTATAGTGGCGTATCAAGAACTATCTTGCCATTAAAAAAAGATTCAGTTATCATAGCAACTAAGTTGTTTAGGCTAGGATAAATTGAATATCGCCACTTTGTAGCTAAAAATATGTCGAAAAGCTTTTGTTAAGATATTTTTTTTGAATAAGGAATATTTCAGTAAATACAAATCCATCATATACTAACCCTATAAGTATATATATATATATATATATATATATATATATATATATATATATATATATATATATATATATATATATATATATATATATATATATATATATACATAAATATGTGTATGTAGAATAATATATAAACTAATGTTTCCATCCCAAATATGACTTCTGTTTCATTTGAAGAAAAGAGTCAATGTTTTCTATGAAATTTCCCTAATAAATAAATTTAACAATATCTCAATATTCTCTGAAATATAACATACTACATAAAACCCACCGCTATCTGCTTTAGTGCCCAACGAAAAATAATGTACCGTTATTCCCCGTCAATAACCCTTGCAAATGAAGCAGTAAAAAATAACAACAAAGACGCTATTTATAAAACCAGGGACAAGACACTTGAAAACAAATCATTTACTACCTGCACGAGGTAAAAAAATGTTATATTTATCGGGACTTACACAAATTTTACCAAATAGTTGTCGGGCCTTACACACAATTACGTTTGTTTCAAAAATTGACCACGGAGGTCGCTTTTATCAGTCACTTTTATAGGGCCCGACAGCTTTAGTAACACGAACTCAAAAATACACACATGCATATAGTATGTATATCAGGACATCGTCAGAAAATTAGTTATTTATACTATCTAAGAGGTGGAGAATCCGAAAAACCAC